>JARQOD010000005.1:95593062-95633447 GCA_033576555.1 Oophaga sylvatica | reverse complement strand
TTCTAAGCGGGAGGTACTGTGCCCCAAAAGCATCCGGCCCAGCGTTGGTGGAACCGGTACGGAGATGGAGGACCTAGGCCAAAGGCACTGGGAGAACCAGTTGCGGTAGGGGGACCCCGGACGGTACAGAAAAAAAAGAGAATGAAAACCGATACCAGCTGAGTTACGTGAACGGTTACTAGCGGAGGTCCCTGGCTCCAAACCTCCCAAGGGCCCAGCAGACGTTGGGGGAAACTCAGATAGGGAGATGGAGGCATGGGCCAAAAGGCACGGGGGAAAACCAGTTGAGGGGTACACCCCGGAGGGTAGCAGAAGGAAAAGAGGCAATGTCAAAAACCGAGTACCGCTGACTTTTCTGTACAGGGTTACTAAGCAGGGGGTTTCCTGGCTCCAAAACATCCCGGGGACCAGAGTGTTGGTGGAATCCGGATACGGGATGGAGGCACCGGCCAAAGGGGCACTGGGGAGAACCTTTGAGGGTATGGACCCCGGACGGTAAGAACGCACCTGAAAATGAGTTGACAGGACGCAAGCCGTCCGTTACCGATACACAGCCCTACGTGGGTGCTGCCCTATTGCCCAAAATGGAAACCCCCTTTATTTACTATCCCACGCCACATAGGAATCACCAAAAACTGCAGGCCCCTTTGGTCGGCTAAACCGAATGCAACAGATGACAATTTTATTGGGGATAATTGACGTTACACTGCCGGGGAACAGCTGTCGTGCTGTAACCAGGCGGGCCCAGGGAAGTCCCCCTCCCAAATTATTAGAGCAACAAATGGCGGTGTTGTCCCCCGGGGGAGTAGAGTTCAGGTGGTAGAAAGATGAACATAACAGGAGACATGGAAAACGTTGCCAAACGTTATTTTTCTGAAAACGGCAGGCAAATTTTGGTTAGATCCTTTCCTTTTTCATTTTTTAGAAAAGTAGCCGGTCTACTTCCTGGGATGTCGCATGGACGTTGTTACTACACCCCCTCAGCACTAAAGACCGCCGAAAATCACTGGCACAGGGCATGCCACCCCCCCAATGCATCTGGCAAGCCTGGCCATGTATCCCTTAGGACCCAAAATTTAAAAGGGGAAGGGATTGGGAGTACACTTAGAGGGAAAGCCAAGAGTCTGTACCATCTTAGGGAAACGTTTTTTCCCGGTTCACGGTGTGATGAGGGTTTGTAAGTTGTCCCGGTAGCGAGGGTCTAGGAGGTTGTACACCCAATAATCTGACGTGGTGAGAATGTGGGCGATGCGGCGGTCGTTTCTCAGGCACTGAAGCATGAAATCAACCATGTGCTGCAGACTCCCAACTGGCCAACAAAGGCTGTCCTCTGGAAGAGCGTCATCTCTGCCTCCTCTGCATCACCCCACCTTCGCTCTACATACTGACTAGAGCGTTGTGTACCTCCCTCTGTAGGGATTTTTTCCCTCCTCCATTGACTCCTCCTCCTCCTCATCCTCCTCACAAAGTGAGCCTGCCCAGCCCTTTGTGAGGATACCACGTTGCGCTGACTGTCCTGAAGGTAATTTTAATTTGTGACTCCTCATCCTCACCTCTTCCAAAACCTCTTCCTTTAGTGCTTTCAGTGATTTCTGAAGCAGGCAGATAAGGGGGACAGTCATGCTGACTAGTGCATCATCTGCACTCGCCATCCGCGTTGAGACATCAAACGCACGCAAAACGTCGCAGATGTCCTTCATAGAGGCCCACTCAGTAGTGGTGAAGTGTGAACGGCGCAAATTGCGAGTTGATTGCTCCTGTTGCAGCTGATACTCCATTACTGCGGCTGCTGCTCACACAACCGCTCCAACATATGTAACGTGGAATTCCACCTGGTGGGTACGTCACATATGATGCGATGTTCAGGAAGGCGAAATCTGACTTGCAGAGCTGCAATGCGCGATCTGGCCATGCTGGAACGTCGCAAGTGAGCGCACTCTAGGCGGACCTTGTGCAGCAGTGCATCAAGATCCGGATAGTCCCTCAAAAAACTCTGCACGACCAAGTTGAGCACATGTGCCAGACATGGTATGTGAGTGAGGTTGCCAAGGCCCAGAGCTGCCACCAGATTTCGGCCATTGTCCACACACTACCAAGCCTGGCTGGAGATTAGCTGACAAAAACCACACGTCGCTCTCCTGCTTGATGGCATCCCAGAGCTCCTGCGCTGTGTGGCTTCGATTCTCCATGGAAATTAATTTCAGGACGGCCTGTTGACGTTTGGCCATGGCTGTGCTCATATCGGTCGCAACAGGTAAGCGTTCACGGGTCCATGTGGAGGTATACCGTGACGGCTCGTGCAGCGATGATTCTGAGGAACTGGAGTAGGAGGAGGAATCAATGTGTACAGACTGGATTCCTGCAATCCTTGGAGTTGGCAGAACACGTACAGCGCCACTGGCAAGATCTGTACCCGGCTCCACAACATTGACCCAATGGGCAGTGAGGGAAAGGTATCGTCCCTGGCCATGGGTACTGGTCCACGCATCGGTGGTCAGGTGGACCTGCTACTGACGGCGTTTAGTAGCGCATGTTTAATGTTTCCCTCGACATGTTTTTGCAGAGCAGAGACAGCTTGCCTGCTGAAATAAAATCGGCTTGGCACATTATATTGTGGGACTGCCAATGCCATAAAGTTCCTGAAACTGTCAGTCTCCACCAGCCTGAATGACAGCATTTCAAGGGACAGGAGTTTTGCAATGCCAGCATTCAGAGCCTGTGCTCGTGGATGGTTTGCCGAGTATGGCCGTCTTTTATCCATGCCTGTGGTACCGATGGCTGTTTTTTGTTCTGGGAGTGTGACGATGACTGTGAACCTGCTGCTGTGGGTGGAATAACAGTTTGTCTATGGACAACAGTGACCGAGGTTCTTCCATGGAGATCCTGTGAGGAAGCCGAACCAGGTGTGTGTGAGCTGGAGGTAGAGGCTCGAACACAACCTGAAGATGTAGGTGCTGCTGTAGGTTGGCCTACATCTCCAGTGTGTCTTTGTAACTCAGCTACGTGCTTTGTCCGTACATGTTTCCACATATTTGTGGTATTCAGGTTACTGATATTTTTACCTCTTTTAACTTTTTGTTAACACAACTTGCATTGAACATAGCAAATATCATCTACAAGTCTGTCAAAAAAGGACCACGCAGTGCAAGTCATGGGAGCGCCAATTTTGACATTTCTAAGAGAACTGCTCCCAACAGGTGCCAAACTGGAGGCTACAGGCAAGCGAGTCTGCAGCCTACCTCTCCCCCTCTTTGTACCGTTGGGACAATCTCTTCCTCAGAGCTGCTCCCACCACCTTCCTGTTGCTCACGCCATGTTGGGTCTCGGACTTCATCATCTCCACTACCCTCTTCCAACACCTGCTGCTGTTGGATGGTCTGGGCAGCACCATGCTCCACAAAACCTGGCACCTGAGTCTCATCATCATCATAAGATGCGTTCTGCGGTGTGCTGTCCATCGGCACTGGCTCACCCGCCTCTTCAGATTGAGAGAGACACAGCTGTTGCGCATCACTGCATACTCCCTCTTCTTCAAATTGCAGAATGCTGCTTGCCTGTGCCCGTGTTTGCGAGCCAACAGATTCTGAGAACAGAAGCAGAGACTCAGCTGGCTCCTGTACAGAACTCTCTGACTGCCTGGGCAATTTGACAGGCGGTGAACAGACAGATGGTTGCTCAACAGTGTTGTGTTCCTGAGAGGAGGTGGAAGGAATTGAAGTCGATGCATTGGCTGCCATCCAACCAACAACGGCTTCAATTTGTTCTTCCCGCAGCAGGGGGGCACGCCGAGCTCCTACCAAAGTGCCCATAAAGGAACGCTCATGGGTAAAACTGGTGGATGCTGTGTCACTGAGGGCGGCAGCAGCCACAGAATCCCCACGTCCTCTCCCTGCTGAAACTCCACGGCCACGACCACGTGCCTTACTCACTGACTTCTTCATCTTGGTAGATTGATAAAGAAAGTCAGAAAAGTTATAAGGCCTAAGTGTGGTTATTACGCAGAGACTGAAGTGAACACTGAAACACAACTGTTCACAATCTGTGAAAGGCTACTCCTTTGTCTACTTCTATAGTGTTTGCAACCAATGTATTGGATACGGATGGAAGCGCGTCACACTAATAGATTATATTTTAAATGGAATGGAGCAGAACCAATTGGAGATAAATGAAAAGGATGAGGCACTGAGACACGCTCAGCAGAGTACAAGCAGCAGTGCTTGAACAAGTAACTGGAGCGTGATGTGCACTCAAAATATAAAAAACACAGACTGAAGTGAACACTGAAACACAACTGTTCACAATCTGTGAAAGGCTACTCCTTTGTCTACTTCTATAGTGTTTGCAACCAATGTATTGGATACGGATGGAAGCGCGTCACACTAATAGTTAAATTGCATGGAGCTGCAAGAATTACACTGAAGAAAAAAAAAAGTCTGTGAGTGACACGTGCAGATGCCTACAGACAGCGTTGCATGCAGAGCAAACTGCAGCGTCACCTGCACTCACACACACCTTGCAGAGCTGTTAAAACAACACTGCAGGCAAAAGGAAGCTTTACACAGCGGTTGGTGCTAGCCTGCCTACAGCACAGTACACTAAATCGCAATCTCTAACTGTCCCTCAGAGTCAGCACAGCAGCGTTCTGTCCCTTACTGAATTCACAGCACAGCGACGCTAAAATGCGGCGGCGCCTTTTATAGTGCATTCTGACATCATTTCAGCATCCAATCACAGCCATGCCATTAGTTAACATGACCGCAGCAGTACAGGATGTGCCCACACTTCGTAGGATTCCTCATTGGCTGACTAAAATCACATTGCCTCTCAAAGAATTATGGGAACTTCCGATTCCGGTATACGATATATGGAAAATATCGAAACTAAGTATCGAAAGGCCGATAGAGCTAATATCGGCCGATACCCGATACTTGCGGTATCGTATCGCTCAACACTAGTCGGCAATTGTAAGACTTGTGGTAAGTCTTTGTGTGGGCAATGTACTGCCATAAATCAAAGGCAATGCCTAAAATGCGAAACACCAAATGTTTAGAAGGTGAATTCTGCGCCATATTTTCATTTTTATGCTCCTCCACCTACATTTTCTCTGCTTTTTGTTCTTCAGTTGTTGTTTATATGTGTGCACTTGAATAAAAAAAAATGTTTGAAAAACGTCTATTATAATTATTGTTATTTTCTGTAGAAAAATAAGAAAAGCAGAAAAAAAACAATCAAAAGCATTACTGTTGGATCTCACAATAATAATACATTACAAAAAATATAATTATTAATAAATAACCACAAATGAAACTGTAAAAATAAACGAAAACAAGCAAGGAGTCAAAATGACTCCTTTCAGTAGTTCTAGGCGGGGTCACGAGTCCAGTAGTCCTAGTGTTAATAATGAAGATGGACCACGAGAGTGTTAGCATATGCAACAGATTAGGACTTATTATAAGTAAAAGGAGGACTTTATGCTGACCTGACAATAGATGGCGATGTTGTGTAACGTTTCCTTGCTTATTGTATAAGAAATAGTCTCACTTGTAGTTTCACTTTCGTTTTGTTCCTGGTTTCCTGATTCAATGCTGAAATAACTGTGCATTTTCCTTTTACCTCATGTTGTAAGAAGTAAAAGCTTGTTATCCCATGAAGCCTGCTCGATGAAGTTTTCTACTGCAAAGGTGTGGATTGAGAAGCTGTGCAACAGAGAGTGGTGCAAGGAAGCAGTGACCATGAACCCGCCGGAGAAAAATTCTCAGACAGCACACCAGAAAAAGTGAACCTTCAGGCGGCCACTCATCTGTACCAGCGGCCAGTGCTCCAGCACCTCCCAGTCCCGTACTCTCTGTACCATGAAACGGAACCCACCAGCACCAACAGCACTGCACCCTCTTCCACCAGCGTCAAAGATGTGGCCCTGTCTGAAGCGTTCAGTAGTCCAGCCACTGTAATTGTGTCACAGGGCCCCAACCACCTATGTTTGGCGGTACGGAGCAATGGAGACCTGGGTGTGAAGGCGTCCGCAGCATCCAACATGGCAGTCTGAAAACAAAAGGTCAACTCTGACCAAGTTTGAAGTGGTGCTTGTTGCACAGAAAGGAAAAGAGGAAATGATAAGGGAACTGTCCCACGTTCCTGAGGGCAGGGGGCCCTAGATGTGCCGGGTACCCCTGGGTGTTGGCCAGAACGTCCAAAGTTTTTTGTTTTCCTCCATTCCAGTTGTTTTACGCAAGGTTGCATATTCCCCTGCACATAATTAAGCTTTAGCAATTACCTGTATATGAAGAGAAGCACTGAACCGACAAAAGGCTGTTTAGTAACCTCTCATCGTAATATACTGCGATATTATCTCGTGTTCCCTTCTCTCCCATAATAAGACACTAAATATTTGTTACTCAACACGACGTCTGTATATACTTGCAGGATCCGTCATACGGCACCTTAACGTCAGCCTGATAAGGAGACGTGTGTATTGTTCTAGCTGCCTCCAGCCTGGGCTCATCTGGTCTTTTGTGTTGAATACAGCTCACATTTTCCATGACAGCGGTTATGTTCCTTAAGATATAGCCACAAGCCAGGGAGATATAATTAAAGCGGGTGTCTGGATCTGTTCCCTATAACACTCCAGTGTGAAGCGTCAAATTCACAAAAGGCCAAAACACTGGAAATTAAGAGACTTATCATTTATAATGTTATCACGTCAACATCCAAGCTGCTGGAGAAATGTACCAGGAGAATTAACATAAATACTATGAAATTACAAATACACAAGAATATTTGTAAGGTTCTATGTATATATTCCTGAAACTCAGTTTGTTCGTCAGCCATTTTACTTTCTGTCTTGCTGCAGCTATCTTGCCCTCAGTCAAAATGGAGTTTCCAGCTTGCATGTTCCCGCCCTGATTCTCTCCTTTGCTTCTTAAGCAGCCACAGCTGAGCAATCAGTGCTTCAGAATCTAGCCTGCAGTGAACCTGTGACTTGACTCCTGTAAGCCTTGGACCTTGTACTCCAGCTATTCCTACTGAGGAACTCTGAAGCACTTGTGGACTCTGAACCCTGCTCTTTGAAAGACCCACGTTTGCATGGACTTACGGTAACAGAGAAGAAGATCCTGAATCTGTATTGGAGAGTGATTGCTGTGCTTGGATTACTCTGGCCTGCTGTGTCTCCTGTTTCTGTGTCTGCAAACTGTGTGACTATTTCTGCCAACTTGTATGAAGTAATACAGGACTTTTCTATATCAAACCTGTGACTCCTGTGTTTTCATCGCACCCAAGCACAAGACGCTATATGAACTGTACTACATACATTACAAGATTCTGAAGCCAAAACGTTAGTGTCTGCTGGGTCTGGAAGGCTGTGTCTACTGTACTGTGGATATCAGACGTCCAGTTGTACTTTCTGTGATGACAGTGGTTGTGACTTCTCACAACCATTCCAGGTGAGCAATTCCCTTAAGTTTTTTCTTTTTGCAGTGTTACCACAGGTAAACACTATTGTTTTTTTTTTTTCTCCTTTCTTTTCTCTTTTTTGTCTGCTGTAACTCTGGATATCAGATGTCTGGTTGAAACTTTCTGTGATGATAGTGGTTGTGACTTCTCACAACCATTCCAGGTGAGCAGTTCCCTTAATTTTTTTTTCTCTCTGCAGTGTTGCCACAGGTGAACACTATTGTTTTTTTTCTCTCCTCTTCTTCCAGTAATCCTGTCTTAAAAGATCTGGAAAATGGAGGCCCGCATAAAGGAACTTTGCGGAGTGACTGATAATATCCTTGCAGATTTGCAGAATATAAAGACCCGTTTTACAAATCTACAGGACCTCAATAATCACAATTTGCAAGTGGTTGGACAGACTACCCAGGATTTGCGAGCCAGGATTGAGGTTCTAGAGGGGCGAGTCCAGGCTCCTGCCGTAGCCCCGAGTGCTGGGATTCCCAAGTTGCCCCCTTTTCGTTTTGGCGGTGAACGTGAGAAATTCAGGGGATTTATTAATCAATGCAATCTTTTTTTTTCTGCACATGCTTCACAATTTCCCACTGAACGATCTAAGGTGCTTACTATAATTATGTTGCTTACCAACAAGGCTTTAATGTGGGCAAACCCTCTGATTGAGACTGAGGATGATTGTTTGAATCACCTTGATGATTTTATTTCAGCCATGGGGCAGGTGTTTGATGACCCCAATCGAGGTGCAACAGCTGAAGCAGCCATGTTAGCTTTGCGCCAAGGTAAGCACTCGGTAGCTGAATATGCCTTGGATTTCAGGAGATGGGCCCTTGATACCACCTGGGACAGTTCCGCCAAAAAATCTATTTTTCGAAAGGGGTTATCTCCACTGATTAAGGATGAACTTGCTCGTGCCGACCCTCCCACTGCGTTAGGTGACTTTATTAACTACTGCATCCGTATTGATACTCGTCTGACTGAACGCAGGCAAGAGAGATGGTTCGAAAGCAATCGTACTAACCTTTTCCTACCTTCCTCTCCAGCTAAGGAACCTTTGAGTAGGATTACACGGGAACCTGAACCTGAACCCATGCAGGTAGACTCTTTACAACGACGGGTTAGTGATGCACGCAAGGAACATCGTTTTAAGGAGAATCTATGTTTCTATTGTGGTAAGTCAGGGCACTTCATTATAAACTGCCCCAGCCGTTCTCGTAAGACTACTGCAGCACTCATTCATTGTGAGTGTTGCGAGAGGGGATCTGTCAGGTCCGAGCCTCAGGCTCCAGAGAGATCTGCAGCAACAGATCTTGATTTCTCGGACTTAAACTCCGTTACCTCTGAGGACGTTGACTGTGTAAACGCTGCCATTTTTCAAGTTTCCTCAGCGGTGTCCCAGCTGAGTTGTAAGAAAAACAATTCTCATTGCTTTCTTTCCATCAAACTCTGGGTTGACTCAGCTTGGGTGTCTAGCTCTGCTATGATCGACTCAGGGGCAAGTGGAAATTTTATGGATGTCTCCTTTGCTCTGAAACAGGGAATACGTTCAGTGAAGAAGGCTACTCCAGTACAGATGGAAACTGTGGATGGCTCCCTGCTGACCTCTGGACCAGTGGATCAGGAAACAGAGCCTTTGAGGGTTCTTATGGGTAAAGATCATCAAGAGAAACTGTCCTTTATGCTTATCTCTTCTCCCCACTTTCCCATTATTCTAGGGCTACCATGGCTGCAGGCTCAGAATCCTACCATTAACTGGGAGACCAAGGAATTACACTTTCCAGAGAAACAGATGAGTCCAAAAGTTTCAGCTTGCTCTGTTCCTAAAGGAATCATGTCAGTCCCTGAACTACCAGCTGTATACCAGGACTATGTGGATTTATGTGACAAGAAGAACGCTGACCAGCTTCCTCCTCACCGTCCATATGATTGTCCAATTGAATTATTGCCTGGAGCAGAGATACCTTTTGGTAAGATCTACCCCCTGGCGGGGCCCGAGCTAAAGGCTTTAAAGGATTACATAGATGAAAATCTAGCCAAGGGCTTCATACGCCCCTCTTCATCTCCTGCAGGTGCACCCATCTTCTTTGTAAAGAAGAAAGATGGATCTCTGAGACCATGCGTAGACTATAGGGAACTCAATAAGGTTACTATTAGAAACCGTTATCCATTGCCTTTAATCCCTGAGTTATTGGAGAGAGTGCGACATGCCAAAATTTTTTCTAAACTAGATCTTCGTGGGGCCTATAACTTAGTCCGTATTAGACCTGGGGATGAATGGAAGACTGCATTCAGGTCACGCTATGGACACTTTGAATATCTAGTTATGCCTTTTGGTCTGAGTACCGCCCCAGCCACTTTCCAACACTTGGTGAATGACATCTTCAGGGATCTCCTAGATACATTCGTGGTAATTTATTTGGATGATATTCTAATTTTTTCTAACTCCACAGAGGAACATCATGGACATGTGAGAATGGTCTTGGAACGTCTAAGACAAAATCATCTTTACATCAAACTTGAAAAGTGTGAATTCCATAGGACCGAAATTCAATTTCTGGGGTATGTACTGTCTACACAAGGAATTAGTATGGATGGAAGCAAAACCCAAGCCATCAAGGATTGGCCAAGTCCTAGAAATGTGAAGGAGGTACAGCGCTTCATCGGGTTTGCCAACTTCTATAGACGTTTCATTAGAAATTTCTCTGAGGTAGTGTCACCTATCACTCAACTTACCCGGAAAGAGTCTAGGTTTTCCTGGACTCCCCAAGCCCAGGAAGCATTTTCCCGTCTAAAAGATAAATTTACCACTGCACCTATCCTAGTACATCCCAACCCCGAGCTTGCCTTCATAATAGAGGTGGATGCTTCAGACTGTGCCGTTGGAGCTATACTCTCTCAGAGAACAGGTGAGAAGAATGTCTTGCATCCCTGTGCCTTCTTTTCCCAGCAGTTGTCTTCGGCTGAGAGGAACTACGATGTGGGCAATAGAGAGTTGTTGGCCATTATTGCCGCCTTCAAAGAATGGAGACACCTTCTTCAGGGAGCTGCACAGCAAATAGTCGTCCTGACAGACCATCGTAACCTTGAGTTTATCAGGTCGGCTAAGTGCCTGACTCCTCGCCAGGCTCGCTGGAATCTTTTCTTAAACCAATTTAATTTTATCATCTCTTATAGACCAGGATCGCGCAATGGAAAGGCTGATGCACTCTCTAGGATTTACTCAGCAGAGACACGTCCAATTACTCCTCCTAAGACTATTCTTCCTGACTCTAGATTCCTAGGAGTAATTCATAATCAAGACCTATTAAGGACATCAAGGAAGCATACCATGCGGATTCCTTTTTGGCACAACCCCCAAGGGACGTAAGTCTTGTCTTTAAGAATGGTGTGTGGATTCAGGGACAACGTCTGTATATTCCTGAAACAGTCAGATTAAGAGTATTGCAACTCATTCACGATTCCAAGATAGCTGGGCATAGAGGAATTCTAAAGACACAGGAATTTCTTTCTCGTTTCTTTTGGTGGCCCACTTGCAGGAAGGATGTTTTGAATTATGTCACTTCATGTGAGGTCTGTGCAAGATGCAAAACACCTGCTCCTCACCAACTGGTCTGTTACAGCCTCTTCCCACCCCGTCCCGCCCGTGGGGATCCATTTCTATGGACTTCATTGTGGAGTTACCAACCTCTCAGGGGAAGAACACCATTCTAGTGGTGGTTGACCGTCTAACAAAGGCAGCTCATTTTATCCCTTGTGTCGGCTTACCCACTGCAAAACAGACATCAGATTTGATGATTAAAGATGTGTTTCGCTTACATGGAGTACCGGATGAGGTTATTTCGGATCGAGGGGTGCAATTCACTTCTAGGTTTTGGCAAAATTTCTGTGCAGCATTGGACATTAAAGTAAACCTTTCTTCTGCTTTTCATCCCCAGACTAATGGACAGACCGAACGAACCAATCAAACCCTGGAGCAGTATCTCCGCTGCTTTATCTGCCACCTACAGGATGATTGGGTGGATCTACTTCCATTAGCTGAGTTCTCGTATAACAACTCTCAGAGTGCCTCCACTAAACAGTCTCCTTTTTACTCTAATCTAGGTTATCATCCTAACATTCTACCACGATTTCCCATAGAAACGCCTTTACCAGCAGTGGCTGAAAGAATCACGTCTTTACAGAAGAATATGGATCTTCTAAAGGAAAATCTGGAATCGGCTCAAGAAAGGTACAAGAAAGCAGCAGATAAATTTCGTAAACCTGCACCAGCTTTCAAGGTAGGAGACTTGGTCTGGCTGTCAACCAGAAATCTTAAGTTAAGGATTCCATCGTCTAAGTTGGGACATAAGTACATTGGACCCTATAAAATCAGTAAAATTATAAGTGCCGTTGCTTGTCGTCTTCAACTGCCCAGAACTATGAGAATCCACCCTGTCTTTCATGTATCCTTACTAAAGGCTGCGACACCCAATACGTTTCCTGGACGTTCCTCTCCTTGCCCTGACCCAGTGCTAGTCGATGGTCAGGAAGAATTTGTGGTGGAAAGGATTTTAGATTCCAGGTTGTATAGAAATCAGTTACAATATCTGATTAAATGGCAGGGCTACCCAGTGGAGGACAACTCATGGGAACCGGTCAATAACGTTAATGCTCCTCGCTTGCTCCGTCAGTTTCATCAGAGGTACCCACACAAGCCTGGTCTGAGGTCATCCGGAGGTTGTCCTTAAGGGGGGAGTAATGTAAGGTTCTATGTATATATTCCTGAAACTCAGTTTGTTCGTCAGCCATTTTACTTTCTGTCTTGCTGCAGCTATCTTGCCCTCAGTCAAAATGGAGTTTCCAGCTTGCATGTTCCCGCCCTGATTCTCTCCTTTGCTTCTTAAGCAGCCACAGCTGAGCAATCAGTGCTTCAGAATCTAGCCTGCAGTGAACCTGTGACTTGACTCCTGTAAGCCTTGACCTTGTACTCCAGCTATTCCTACTGAGGAACTCTGAAGCACTTGTGGACTCTGAACCCTGCTCTTTGAAAGACCCACGTTTGCATGGACTTACGGTAACAGAGAAGAAGATCCTGAATCTGTATTGGAGAGTGATTGCTGTGCTTGGATTACTCTGGCCTGCTGTGTCTCCTGTTTCTGTGTCTGCAAACTGTGTGACTATTTCTGCCAACTTGTATGAAGTAATACAGGACTTTTCTATATCAAACCTGTGACTCCTGTGTTTTCATCGCACCCAAGCACAAGACGCTATATGAACTGTACTACATACATTACAATATTATTATTTCTTGCTGGCTGACAACACATTGTACATAGTTTGTACTTTTGGATATGGGTATATAGGTTGTTGGGTCATATAAATGTAAAGTGGTGCGGGGCGATAGCTGTGGGCAAGGTATTTATCTCTGGCCCCTGACACGATACATGAAAGTGGGGGTCCTGGCTGGGTTGTGGACTTGGGCTGTGAGGGCGCTATGCCGCTGTAGGCCGCATGTAACCGTTGTTGCTGGTTTACTATTTTTTATTATAATATTTTAGAGTCAATAATTATTTGAAAAACAGAGGACTCCAATCAGAAGTTTGTTTCCACTGTTTTTTTCATCCCATTAGTTGAAACTTTCCCTCTAGTCTACTTCAATGATTTTATACCAGACTGTACAAAGTCACTTTCTATAAAATATATCATGTATTCATATCCAAGAACTGTATCTATGTGTACTGTGTACAACTTGTTTAATAAATTAAAAGATGATGAATTGATTTTCCATTATATAACCTGTTTGAAATATATGGATTATAAAGTGCAAGTCATTTTCTATCCAGAAAAACTACTTAAAGTTGTTAAACAGAGTAGACGATACTCTGCGATCCTTATCTGTGATGTACATGTGTTATATATACAGGATATATTACTGTTATTATTATTATTATTATTATACATTTATATAGCGCCATTTATTCCATGGCGCTTTACATATGAAAAGGGGAAAAATATAGACAGGTACAATAAACATGTGCTGGACAAGGGACACACAAGTACAGAAGGAGAGAGGACCCTGCCCGCGAGGGCTCACAGACTGCAGGGATGGGTGAGAATACACTAGGAAAGGGTAGAGCTGGTTGTACGATGGTTCAGTACACTGAGGATCATTGCAGGTTGTAGGCTTGTCGGAACAGGTGGGTCTTCAGGTTTTTCTTGAAGGTCTCCGTTGTTGGTGAAAGTCTGATGTTTTGCGGCAGGGAGTTCCAGAGTATGGGGGAAGCCCGGGAGAAGTCTTGTATGCGGTTGAGGGAAGAAGAGATGAGGGGGGAGTCGAGAAGGAGATCTTGAGAGGATCGAAGGTTGCGTGTAGGTAGGTAGCGGGAGACCATGTCACAGATGTATGGGGGAGAAAGGTTGTGGATGGCTTTGTATGTCATGGTTAAGGTTTTGAACTGGAGCCTCTGGGCAATAGGGAGCCAGTGAAGGGCCTGGCATAGGGGGGAGGCTGGGGAATAGCGTGGAGACAGGTGGATTAGTCGTGCAGCAGAGTGTAGGATGGACTGGAGTGGTGCCAGAGTGCTAGAGGGGAGGCCAGACAGTAGGAGGTTGCAGTAGTCGAGGCGGGAGATGATAAGGGCATGCACTAGTGTTTTTGTGGTTTCATGGTTGAGGAATGAGCGGATCCAGGAAATATTTTTGAGTTTGAGGGGCAGGAGGTGGCGAGGGCTTGGATATGTGGTTTGAAAGAGAGGGCAGAGTCGATGATCACCCCAAGGCACCGAGCATGTGGGACTGGGGAAAGCGAGCAGCCATTGACATTGATGGATAGGTCTGGTGAAGGGGTAGAGTGAGGTGGGGGAAAGATGATGAATTCTGTTTTGTCCATGTTCAGTTTGAGAAAGCGAGCAGAAAAGAAGGCTGAGATAGCAGACAGACACTGTGGGATTTTGGTCAGTAGGGAGGTGAGGTCAGGTCCAGATAGGTAGATCTGCGTGTCATCGGCGTAGAGGTGATACTGCAAGCCGTGGGATTCTATGAGCTGTCCCAGGCCGAAGGTGTAGATGGAGAAGAGTAGGGGTCCTAGTACTGAGCCTTGAGGAACACCGACAGACAGGGGGCGAGGTGAGGAGGTGGTGTGTGAGAGGGAGACACTAAATGTTCGGTCTGTTAGGTATGATGAGATCCAGGATAGGGCCAGGTCTGTGATGCCAAGAGATGAGAGAATCTGTAGCAGGAGGGAATGGTCCACAGTGTCGAAGGCAGAAGACAGGTCCAGGAGAAGGAGGACAGAGTAGTGTCGCTTGCTCTTGGCGGTTATCAGGTCGTTAGTGACTTTAGTTAGGGCAGTTTCAGTTGAGTGATGCGGTCGAAAGCCGGATTGTAACCGGTCAAAGAGGGAACAGGAGGAAAGGTGGGAGGACAGTTCAAGATATACATGCTGTTCCAGTAGTTTTGAGGCGTAGGGGAGAAGAGATATCGGGCGATAGCTAGACGCAGAGGATGGGTCGAGGGAGGGCTTTTGAGGATGGGTGTGATTGAAGCATGTTTGAAGGATGAAGGAAAGACACCATTTGTAAGTGAAAGGTTGAAGAGGTGTGTGAGAGTAGGGATGAAGACTGTGGCAAAGTTAGGGATGAGGTGGGACGGGAGTGGGTCAAGTGCGCAAGTGGTGAGGTGTGATCTTGACAGGAGAGTGGAGAGCTGATCTTCTGTCATGGTGGTGAAGCTGGTTTTGGAAGAACAGGGCTGAGTGGCTAAGAGGGGCATTGGGGGCTGCGGGCCAAAGCCTTCTCTGATAGTATCAATCTTTTGCTTAAAGAAGGAGGCAAAGTCTTCGGCAGAAATGAGAGGAGAGGGAGGAGGTGCTGTGGGATGGAGTAGAGAATTGAAAGTGTTGAAGAGCTGTTTAGGGTTGTGAGACAGGGAGGATATGAGAGATGCAAAGTAAGTTTGTTTTGCGGCAGAGAGCGTGGACTTGAAGCTGGCGAGGGACTGCTTGTATGCGTTAAGGTGCTCGGTAGAATGGGTTCTCTTCCATCTCCGCTCGGTAACCCTGGAAGCCCGTCTCAGTTCTTTGGTCAGGCCGGTCAGCCAGGGCTGCCTGTTGATTGTACGAGTTTTGCTCTGCGTGAGAGGGGCGGCCGAATCAAGTGTGGTTTTTATTGTGGTGTTATAAAATGTGGCAGCAGCATCTGTGTCATTAAGTGAGGCTATGTCTGTGAGAGGGAGGAGGGACTCAGAGAGCGATTGTAAATTGAGGTGTTTGAGATTTCTGCGAGGGTGGGTGAGTTTGTGGAGTGGGGGATGTGTACTAACAGAGGAGAGGGAAGAGAATGTCAGTAGGTTGTGGTCAGACAGGGGGAGTGGGGAGTTAGTGAGATTGGTGAGGGAACAGAGGCGGGTGAAGATAAGGTCCAGCGTGTGACCGCCTTTGTGAGTGGCCGCAGAGGACCATTGAGTGAGGCCGAGGGAAGCCGTGAGCGAAAGAAGTTTAGAGGTAGCCGGGGTGGAAGTGTCAATGGGGATGTTGAAATCGCCCATGATGATGGTGGGGATGTCAGCAGGGAGGAAATGGAGTAGCCAGGTGGTGAAGTGGTCGAGAAAGGTGGAGATGGCAAGTTATAATGTTATAATGTAAATACATTCACTTCTGTGTAGCTGCACTTCTTCTCTGTAGCTTATATTGACCTTTATACGCAGTTGTCTGGTGATGAACACTTTAGGGCAGTTTATCCTTCATTCCTTCTGGACAGGGTCTGAGTAACTCACCAGAGCACTTATAGGGTCATTCAATGGGCTCCACATGTCCAGCACATGTCAACTCCATTTGGGGCTTACCACTTGTTAGATTGTTAGCTACGCTGGGGTCTGGCCAATGCAGAATATATTAATGTTACATAAATATTAGACAATAAATAAATGCTAATGTTATCACATGTCAACAGATGAATTTTTGATGTACGTTAGGATAAGGTCCTTAGAACTGATCATTCAGTTTGGGGGTCACATATCATCTCAGGTTTAAATAATAAAGATGATATTACTATTTTTTTAACCCCAAAATTTGGTGATACTTAGTATCACAGAATTTTTGGGGTTGTAACAAGGAACATTGGGGCGCTAGGGCAAAACTTGGGAGGGGACAGTTCTTCCTCATCACTATTAGTATCAACCTGTGAAGAGATAAGATTGTCCCATGATAAGTGTCCCTATCCTTTAACCCTTTCGCTCCAGAGCCTGTTTTTGCCTTCGTGATCGGGCCAATTTTTTCAATTTTGACCAGTGCGCCTGACGGATCTCGGTGATTCTGAAACTGTTTTCTTGTGACATATTGTACTTTATGATAGTGGTAAAATATCTTTAATATGACTTGCGTTTATTTGTTATAAAAATGGAAATTTGGCGAAAATTTAGCAATTTTCAAATTTGAATTTTATGCCCTTAAATAAGAGAGTCATATCGCACAAAATAGTTAATATATAACATTACACACATGTCTACTTTACATCAGCACAATTTTTGAAACATAATTTGTTTTTGTTAGGAAGTTATAAGGGTTAAAAGTTGACCAGCGATTTCTTCTTTTTCCAACAAAATTTACAAGACTCTTTTTTTTTAGGGACCACCTCACATTTGAAGTGAGTTTGAGGGGTGAATATGACAGAAAATACCCAAAAGTGACACCATTCTAAAAACTGCACCCCTCAAGGTGCTCAAAACCACATTCAAGAAGTTAATTAACCATTTACGTGCTTCACAGGAACTGAAGAAATGTTGAAGGAAAAAATAAACATTTAACTTTTTTCACAAACATTTTACTTCAGAACCAATTTTTTTATTTTCACAAGTGTAAAAAGAGAAAATGAACCACAAAATTTGTTGTGCAATTTCTCCTGAATACGCCAAAACCCATATGTGGGGTAAACCACTGTTTGGGTGCACGGCAGAGCATGGAAGAGTAGGAGCGCCTTTTTCAATGCAGAATTGGCTGGAATTGAGATCAGAAGCCATATCGAGTTTGGAGAGCCCCTGATGTGCCTAAACAGTGGAAAACCCCCAATTCTAATTCCATCCCTAACCCCAACACACCCCTAACCCTAATCCCAACCCTAACCATAACCCTAACTACAACCCTAACCCTAGTCCCAACATTAACCCTAAGTTTAGCCCCAACCCTATCCCTAACTTTAGCCTAACACTAACCCTAACTTTAGCCTAACACTAACCCTAACTTTAGCCCCTACCTTAACCCTAACTTTAGCCCCAACCATACCTTAAGTTTAGCCCCAACCATAACCCTAACTTTAGCTCCAACCCTAACCCTAGCTTTAGCCCCAACCCTAACTTTAGCATTAACCCTAACCCTAACTTTAGCACTAACCCTAACCTGCTTTATCTGTTTTTGTTTTCTTTATAACAAGATCACTGACTGGCACAGCTGTTGCCAGCAGCACTTGTAAGGCCGGGGTCACACTTGCGAGAAACTCGCACGAGTCTCGCACCTCAATACCCGGCACTGCCGCCGGCACTCGGTACCGTATTTCACTGCATGATCAGTGTTACAACCAACAGTGGTGCATGTGAATTTGTGGACCCGCTGTGCCACAGTGCCAGGCCTAGCCAGGAAGGGGCATAACTAAGCAGCTACCTTGGTGTTCACTGGAGCCTCTAAAGGTGAGGTCAGGCTTGTGCGGTATGTAGCTGCCAGGTACCACTCCTGGGCCAAGCCCAGTATTGCAGCTGCTGACTCTAGGGGTCAGGTACGCTGACACTAATTAGGGCTAGGTCTCCATTCAGACTAGTAAGTTCTGGCACTAATATAGAACGGTTACTGACATGGATACTGGCTTGGTTCACACATGCTGGGCTAGTATACTGGGTCAAGGTTTTGCCGCACATGGACTAGGGGTCAACATTCAGGCACTGGCCGCTTAGGGACCATGGGAGGAGGTTCAGGCATTGGCCACTCTGAGACCAGGGGACTTCAGATACAGGACTGGCCACACCAGGACCAAGTGATTATGGATACAGAACTGTCCACACTAGGACCAGGGGACTACGGACACAGGACGGGCTACACCAGGACCAGGCATGCAGGTTCAGGACCTGGCTGCACTGGGACCAGGGGACCTCACAACTCACTAGTAGTACACCTTACTAATGATTCTACACATTGCTCGGTAACTAACTAGGAGACAAGGAGTCTTTTATACAGGTGTACTGATTATACTAAATACCTCTCAGCTACAAACTGAGGGCATTTAGTATATACCCACGCTGCCCCTTTAAGAACGGAGGAGCACGCACACACATGTATTAGGTGTGCCGCTGGGACTTTGGTGCGTACACAGGAATCAGGAGCACATCGGAGACCGCGCTGAGGGCCAGGCGGTGAGTAAGCTGACGTCATACCATGCAGGGGCGCCGGCAGCAGCACTACAATCAGCACTTAAATATAGGCAGAAATTGGCCTTTTTGTTAATGAAACCAGACACCCGTCTATAAAGAGCTGTTCCAGATTTCCTGATCCTCATTAAGGATGGATTAGTTGCCTTTGACTCCCCTCCCACCCCAGATTTCCCATTGAGGTTGAGATGACATGAGTGTGGATTCTTTTTTCTGATCGATTACGGTAATGACACTTGGCTCAATCCCTAATCAGTGTCAGCTTACTGTGATCCGATTCTCTCACATAAGAAAATTGTATCAGGGGTGTGGAGAAGACGGAGAACTTAATTTCTCCACCTTCTCCATTGTCGTAGTCCGTGGATAACAGAGTGCACTCGGATGACATCCGACTGCCATAAGATGTTTTACATGCACCCATGGACTTGTATGATCCAAATTCCAGAGCCACTCGATGCTGTGATTTTTTTTTTCTCATTCTGAATCGTCGGGAGAGAAAAAAACCTTGATCTGCTGCACTTCCCTATAGTATAACATTGGTCCTAGAGCTATCCGATAAAATATTCACGTTATCGTGAAGGATTACTTAATCTGAAAGTGTTCCACGCTTGAATTCAGTACTGTCTTAGTTATGAGGATAACCCCGTATAGCAATTTGTTTTGGCTTCATTTACTTTCCTAATTTTTATCAGAAGTGGAAGTTTCTCATTCCTTTCCTTTTCTTCTGTTCTCCCCCTTGTGGCTGTCACAAGTTCAGTGGGATGTTCTGCGTGTCTTCAAGCACAAGCCTCCATCCTCCTCCTTCCATCCCATGTCATGCAGACGTCCACAGCTGGCTATATATGACCCTGCAGCACCCAAAGACACCAGAACATCAGGTGGAAACCAGTCTCAGCTTTCCAGGGATACAGGGAGCAAGAACTGCACTTCTCATTGAGTTTGCTCTTCAAGTGCTTCTCACAGGTAAGTCCATAACATACAAATCCCACACAATGTATCCCTGTGTGCACAATGATAGCTGGGAGATCATATATTTCCGGGATATAATATATTTGATATAACACTGTTTATGAAGTAACTATTATTATGTATTTATAGCTCACTATTACACAAAGATATATATATATATACACGTGTTTTGCAATGTAATGCAAATAATAATATAATAATTTTATTTCTATAGCGTAAACATATTCCACAGCACTTTACAGTTCAGATATAACCTACAGCATAGACAATGCCGGATGGGTCGATTTTAGCTTTGCACAAATTCTTTTTTGCAGTCTATTCTCCCTATATTCATATGGAATCTCATATAGACGGGAATCAAAGACTGGGATGGATAAAGTATGAAAATCTTATGTATCCCCGCCACTCATACTTGTATGGCAGTGTGCTATGTAGAAATTACCCAAAGTTTGCTAACCTTAAAATTGGTTATCCTATAAGGATCATTAATGTGAGCTGTCATTGTCTTCTCCAGTACTAATTCAACCAGATTTTTAAGCAGTAGTAATGGTAGAAAGGTACATCATATGGTTGTAGAGCCAGTGATATGTGGCAAAGGGAAAGTCTCATGGACCCTTCATTATCAAGATTCCCTTTTCAGAATTTTTAGCAGCAAGACATGGGAGTCTGAAAAGATTTAAAGGAAACCTGTCATGTTTAAAACGGTCTCTAATGTGCGGCCAGGCTGTTATACAGCAGGAGGAGACAATCAGCTTCATATACATTTTTGTGGGAAAAGTTTCAATAAAATTTGTATTACATTCATTGAAATCCCTGATGTTTGTATGTATATGAGTCGTGTGGGCGATCCTACTAGTGATTGACAGTTTTCCCTGTATGACTGTGTGCAGAGATAGCTGTCAGTCACTAGTAGGACCACCCACTGGAGTCATATGGCTACAGACACCGGGAATTTCAATGAATAAAATGCAAGTTTTACCAAATCTTTTCCAGCAATCCTATATATCGTTCCTCTCAGCTTCTCCATCTCTATACCGTGCTGTCCACAGATAGGACTGCATGTACGTGAGATGACGGGTGCCTTATAAAGTGCATCTCTTAAAATGTAAAAGTCTTAATAGGAATTTCCTTGATAGGAAAGTGACACTTTACAATACCATACACTATGGGATGGCATGATATCCTGAGTACAAGATCCAGCAGGGTAACAGAATCTATTATTTAGTATAATGAGTGATCCCTGATCATATAAGACAACAGTTTAGTTACAGTTATTATATTACATAAGATTTACCATATCTTGATGCAGCGTCGACAACAAGGAGTCACTGACAACTGCTCGCTAAACACACGATTCACCACTTCCTATGGAGGAAAATTCCATCATCATCCATGAGAACAACTCTAGGTTAGAAAATTGTCTAAATAACTGTAAAAAAGGCTTGCAAGAGTTGTCAGATGGCACGTACTGTTGTGATGGCAATATCGTCAGTGTCCTTATCGGGGTCAGGCTATGAAGTGGCGCTACTGATAGTGAATAAATAAGGAAAACTTTAAGATGTGCCAAAGATCATATAAATTAGAAGGTCCATTTGTATGTTTGTATGCAGCTTTTCCAGCCATTACTCCAATCTTATTCCAATGACATACTGATAGGGAATTTAGATTGTGGGCCCTAATGGGGAGAGTGATTGTGATGTCTAAAGTGCTGCGGAATATGATGATGCTATATAAGTAAAGCATAATAAATAATAACAAAATCTTATACATTTACGACATATGAGTAGTGATGAACAATGACAATGCGCACTATATATATACACAAGACTGAGGCAGTGAACTAAACATTTGCCCCATGTGATGGAAAGCCTAGCTATGGCCCTGGACAATCCAGCATCCAAGATAATACATAATGGTTTACATGCCAGGGCATATACCAACCCATCTTGTAATGAGACCCAAATGTAAAGTGTATGAGTTTAGTTCTGAGTTATTCTACATCTGCATCTGGTGTTATGTTCTAGAAATATTTATGACTTTTTTTTCTATATGCAGATCTAACTGATAAACTGAACTCCTGCTTCAATGTTGAGGATGGAAGAAATGGTTAATGGGACCATAACAGGCAAAGACATGAGCTTGTATCAGGAACCACCAAGCCAAGTAAGCAGTGGGAAGGATAACAATGAGTATCTCTACATTCTGATCGTCATGTCGTTCTACGGAATATTTCTAATGGGCATCATGTTCGTCTACATGCGATCAAAAAAGGAGAAAGAATCCAAACTTTTACTACTTTATCAGGACGAGGAGAAGCAGTGGACAGAGACCAGGAAGAGTACTTCTTCTCTTTCTTCATCCAAGCCTCCCCAGCAGAGCACTGTGCTCAGTGTCCTTCAGGAGAGTTTTGTGCCCGGCCGTTTCTGCACTGACTATAATGTAGTAGACAGTAGCCTGAGCTCAGAATCATCCTCATCTGAAGTTCACGTTACCATCCAAGAAGAGGCTCCAGAGGTTCTCGTTCAAGAAAAAGCAGATGAAGAACAATCTGAGGACACAACACAGATTTCCTAGCGATGTACTAAAGAGACTGCAGAAACCTACGGCATCTCTCCTTACGAGACTACAGTCTTGTGTTTAGGGTCCCGAAGTCTAACGAGCTCCTTTTAGAGAAAGGAAGTACTAATGTTATAGTTGGGGTATGTAAAAAAGGCCTTCTGTGTATAGAGGGATAGCATGGTCTTCCTTTCACATGCAGTGAACTAAAAGGTATCATAAGCTTTAGCATGGACAATGGCCCTAGAAAGAAAGAGCTGGCCCTGTACTTTTGACAGTCTAGCATGGGTTGATACAAATTGACTGATAATAAAGCAAGACCAGAATGAACAGATCTTTCACTTTTATCATACTATAGTGGCAAGAAATGATACAAGTCTCTATTAATAATCTATATGTTGTAGGAACATGTCTGCAGAAGACCAGAAGTTACTATAATTTGTAGATTAGATGTCAGGGTGTTAGAAGATTGTAAAATTAAAGAAATAGGTTTTTATATTTACTAGGGTTAGGTAACAAATTTGGTTTCTATATCTCATGACACAATATATGCTGATGTATAGCACTTTTTGGTAAATATTTATACATTTGCTAATATGTGAAGTATTTCTAGAGAATTGAACGATTCGAGTGGTTGGATCCTCCTTTTATTAGCTAAGGGATTTACTAACAGAGGGTAGGGGCCTTCATTTACGGACCCCATTCCAATCCCAAAACATGTATTGCTAATAAATGTAACTAGGGGTTAACCAAAGGAGATAATCATAAGGGTTCATACCATTTCAGACTGAGTACTGTACAATTTATGAACAATACTTGAACCACGTAGATTTTTATTCACTTACTTAGTATATTCTTCTAATGATCTGTAGGGCATTGACCTGACCAAAATCCCCATAGTGAACTAAATTAAGAAAATGAAAAAGAGAGAAATCCCCCAGCAAAACAGAAATTCCCGATTTTCATTTTGTCACTCGGTCCTCGAGATCTATTAGTCATATAGGACCAAGTTTAACCATTTCTGTGCTATACTTTAATGGGTCTGAGCTGCAGTACCAGATATATCCATGGACAGGAGTGGCACTGTTTGTTGATGAAGGACAAACATTTTTTCAAACGCCTTATACGGTGGTTTTACACAGCACAGCTTTTTGAAAAATGCCACTGCAGTTTTTGTTGCAGATTTTTTTAGGCAAAGTCAGAAGTAGATTCATGAGGAATGTGAAATATATGGGAAAGAATTCTACTTCTTGACAAATTATCTTCTGGCTCAAAAAAAAACTGCAGTGGTGTTTCTGAAAACGGTTTGTGTGAGAAACCATCTTAAAGGGAATCTATCACCAGGTTATTGTTATGTAGTCTGAGAACATCATGAAGTAGGGGGTGAGACACTGATTTCAGGGATGTGTCACTTATTAGGATGTTTGCTGTTGTTTCAGTACAAAAAAGGTTTTAGCAGCAGGAGATTATCACTGCCAGACTAGCTGTCCCCGTGCCTCCTGGTCCAACCACGCCTCCAGAACTGATTAACAGCTTACTGTCAATATACAATGTATGTAGAAAGCTGTTAATCAGTGGTATGAGCGGGGTCAGCCTTCTGGGCACTGCTACATCTAAGCTGATTCTGTCACAATTGCTGCAACCAGTAAACTAAATCTTACAGATTGCAAACTTGCGAGCAGGGTCCTCACTCCTCCTGTAACTGTTGAACTATGTGTTACTTTGTAATGTCTTTATTGTCTGTATATGTCCTGCTTAATTGTAAAGTGCTGTGGAATATGTTGGTGCTATATAAATAGAATTATTATTATTACTAAGTGATGCTGGAATCAGCGTCTCTTTCTCTATCTACACTATGCTGCTCTCAGATGAGGCAGCAAAAACCTGCTGACAGGTTCCCTTTAACAGTTGCAGTAACAACAATTCTTTTGCATAGGTCCCATAATTTATACAAGATGGGACAAAATGGCAAAGAAAGAACATGAAGTAGAAGAACTGCATTTACCTACTGTATTGACTACAGACAGATATATTCTGTGATGTTTCAAGTATTTAATATTTCAATTTATGCCAGCCTATATATTGTAGAACGCAGGATCCTCTACTATTACTCACTTTGTATCCTTTGATTGTATCATGTTACACTTGGTGGTAAATGGTTTGTTAAGCAATTATGATTTTGTTAATGCTATGTAAATTAAAGATAGTTAGAATAAAAATTGACAGTGTTTATTTGTCGTCCTTGACTCCAAACGTACCCTTTCCACACACACCAGGATGGCACATTGACGGACTCAGACTCAATTGCGCTAAACCCAAACAAATTTACCCAATGTAAAGGGTGCTCACCACCAATATGGGAATGTCCTATTCATTTAATAAAAAAGTTGGCAACCCCTGTTTGGTGATTTTTCTAAATATCATGTAATAACCAAATGGTTGATAAGTGCCCCTAACATCCCCCTCAAAGGGTCCAACTTTCTAATAAAAATCGAGCCCAAGATTCTCAGCTGTGACGTAAGTCATCTCGCAAGAACTAGTTTTTTGCACAATAAAGCACCGCCATGTTCTTTACTAATTTGTTACCGAATGGTAACTGCTCTAATAATATTACCGTCAGTGACAGGTTAGTGCAGGACTCAGTGCAAAGCGAGACATCTTACAAGTTTCACTCTATCACTGTGAGTGATGGTACAGTAAAGATGTATATCTTTGTACCGTGTTAGCCAGTAGATAGAAAAATCTTTTCAGTTAGCCATTAAAAGGTATCAACCACTGAGGACTCTCAATTCTAAATATTTTTCTGTGAGTGATGGTGGGATCCTCCTCTGGATGCCGGAATTCCGAAACCTGGAAGTTTGAGCCATATTTTTGCTAGACAGGTTCTTTTTGGGGACATTAGGGGCACTTATGAGAGGGTATGTTACTACATGATGAAAAAATCACCAATTTTTGATAGATACAGTCTAAGGCAGGGTTCCCCAACTCCAGTCCTCAAGGCCCACCAACAGGTCATGTTTTCAGGATTTCCTTTGTATTGCACAAGTGATGCAGTTATCACCTGGGCAATACTAAGGAAATCCTGAAAACATGACCTGTTGGTGGGCCTTGAGGACTGGAGTTGGGGAACCCTGGTCTAAGGTAGAACAATGTAGTAGTACAGTTTCTCCGTGATGGCACTGACTGGATAGTGGAGGAGAAATGCACACTGGTTATACAACATTGATACAGAACTTAGCTTCAATATGATATAGTGATGGGTAATAAAGTGGCCCTGGGCTTGATAGATGGTGTCTTATAGTACCTACTAGAGTTGAGCGAAACAGGTCGGTCAGATTCAAAAGTCGCTGACTTTCGCCAAAGTCGGTTTCGTTAACAGAAACACGACTATAGCGTGCAGACGGCCATGCGGTCGGCGAAACGAGCACCAAAGTTGATTTTCCCAGAATGCTTTCAGGCGCCTTTTTTTCATCCAATGAGCAAGGACGCACACTGTGGGCAACAAGATGACATGTGCAGCATCCACCACCATCTTAGAGAAGGGCATTGCAGTGATTGGCTTGCTTTGGGGGGCGTCATAGTGTCCATAAAAGCCCTGACCGCCGACCTCCATTTTACTTCTGGCGATCTTCACAGTAGGGAGAGGTTGCTGACGCTGTTTATCAGTAGGGAGAGAGTTAGGGCTGGAAAGAGAAGTTCTTATGTGCTTGTACTGATAGCAATTGTGCTGTAGAGTTAGTGTGAAGTGACAGGGGAGGATTTTCTTGTGTGCAGCAGTGCTGGTTATTAGGCTGCCTGATAGCTGTATTGCTGTGTGTACACTGCTGTGCAGACTAATTTTTACACAGTACTAATACTTTTATTCTTTTTTTCTGCACACTTACCGACCGTTCATTTTTTCCCACACCGTATAGAGCTGTATGCTCCTCACACACTACCGTGTACCGGCTGGTCTCACAGACAAATACATGCTGACTATCTGTGTGTGACTCCGGAAATATATACGGAGATATACAATTTCCCCTACACTATGTACAGCTGTACACTTCTGATACAGTACTGTATATCTGCTCTTTGTATTACGGTCAAATCCATACTGAGTGAGCGTCTGTGTGTGACTCTGGAAATATATACAGAGATTTAAATTTTCCCCTACATTGTATACAGCTGTACGCTTCTGATACAGTACCGTTTTTCTGCTTTTTGAATTACGGTCAAATCCATACTGAGTGAGCGTCTCTGTGTGACTCCGGAAATATATACGGAGATTTAAATTTTACCCTACACTGTATACAGCTGTACGCTTCTGATACAGTACCGTTTTTCTGCTTTTTATATTACGGTCAAATCCATACTGAGTGAGTGTCTGTGTGTGACTCCGGAAATATATACGGAGATTTAAAATTTCCCCTACACCGTATACAGCTGTACGCTCCTCATACAGTACCATATATCTGCTGGTATTTTTGTTACATTTTCCCAAACATGAGGAAGTATGGTGGAAGAGGCCACGGACGTGGGCGGGGAGGGCCAGCTGGCACTGATGGTGGTGGTGGGCATCTGCTGGTAGTGCCAAAAGCACAATAGCACCTAAGGCAGGAGGTGTTGAGCCTGCGTCATCGTCTGGCTCCAGAAGGCCTTGAAGGCTCCCTTTTCTGGGAGTAGGTAAACCGCTTTTAAAGCCGGAGCATCAGGAACAGGTTTTGGCTTACATTGCCGAAACAGCCTCCAGCTCTATCGCCTCCTCTTCTGAAGTTTCAAAAATGCAAGCACTGAGTCGTCAGTGCAGGCTCCTGGTCAGGAACAACACCTTTCCTTGTGTCCTTCACCCCAACTAAAACTGAAGGATGTGGCAGGCCACACTTCAGATTACTTCCTGGAGCTCTTTTCACATACCATGCCTGGGTTATCAAGTGAAATCCTGAATTCCCCAGTCCAAGATGAATATGACATGGAGTGCACTGATGTGGATCGCCCGCCAGGGCAGTGGGATACTCGGTACCAGGCCGGTGTATTGAAGGGATGTGTGTCACAGCGGCAGTGACCCGGTCCGTGGCCCTGGGCGTCCAATAAAAGGGAATATTTACAGGGGATGTTTAGAGTTTGTAGAAAGGTATTCGTAACGCCACCTGTGGTATCTGGTCAATGGTGACCAGCGCTGCGATGCAGATCCTCTGGTATAGGTGGTGTGATGCAGCAGAGTTGGTGCAACCTCCCACAGGTGAGGCTATGATATCCCAGGGCAGGTAGATGTAGTAAAAGGTGGTAATGGTGCTGATAGATGTAGCTGAGTGTAGTAGGTGACGCAGGAAGAAACTGAGAAACAGTCAGCAAGTTGCAGTTTCCAAAGCTTTACTCACAGTTCAAGAGTGCACAGGGGCCCGCTTGGTGCTACGTCCTCCAGGTGAGGAGTCCAGCCAACGCCCAGGTGGATGGAGAACATTAGTCCAAAGCTCCCTGTCAGTATATGCCTTCTCTGGCTGTCTCCCTGTGCTGATTTCCCACTCCTTCCTTCCTTCCAGCACCTTCGCTAAGCAGTGTCCCAGTCTAGAAGCTGCGGATCCTGTTGGACAACGTCTTATTTCTGCGTTCCCTTGATCCTACATAGCATTCCTTCCCAGAGAAGATACTTGCGGATGTGACTGTGATCCCTAAAGTTATCACAGCAGTCGGTTCGCTAGCTGAATCATAAAGTTCTTCCACTAGTCTAGGGCCGAGTCCCTTCTGCGACCTGGATTCTCCCAGCCGGCGTCCGCCAGTCCTGGAATGAGCCATCTGTACCTTTCAGCTCAGCCGTGTCTCTCTCTAAGAATCCCTTGTCCCCTCTAGGGAACCTCTCTTCTTCCTTTCTATGAGCAGCTCCTTAGGACTGGAGCCTGCTCCAAGATCCTCTCTCCTTCTCCTCTGCCCTACGGGTGAGCTGTCTTCAACAGTCTGCTCTCTTCCTCCCCAAGGGAGTGTTGCCAGAGCCAGGTATAATGTCTCCACCTTACCTGAAAGTTGAGATACCACATCTCTGGCTGAGATGCAATACCTCTGTGGCGACTGGACCCTCAGGGGCACCACAGATGCACAGCCACTGCTATATGATTCTGCTGGTACATTCACCCAGAGCACTGCATTGCCCTCGCAGTCTACTGAGCCACAATCTGACCCTGATGAAACTCAGGTGCCCCTTCCCGCATACTGTAACACCTTACATGGTGACACAGAGGAAGGTGCAGATGAAATTGAAGAGGAGGTGATGGATGACCCAGTTGTTGACCCGGATTGGCATCCATTTGGGGAAGAGGGTGCCGCTGACAATAGCTCAGAAGAGGAGGAGGATCCGCAACAGGCATCGACATCGCAGCTGCCGTTATCTGTCAGGCCCGTAGCAGTCCAAAAACGTGTTAAAAAACCAAAAAGAGTTGCAGGACAGCTTGGCCAGACGGTCAAATTAGCACAGCGTGCAAGCCCTGAAAATTTATCCTATAGTAGGAAGAGTGCAGTGTGGCACTTTTTTGACCAAAATCCTATTGATGAGGTAAAGGTTATCTGTAAGAAGTGCGGAAGAACCTTTAGCCTAGTGAAAAATCTCCGAAAATTGAATACCAGTTGCATGCTTAGACATTTAAATACCATGCACTTGCAAGCGTGGACGGACTACAAAACCTCACTGACTTTGAACGCCTACATTGCCAAACTGATCTCATTAGAGATGATGCCCTTCCGTTTGGTTGAAAGCGCAGCGTTCCGAGAGCTCATGGCCTACGCTGTCCCATGCTATGACCTACCCAGTCGGCACTTCTTTTCTAGAAAAGCCATCCCTGCCGTCCACCTGCATGTCAAAGACCACATTGTCCATGCACTCAAACAATCAGTGAGTGGAAATGTGCACCTCACAACAGATGCATGGGCCAGTAGGCATGGCCAGGGCCGTTACGTGTCCATCACTACGCACTGTGTTAATGTGGTGGATGCAGAGTCCACAGGGACAGCGGCGATGGGACAGTGCTGCCTAGCCCACGGTATAGGCAACAGTTGGCTATAGGCGTTCGACCCTCCTCCTCCAGAAGCAAAAGCTCGTCGACAGAGCGCAGTCGCATGAGCACTCCATCCACAGCTGCCAGTGTTGCACACGAGGTGTCCCACTATCAAATAGCTAGTGGTAAGTGTCAGCAGGCTGTTTTAAAGATGATGTCTTTGGGCGACAACAGACACACCGCGGAGATACTGGCCGACTACTTGCAGTGAGAAACTGAGTCATGGCTGGCCAGTCTACATCTTGAGCCAGGCAAGGTAGTCAGTGCTAACGGCCGTAATTTTGTGGCAGCCATAGCCCTGGTAAAACTCAGACACATACCTTGCCTGGCTCATATGCTGAACCTGGTGGTGCAGTGCTTCATAAATAATTATCCGGAGTTACCAGCCCTGCTCCATAAGGTGCGAAGACTGTGCTCGCACATCCGTCGCTCGCCCGTAGACTCCAGTCGTATTCACAGGCTGCAGCGATCGCTCCACCTCCCCAAGCACCGCCTAATCATAGATGTTGCAACAAGGTGGAACTCCACCATGCACATGGTTGAGAGGCTGTGCGAGCAGAGGCAGGTTGTAATGCATTTGTGGGAGGATACACAGGCGGGCAGTTTGAGGGCAGATATCAAGTTGTCGGGTGTGCAGTGGTGAAAGCTGAAAGACCTCTAAACTCCTTCAGTGTTTTCAGGAATGCACACGGCTGGTAAGCGCAGACGACGCCATCATAAGCATGAGCATCCCACTTATGCGTCTGCTCATGCAAATTTTGACGCACATTAAGGATCAGGCGTCTGCAGCGGAGGAGGAGGAGGAGGGAAGCCTTGATGACAGTCAGGCATTGTCTGCTCAGGAAACTGTCCTGGACGAGGTGGAGGAAGAAGAGGAAGAGGAGGAGAAGAATAAGGCGGATGATTATTTTGGGGAGGAGGATGCTTCTCAGGGGGCAAGAGAAAATGTTGGCTTGCCAAGGTCAAGTACAGGATTTGTGCGTGACTGGAGGGATGTGGATTTGACAGAAAGTGCTCCTCCACCCACCACTGGCAGTGCATCATTGACACCTGGAACGTTGGCCCACATGTGTAATTATGTCTTGCAGATCCTAAAAAGGGACCCCTGCATTGCCAAAATTATGAAGGATGATGACTACTGGTTGGCCAGCATCCTTGATTCACGCTATAAAGGCAAATTACAGAACATCATGCCACAGGAGAACCAAGAGCTAATATTGGCGAACAAACAAGCAACTCTGGTAAACCGTTTGTTAGAGGCATTCCCAGCACACAGCAGCGGTGCAGGTTCTACCATGAGCCGTACTGGGCCAAATGGAAGAGGTGTTCGTGGTGCACACAGCTGAAGTGGCGTTGGAGACAGGGGTTTCATGACCATGTTGTGGACTGATTTCTCGAGTACTGCTCACACGACTGTTAATACTGAATCGATTGCAACAGACAGGAGACAACAGTTATCAACTATGGTTCAAAATTACCTCTCCTCCCTATCGATGTTCTCCCTCACAGTTCATTCCCCTTTGACTACTGGGCCTGTAAACTGGACACCTGGCTTGAATTGGCACAATATGCCTTACAGGAGCTTGCTTGCCCTGCTGGTAGTGTGCTATCAGAAAGAGTCTTCAGTGCTGCTGGATCAATCCTGACAGAAAGTAGGACCCGGCTGTCGATCCAAAATGTAGGTGATCTCAGTTTCATTAAAATGAACCATGCCTGGGTTTCAAAGGATTTTGTCCACCTTCCCCTGATGACACGTGTTGCCAGCAAAATGGCTCGATTTGTCCTCCTCTTCCTCCGACTTCTCCAATTCCTCCATTTGCAGCTGCTGAACATCCAGCTTATACCTCAACATACAAGAAAAAAAGGTAGCACCTTGTAGCGCTTATGCTTGTGAACAGAAGATATGAAAATTTGAAAAATATGAAAATGAATTGCATCACAGCCAAAGAAATATGAAAAATTGAGAAGTCTTGCGCTAAGATTGCCACAATTATGTGCCTGATAGCCATGTCAAGGCATCTTCTGCTAATCCAATGCCTAACTAATGCCAATCCTCATAGAAAAGTCTTCATGCATGGGAACATATATCCTCTCAGAAAAACTACATCCTGTGAGGGTATGAAACCTGGTGTTAATTTAAAAATAGCCTGTGGACCAACAGTGAGTTGCTCAGTTAGAGGTAAATGAACTTCAAAAACTGACCGCCATCCAACTCAATCCAATGTGAACAGGTGCTAAACCTAGTACCCAACATACTCAAGAAAAAAAGGTAGCACACTGTAGCGCTATAGCTTGCAAACACGAAATATGAAAATATGAAAAATATGAAAAATGAATTGCATCACTGCCTTAGAAATATGAAAAATTGAGAAGTCTTAGTGCATAAGATGGCCAAATTATGTGAGCCTGATAGCCACGTCAAGGCTCTTCTCGTATATCAGGTCCTAACTAATGCCAATCCTCACTTAGAAAAGTCTGTCTGCATGGGAACATATGAATCCTCTCTTCAGACTAAAATCTACATCTCTGTGGAGGGGTAGTGAACCTGGTGTAATTAAAAAGCCTGTGGCCAACAGGTGGAGTGCTCAGGTAGAAGGTAAATGAATACATATCAAAAAACTGACCGGCACATCCAAACATAGATCCATGTGAACAGGTGCTAAACCTAGAGTCACCAACTCAAATACATACAAGAAAAAAAGTAGCACACTGTACGCTATAGCTTGCAAACACGAAATATGAAATATGAAAAATATGAAAAATGAATTGCATCACTGCCTTAGAAATATGAAAATTGAGAAGTCTTAGCGCATAAGATGGCCAATTATGTGACCTGATAGCCACGTCAAGGCTCTTCTCGTATATCAGGTCCTAACTAATCCAATCCTCACTTAGAAAAGTCTGTCTGCATGGGAACATATGAATCCTCTCTTCAGACTAAAATCTACATCTCTGTGGAGGGGTAGTGAACCTGGTGTAATTAAAAGCCTGTGACCAACAGGTGGAGTGCTCAGGTAGAAGGTAAATGAATACATATCAAAAAACTGACCGGCACATCCAAACATAGATCCAGTGTGAACAGGTGCTAAACCTAGAGTCACCAACTCAAATACATACAAGAAAAAAAGTAGCACACTGTACGCTATAGCTTGCAAACACGAATATGAAAATATGAAAAATATAAAAATGAATTGCATCACTGCCTTAGAAATATGAAAAATTGAGAAGTCTTAGCGCATAAGATGGCCAATTATGTGAGCCTGATAGCCACGTCAAGGCTCTTCTCTATATCAGGTCCTAACTAATACCAATCCTCACTTAGAAAAGTCTGTCTGCATGGGAACATATGAATCCTCTCTTCAGACTAAAATCTACATCTCTGTGGAGGGGTAGTGAACCTGGTGTAATTAAAAAGCCTGTGACCAACAGGTGGAGTGCTCAGGTAGAAGGTAAATGAATACATATCAAAAAACTGACCGGCACATCCAAACATAGATCCAGTGTGAACAGGTGCTAAACCTAGAGTCACCAACTCAAATACATACAAGAAAAAAAGGTAGCACACTGTAGCGCTATAGCTTGCAAACACGAAATATGAAAATATGAAAAATATGAAAAATGAATTGCATCACTGCCTTAGAAATATGAAAAATTGAGAAGTCTTAGCGCATAAGATGGCCAACAGGCTTTTTAATTACACCAGGTTCACTACCCCTCCACAGAGATGTAGATTTTAGTCTGAAGAGAGGATTCATATGTTCCCATGCAGACAGACTTTTCTAAGTGAGGATTGGCATTAGTTAGGACCTGATATACGAGAAGAGCCTTGACGTGGCTATCAGGCTCACATAATTTGGCCATCTTATGCGCTAAGACTTCTCAATTTTTCATATTTCTAAGGCAGTGATGCAATTCATTTTTCATATTTTTCATATTTTCATATTTCGTGTTTGCAAGCTATAGCGCTACAGTGTGCTACCTTTTTTTCTTGTATGTATTTGAGTTGGTGACTCTAGGTTTAGCACCTGTTCACACTGGATCTATGTTTGGATGTGCCGGTCAGTTTTTTGATATGTATTCATTTACCTTCTACCTGAGCACTCCACCTGTTGGTCACAGGCTTTTTAATTACACCAGGTTCACTACCCCTCCACAGAGATGTAGATTTTAGTCTGAAGAGAGGATTCATAAGTTCCCATGCAGACAGACTTTTCTAAGTGAGGATAGGCATTAGTTAGGACCTGATATACGAGAAGAGCCTTGACGTGGCTATCAGGCTCACATAATTTGGCCATCTTATGCGCTAAGACTTCTCAATTTTTTCATATTTCTAAGGCAGTGATGCAATTCATTTTTCATATTTTTCATATTTTCATATTTCGTGTTTGCAAGCTATAGCGCTACAGTGTGCTACCTTTTTTTCTTGTATGTATTTGAGTTGGTGACTCTAGGTTTAGCACCTGTTCACACTGGATCTATGTTTGGATGTGCCGGTCAGTTTTTTGATATATACCTCAACATATGCCAGTTTCTCCACCTCCCTAACTGGGCTGTCCCCCCCCCAGGGCCGGCGTCAACACCTGGCACACCTGGGCAAGTGCCGGGGCCCTGAGCAGGTGGGGGGCCCACTCACCGTCAGAGACATCGGCGTACTATGAGGGGCCCTGTGCCAGTTCCCGGCGCCAACGAGTGTGCCCCCCTGCTTTCTCAGGGCCCCAGCATTTGCAATACTTACCTCTCCCTGCTCCACCACTGCGACGTCTTCCGCGTTTCCTGACAGTGACATTCAGGTCAGAGAGCGCGATGACATCACGTCTGTGAGCCTCTGGCTGAACAGTCACAGTGCAGAGAGCTGGAAGATGGCGACGCTGAGGAGTCCAGAGTAGAGCAGTGCCCAGCGAGGAGAGGTATTTCATTTTTTTAATGTTTGGAGCAATATATGGGGAGCATTATACACTGGAGAATTATATATGGGGCCCATCATACACTGGAGCATTATAAATGGGGCCCATCATACACTGGAGCATCATATATGGGGCACATTATACACTGAAGCATCATATGGGGCCCATCATACACTGGAGCATCATCCATGGGGCTCCAGTGATGATGGGCCCATCATAATAATAATAATAATAATAATTTTATTTCTATAGCGCCAACATATTCCGCAGCACTTTACATTATAGAGGGGACTTGTACAGACAATAGACATTACAGCATAACAATAAACACAGATCAAAGTAGATACCAAGAGGAATGAGGGCCCTGCTCGCAAGCTTACAATCTATGAGGAAAAAGGGGAGACACGAAAGGTAAATGGTAACAATTGCTTTAATTGTTCGGACCAGCCATAGTGTAAGAATTGGGTGTTCATGTAATTCTGCATGAACCAGTTAACAGCCAAACTATGTAACAGTGCAGACACAGAGGACTATTAAATGCATAAAGCGGGTGAGAACATAATAAGAGGTACCTGATTATGGTAAAAAAAAATTTTGAATGGGCCAAGAGGGATAGTTAGGTTAATGAGTTGAGGAGATATGCCAGTCTGAACAAATGCGTTTTTACGGCACGCTTAAAACTGTGGGGATTGTGGATTAATCGTACTAACCTGGGTAGTGCATTCCAAAGAATTGGCGCAGCACGTGAAAAGTCTTGGAGACGGGAGTGGGAGGTTCTGATTATTGAGGATGCTAACCTCAGGTCATTAACAGAACGGAGAGCACAGGTAGGATGGTAGGCTGAGACAAGGGAGGAGATGTAGGGTGGTGCTGACCCATGGAGTGCTTTGTGGGTGAGGGTAATACGTTTGCACTGGATTCTGTAATGGATGGGTAACCAGTGTAATGATTGGCAATTTTTTTTAATGTTTGGAGCAATATATGGGGAGCATTATACACTGGAGAATTATATATGGGGCCCATCATACACTTGAGCATCATAGATAGGGCCCATTATACACTAGAGCATTATATAGGGGGCTCATCATACATTGGAGCATTATAAATGGGGCCCATCATACACTGTAGCATCATATACGGGGCCCATTATATACTGAAGCATCATATGGGGCCCATTATATATGGAACATTATATAGGCCCATCATACACTGGAGCATCATCCATGGGGCCCATCATAAACTGGAGCATCATATGGGGCCCATTATATATGGCGCATCATATGGGGCACATATATATATGGAGCATCACATGGAGACCATTATATATGGAGCATTATATATGCGGACCATTATATTTGGAGCATTATATGGGGTTCATCATACACTGAAGCATCATAAATGGTGCCCATCATATACTAGAGCATCATACGGGGTTCATCATTTATGGGGCATCATATATGGCCCTTTATATTTGGAGCATCATCTAGAGCACATATGGGCCTATTCTGTATGGAGCATTATATGGAGCCCAGTCTGTATGGAGCAATATATGGGGCTCATTATTCTGTATAGAGCAATATATGGGGCTCATTATTCTGTATGGCGCACTATGTGGTGCCCATAATACTGTCCATTTTTTAAGCTATTGTAGAATTTACAATGGATATCACTTGTGATGAAGGAACAGCCACCATCTTGGATATGGGATGTAATGCTCACTTCATGTCTGAGATTGGCCTGTAACAGCCTCCATTTTGTCTGAATTCACAGGGCCACAGGCAGCTGGCTGAACCTGGCCCCCATGGCCTGTGGGCATATTCAATACAACAGGGTTTAGTGTCCACTGTGAATAACCAGGTCCTTTTAGTATGCTAAATAGATCAGGCCAAAAACAGGACTTCAAAGCTTTAGTCTGGAGCCACATCAGCATGGGGTCTGGGGATGCCTGGGGGCTTCAATTAGATTATACCTGTTAGCTAGACACTGAAAATGCCTCCATTGTCTCCCCCAGCCACTATGACTCCATTCTAGGATTATGAATTATGAGCACGCCTTTCGAGGTACAGTCTCATAAAATATATCTGCGTGATCCTGCGGACCTCGGGCATCTGACAGTGCAACTCCAGAGTCGGTGATGGCTCGGGGACCTAAGATATAGAGATTGTGTCACCGTGGAGGGCCAAACAGGCCAGGTTTGATCTCCACGCGACAGGCAAAATAAAGTGCATCCACTGGTACCTCTCGTGTCCTGATCCGATCGTCCTGGAGAAAGTTAACCCCTTTCTGAGATATTGGGAATAAATTCTGCATGGAGCTAAGGGTGGAGATTATTAGCCCACCCTCTGGCACCGAGGGTAGGGACCTAGCAGGTATAAGAACTGCGAGCGGATGACAGACCCTAGCCATTCACACAGGAGAACAAGACGATGAAGATCTAAGAAGGAACAAGGGACAGATCTGCCAAGGGAGCAGCGGCACACGTTTTGGGGATTGTCTGGCAACTAGATTCGTAACTGTGGTTCACAGAGCTCCCGGCATCCACATGCAACCTACAGCCTGGTAACATTGATCTTTAGCCAATACCTCTAAGCCTTGTACATTATTGTTGTATTTTACTCTAGTGCGCCCTTAAGGCAATTAAACCATAAAATTAATTTTGGGCTGATGCTTTTACTCTGATCACGAATCTTAGAATACCCAGTGGGTAACAGGACATTCTCCCCGGCGGCCATTTGCTCTAGGTGCAGTTCCCTTACTGACCTGAGAGACAAAGGGGGCGCCGGAGAGCTGTGCCTGTGTAGTTACGTCACATTGGTGACGTGGGAGAAACAGGGGTTTCCTCCACATCATTCATGTAATGTAAGAAGTGAAGTATTTGGCATTGTACTATACCTATATTTCTCTGCCGTATCAGAGCATCATGAATTGTGGCATGTGTTAAAGGGGCCCACTGAGACTCTTTCACCGGGGCCCACGAAAACCTGGAGCCAGCCCTACTCCCCCCCCAACTTTACTCCCCCCCAACTTTAGCCAAATAACCCCCAGTTTTCAATGCATTACTATTACGGTATTATAAAGTAAATTAAGGTTGACAAGCTTAAGTAATAAGAATTTATGTAGTTGGCATTGAAATGGGCACTGTAGGTGTGTTTACTGTCCTCCACTCCCTGCCGACTTTTCTTCCCCATTGACTTACATTGGGGTCGGGTTTTCGACTCTGACATCGACCGTTTCCGTTAGTCGGCCAACTTCGTTCGACTGGACTTTGGGAAAGTCGGATGGTCCGAAACCCGACTCGACCCTCCGGAGCCAAAGTCGCTCATCTCTAGTACCTACAGCGAGCATTGCTTCTGCCAGTGGACACTGCCCTACAGCTATGTTCAGGACAATGAACATGGCACACCTCACAGTTTATCACACTAAGAACAGTCCACCATTTCTCAGGAATGTAATGTACATCAGCACTCCTGGTACAAGCCATAGTCTTCCTATTTGTCAAACAAAGGTCACCATATGGCTCATTGGAAGGACCACAGCCTTCTTCCCTTTCTCAAGCCACAGGCAGAACAGAACAAATAGTACAGGTCTTGTTAGGACACAACTCTCCATCCCAGAGGGTTGCAATTTTGGTCAAATTCTTTGCTTTCTTATTCTGTTGGTAGCCATCAGGGAATTGTACTGTAATCACTCACTAACTCAGAGACACATTCTCTAGAGCCACTTCCTTCAGAAGACCCTAATATTTGGCAGTCCAGATTAGGCTTCAGGATATTTGTAAGAGAGTGGGAGACTTTTAGTCACCTTTTACCAAATGGTATTTTTCTTGTGCTGGGACAGAATTTCTTCCACTGCAATTATATACTGTATATATCCATGATTCACCACCATTTGGCATGATATGTAGTTGACAATGTTGCCCACTAGTTATTTGCTATTTGTGTGTCACAATGCACTTTCTAATTTCAGTTAACATTTAAAAATAAGATATTTCTTTTAGTACCGCCATTGCCTGATCTTCGTTGAGAGTGTGGCAATTGTGGGATTATTTGTTTGGGTTCCAATGATGAAGTGTGTGTAAAGGCATTGTTGAGACTTGCTATGTCCCATGAATGAGACATTTACAGACTGTCCTGTGCATTTTATATGCTGTATGGCAGTCTCTCATATTGTTTTACTGTTGCTATGTGTCCCTGTGTTTGCATAACTGAAATCCTCCCTTTCCATCAAGTTTGTCCCTTCTGTCTCTCTGTCTCCCTCTTCTGGGTATGATGTAATTTCCTTCTTCTTTCTCTTGTGTTTCATTCTCCATCTTGGCTTCATCCGAAGCACATGTGTTTTCAGTCTGTCTGAAGAAAGTCTTTTTTACCTGCTGCTGTTTGTATGCATTCAACAAGAATCCTTAAATAAATCAAGGTCTCGTCTAGATTCTTCATAACATGTGTGCTGGCAGCTGAGTTAAGCTATCTGTGACCGTCGCCAATTGTAAGTAAGGTGAAGAGATCCAGCATCTCACAGAGCCATATTTGCAGCCACAGGCCCAGGGACGGGATAGTAAAAAAGACTTTACCAGATTCATCTGTAAAACCCACAGCTTCTATAAAGCTACAGAATTTCCTGCAGAGCATCCGCTCTCAACATATAAGGACTATACAGCTCCAATTCTCCCTGTGAAGCAGGATGGCTGAAGGGATGACTACACGGTCTCTGCCAGACCCATTGTTAGAGGAAGAGTGCATAGAACTTGGACCACCAGAGGGAATCCTTGCACAGCTGTGTTCAGATTATCAACGTTATGCAAAAATAACAGATCAGTATATCGCAGTGTTAAAGAGACTTAATCCATTAGTTACTTGCAAGCCTTCCAAAAACTTAACTCTGAGAGAGAAGACATGGTGCGCGATATAAAAGCCAAGACAGAGGCAAGAATCGCGCTAATAGCCGAGATGTCATCTTGCATTTCTGGCTCGGCCAGACAGTCAAAGCGACCATCTAAGTCACGCTCTTCAAAATCCTCAACCCTCAGCGAACAGCTCGTTAAAAGCAAGTGCAGAAGCTGAGGTCACTAAAATACAAGCTGACTTCGGTCAAAAGGAAACTGAGATGAAAATAGAGGCCCTAGGGAAGGAATGCAAACACGCAATAGCCATGGCAAAGTTAAAGGTCCTGGAACAAGCCATCAGGGGAGCCAAAGAGACAGCATCAGTTTAAGTGATTTTGTTACTGAAGACCCTCTTAAGCGTACTAGAGACTATGTTCAAAGCAACACGCACTACCCCTGCTCCTGCAATCCTTCCTGACCACACAGATGATCCCCTGAGACAACAGGACACAGATTGTTTATCCACATCTTGCACACAAGGTCAGTACAATACGCTGCCAACCTTGCATCCTGATCCTCCTCTGTGCACCGAAATGTACCGGAAACCTGCACCTCACCAAATCTTATACTCAGAAACATACGTGCAGGCCAATATACAGGCAAGTCACCACACTCCGGTCAGTCACACAATTCCAGTCCCATGTGTGGCAGAAACTAAACTCATTAAGCCAGTTAATGGACTGAACGCCTTCGCTGCCCATATGTACCTGCATTCCCAGGTCAATGCACAGACTGTATGAACAATCCCATCCAGATAGCATCGGTCCTTCCAAAATCGGAGAATGCTGATATGACTGGCCTTGCAAGGTACATGATTCGGCGTGATCTAACTAAGACCGGTCTTACAGAGTTTGACGATAAACCTGAGAACTACATCGGTTGGAAGTGTACCTTTGAAACCACAATCAGTGACATCGGCATCACTACCGCTGAAGAGCTAGACCCGCTAATCAGGTGGCTTGTTGCCACAATCCAAGGATTGGGTCAAGAGACTTAAATCTGTCCATATCAGTAATCCCATCGCGGGTCTCACCACTGCATTGAAGAGGCTAGAAAGAAGCTATGGCAGTCCTGAGGTCATATGAAAAGGCCCTATTTTAAGCGACTAGAGGATTTTCCAAAGGTATCTAATAAGGACAGTACAAGGTTCCAAGAGCTCAGTGACCTCCTGTTAGAGCTTCAACTGGCCAAAGCAGACCAGTACCTTCCTGGCCTCAA
>JARQOD010000005.1:95545037-95592962 GCA_033576555.1 Oophaga sylvatica | reverse complement strand
TCCTAGGAGTAATTCAAAAAAAAAGAAAAAATTTAAGGACTTTAAAAAGGAAGCATATTTTTCATTTTCCCTTTTTCCCCCAAACCCCCAAGGGACGTAAGTCTTGTCTTTAAGAAGGGTTTGGGGTTTTTTCGGGGAAAAAACCCCCCCCTTTTTTTTCCTGAAACACCCGATTAAGAGTTTTTCAACTCATTCACGACCCAAAAGGGATAGTGGCATAGAGGAATTCTAAAGACGGGGGAATTTTTTCTTTCTCGTTTCTTTTGGTGGCCCATTTGGGGGGGAAAAGGAAAAGTTTTGAATTATGTCACTTCTTTTTGAGGTCGTGCAAGATGAAAAACCCCCTTGCTCCTCCCCCAACTGGTTTTTTTAAACAGCCCTTCCCCCCCCCGCCCCCCCGGGGGGAAAACCTTTTCTATGGACTTCTTTGGGGGTTTTTTCCCAACCTCTCAGGGGAAAAAACCCATTCTGGGGGTTTGGAAAAACCCTTTAAAAAACAAAGGCAGCTCTTTTTTACCCCTTTGCCCCCGGCTTACCCACTGCAAAACAGACATCAAAATTTTGATAAAAAAGTTGTGTTTCGTTTACATGGGGTACCTTTTTGGGGTTTTTTGGGGAATCGGGGGGAAAAAATTCACTTGGGGGTTTTTTTGGAAAAATTTTTCTGTGCATTTTTGGGGACATTAAAGTAAACCTTTTTTTCTGCTTTTCATCCCCAGACTAATGGACGGGGAAAAAAAACCCCAAACAAACCCTGGAGCAAAAACCCCGCGCTTTATCTGCCCCTACAGGATGATTGGGGGGATTATTTTCCATTAGTGAGTTTTTTTCCCCCAACCCCCCAAGTGCCCCACTAAACCCCCCTCCTTTTTATTTTTAAATCTAGGTTATATCCAAAAATTCCCCCTTTTCCCCCAAAAAAAACCCCCTTTCCCCCAAGCAGGGAAAAAAGAATCATTTTTCCCCCGAAGAATTTTGGTTTTTTAAAAAGGAAAAAAACTGGAAGGGCCTAAAAAAAGGAAACAAGAAAGCAGCAGATAAATTTTTTAAACCTGCACCCCAGTTTTCAAGGTAGGATTTTTGGGGTTTGGCTGTCAAACAGAAATCTTTTTTTAAAAAGGATTCCATCTTTCTAATTTGGGACATAAGTATTTTGGACCCAAAAACAAAAAAAATTTTTAAAAAGGCCGTTGTTTGTGTCTTCAAGCCAAACATGGGGAACCACCCTGTTTTTTCATGAACCTTACAAAGGCTGCAAAAACCCAAAAATGGGTTTCCGGGACGTTTCTCTTTTTGCCCTGCCCCCAGTGCTAGTCGAGGGAAAAAGGGAAAAAATTTGGGGTGGGGGGGAAAGGATTTTAGATTCCAGGTTGTAAAAAACATTAAATATAAAAATTAAAAAAAAGGGCCCCCCCCAAAATGGAGGAAAACCCTGGGGGGAAAACCCGGGAAAAATTTTAAGGTTAATGCCCTCGCTTCCCCGGCAGTTTCATCGGGGTCCCCAACCACAAGCCGGTTTGGGGGTCATCCGGGGGTTTCCCCCTTAAGGGGGGAGTAAAAAAAGGGGTTCCCCTTTTTTTAAAATTTTCCTGAAACTCATTTTTTTTCGTCAGTTTTTTTAACTTTCGGTTTTGCTCCAGCTATCTTGCCCTCAAGTCAAAATGGGTTTCCAGCTTGCTTTTTCCCCCCCCCAAAAATTTTCCCCCTCCTTTGCTTTTTTAAGAAAGCCACAGCTGAGCAATCATTGTTTTAAAAATCTACCCTGCAGGGAACCTGTGACTTCCCCCTTTTCCCCCTTCCCCCTTTACTCCAGCTATTCCTACTGAGGAACCTAAAGCACTTGTGGATTTAAAAACCCCCTGCTCTTTTTGGGGAAAATCCCCACTTTTTGCATGGACTTACGGTAACAGAGAAAAATTTTTCCTGAAGGGGGTTTTTGGGGGGAAATTTTTTTTGCTGTGCTTGGATTACTCGGCCGCGTGTCCCCCGTTTCGGTGCTCCCCAAAGGGGGGGGATTTTTTTCCCCAACTTGTTTAAAAAAATACAGGACTTTTTTTTTTTTCAAACCCCGGGGATTTTTTGTTTTCATCGCCCCCCAAAAAACAAGACGCTTTTTAAAAAAAAATGTACTACATACTTTTTCAATTTTTAAATTTTTTTTTGCGGGGTGAAACACATTTTTCATATTTTTTACTTTTGGATATGGGAAAAGGTTGGGGGTTTTATATAAATGTAAAGTGGTGCGGGGCGAAGCTGGGGGAAAAGGGGGTTTTTTTTCTGGCCCCCGACACGTTTTCTTTTTTAAAGGGGGGGGGCCGGGGCCGGGGTTTTTGGGGGTTTGGCTTGGGTTGTGGGGGCTATGCCGCTGTAGGCCCAAGGGGAAACCTTTTTTGTGGTTTTTCTTTTTTTTTTTTTAAAATTTTTTTTGAGTCAAAAATTTTTTTTAAAAAAGAGGATTTTCCAAAAACAAAGTTTGTTTCCACTGTTTTTTTACCCCTTTTTGTTAAAATTTTTCCCCCCTATAACTTCAATGTTTTTTATACCAATTGTCCCCAAAAATCACTTTCTAAAAAAATAAATCTTGTTTTCAAACCCAAAAAACGTATCTAGTGTACGGTGTAAAACCTTTTTTTTTAAAAAATTTTAAAAAGATAAAAAAAATTTTTTTTTCCATTAAACCTTTTTTGAAATTTTGGTTAAAAAATGCAAGTCATTTTCTATCCGGGGAAAAAAATATTTTAAAATTTTTTAAACAGATTAAAAGATCCTGCATCCCTTTTCCCGGGGGATGTACAGTTTTTATATACAGGATAAATTACTTTTATTATTATTATTATTTATAAAAATTTTTATAGCGCCTTTTTTTCCATGGCGCTTTCAAAAAAAAGGGGGGAAAAAAATAGAAAAAGGGCAAAAAACATGGGGGGGGACAAGGGACACCCAAGTACAGAAGGAGAGGGGGAAAACCCTGCCCGCGAGGGTTTACGATTTTGCAGGGAATTGGGTGAGATTACACTAGGGAAAGGGTAGAGCTGGTTTTTCGATGGTTCAAACACTGAGGATCATTGCGGTTTAGGCTTGTCGGAAAGGGGGGGTCTTCAGGTTTTTCTTGAAGGTCTCCGTTGTTGGTGAAAGTCCTGTTTTGTTTTGCGGCGGGAGTTCCAGGTTGGGGGGGAACCCCGGGAAAAAAGTTTGTATGCGGTGAGGGAAGAAGGGAGTGAGGGGGGAAAGTCGAGAAGGAATCTTGAGAGGATCGAAGGTTGCGTGTTGGTTTGGTTCGGGAGACCTTGTCCCAGATGAAAGGGGGGAAAAGGTTTTTTGGAGGGCTTGTATTCTGGTTTAAGGTTTTGAACTGGGAAGCCCTTTGGGCAATAGGGAGCCAGTGAAGGGGCCCCCTGGCTGGGGGGAGGCTGGGGAAAAGCGTGGAGAACAGGTGGATTAGTCGGCAGCGGTGTAGGATGGGATGGAGTGGTGCCGGGAAGTGCTAAGAGGGGAGGCCAGCAGAGGAGGTTTGGCAGAGTCAAAGGCGGGAGTATAAGGGATGAAACATGTTTTTTTGGGTTTCCATGGTTGAGGAATGACGGATCCGGAAATATTTTTGGGTTTGAGGCGGCAGGGGGGCGAGGCTGGAAAGTGGTTTGAAAGAGAGGGAGTCGATGATCACCCCAAGCCCCGGATGTGGGATGGGGGAAAGCGAGCACCATTGGACATTTGATGGATAGGTTGGTAAAGGGGGTAGAGTGAGGTGGGGGAAAGAGATGAATCTGTTTTGTCCATTTTTCCAGTTTGAAAAGCGAGCAGAAAAGAAGGTGGATAGCAGAAAAGACACTGTGGGGATTTTGGTCAGTAGGGAGGTGAGGCAGGTCCAGTGGGTAGATCTGCGTGCTTCGGCGTAGAGGTGAAACTGCAATCGGGGAATTCTATGAGCTGTCCCCAGGCCGAAGTGGTAGATGGAGAAGAGTGGGGGGGTCCCTAGTACTGAGCCCTTGGGAACACCGACAGACAGGGGCGAGGTGAGGAGGTGGTGTGGAAGGGAACCCTAAATTTTCGGTCTGTTAGGTTATGGATGAGATCCAGGTTGGGCCAGGTCTGTGATGCCCAAGAGATGGGGAGAATCTGAGCAGGAGGGAATGGTCCCATTTGGTCGAAGGGAAGAAGACAGGTCCAGGAGAAGGAGGCAGGTAGTGTCGCTTGCTTTTGGGGCGGTTAACAGGTCGTTAGGGACTTTAGTTAGGGAGTTTTCATTTGAGTGATGCGGTCGAAAGCCGGTTGTAACCGGTCAAAGAGGGAACAGGAGGAAAAGGGTGGAGGGACATTTTCAAGAAATACATGCTTTTTTCCGGGTAGTTTTGAGGCGTAGGGGAAAAAGGAAGGAATATCGGGCGTTAGCTAACCGGAGGTTGGGTCGAGGGAGGGTTTTTTGAGGATGGGTGGATTGAAGCTTGTTTGAAGGATGAAGGAAAGCACCATTTGTAAGTGAAAGGTTGAAGAGGTGTGTGAGAGTAGGGATGAAACGGGCAAAGTTGGGATGAGGTGGGAGGGGAGTGGGTCAAGTGCGCAAGTGGTGAGGTTGGGATCTTGACAGGAAGTGGAGAGCTAAATCTTTGTCATGGTGGTGAAGGGTTTTGAAGAACAGGGCTGAGGCAAAAAGGGGCATTGGGGGTGCGGGCCAAAAGCCTTCTCTGAAGTATCAATCTTTTGCTTAAAGAAGGGGGGGGGGAAAGGGCTTCGCAGAAAAGAGGAAAGGGGGGGAGGTGCGTGGGATGGAGTATGAATTGAAAGTGTTTGAAGAGTGTTTTAGGGGGTTTTGAGACAGGGAGGATATGAGAGATGCAAGTAAGTTTGTTTTGCGCAGGAGGCTTTGGGCTTGAAGCTGGCGGGGACTGCTTGTATGCTTAAGGTGCTCGGAAAAGGGTTCCCTTCCTTCCCCCGCTCGGTAACCCGGAAGCCCGTCTAAATTTTTTTGGTCAGGGCCGGTCAGCCGGGCTGGCCTGTTGATTGTAGAGTTTTGCTCTGCGTGAAGGGGGGGGGCCGAATCAAGTGTGTTTTTTAAAGTGGTGTTATAAAATGTGGCGCCATCTGTTTCATTAAGTGAGGCTTGCTGGAGAGGGAGGGGGACCAGAGAGCGATTGTAAATTGAGGTTTTTGGAAATTTTGCGAGGGTGGTGTTTTGGGGAGTGGGGATTTTTTACTAACGAGGAGAGGGAAGGAATGTCTTAAAGGGTTTTGGTCAACGGGGGAGTGGGGAGTTAGTGAGTTGGGTTTAGGGAACAGAGGCGGGTGAAGTTTAAAGGTCCCAGCGGTGGGACCGCCTTTGGGGAGTGGCCGCAGAGACCATTGAGTGAGGCCGGGGAAGCCGTGGCGAAAGAAGTTTAGAGGTACCGGGGTGGAATGTCAATGGGGGATGTTGAAATTTGCCCAGTGATGGTGGGGATGTCACAGGGGAAATGGGTACCGGGGTAAGTGGTCGAGAAGGGGGAGATGGGAAAGTTATAATGTTATAATGAAAATACATTCACTTCGGTACTGCACTTTTTCTTGTAGCCCTTTATTGACCTTTATACGCAGTTGTTTTGGTATACCCCCCTTTAGGGCCGTTTTCCTTCATTCCTTCTGGACAGGGTCTGAGTAATCACCAAGGAAATTATAGGGTCATTCAATGGGCTCCACATGTCCAGCACATGTCAACTCCATTTGGGGCTTACCACTTGTTAGATTGTTTAGTACGCGGGGGTCTGGCCAAAGCAGAATATATTAATGTTACATAAAATTAGACAAAAATAAATGCAAAAGTTATCACATGCAACAGATGAATTTTTTGTTCGTAGGATAAGTCCTTTGAATCGATCTTCAGTTTGGGGGTCCATATAAACTCAGGTTTAAATAATAAGTTGTTTTTATTTTTTTTTAACCCCAAAATTTGGTGTTACTTTGTATCACAGAATTTTGGGGTTTTGTAACAAGGAAATTTTGGGGGGCTGGGGGCAAAACTTGGGAGGGGACGTTCTTCCTAATCACTTTAGTATCAACCTGTAAAGATAAAAATTTGTCCCAGATAAGTGTCCCAAATCCTTTTAAACCCTTTTCGCTCCAAGCCTGTTTTTGCCTCGTGATGGGGGCCAATTTTTCAATTTTGCCCAGTGCGCCTGACGGTTTTCCCGGGGTTTGAACGGTTTCTTGTGGACATATTGTACTTTATGATAGTGGTAAAAAAACTTTAATATGATTTTTTCGTTTATTTTTTAAAAAGGGAAAATTTTGGGGGCGAAAATTTAGAAAATTTTTAAAATTTGAATTTTTAATGCCCTTAAATTAAGAGAGTCAAAACCAAAAAATTAGTTAATATATAACATTAAAAACACTGTTACTTTAATCAGCACAATTTTTAAAAAACTTAATTGTTTTTGTTAGGAAGTTATAAGGGTTAAAAAGTTGACCAGCGATTTCTTCTTTTTCCAACAAAATTTACAAAACTTCTTTTTTTTGGGGAAACCACCTCCATTTGAAGTGAGTTGGGGGTGAAATATGACAGAAAATACCCAAACGTGACACCTTTCAAAAACTGACCCCTCAAGGTGTCAAAACCCTTTTCCAAGAAGTTTAATTACCATTTAGTGCTTCACAGGAACTGAAGAAATGTTGGGAAAAATAAACTTTTCCTTTTTTCCAAAACATTTTACTTCAGAACCAATTTTTTTTATTTACAAGGGTAAAAAGAAAAAAAGAACCACAAATTTGTTTGTGCAATTTTCTCCGGGAATACCCAAACCCATTATGTGGGGTAAACCCTGTTTGGGGTGCACGGAAAGGAGCTGGAGAGTAGGGCGCCTTTTTTCAATGCAGATTGGCGGAATTGGGACAAAGCCTTATCAAATTTGGGAGCCCCTGTTGTGCCTTACAGTGGAAAACCCCCCAATTCTTTCCTTCCCTAACCCCAACACCCCCTAACCCTAATCCCACCCTAACCTTTACCCTAACTACAACCCAACCCTTTTCCCAACTTAACCCTAAGTTTTTGCCCCAACCCATCCCAAAAACTTTAGCCTAACACAAACCCTAACTTTGCCAACCTAACCCTAATTTACCCCCCCACCTTAACCCTATTTTAGCCCCAACCATACCTTAAGTTACCCCAACCATAACCCAAAATTTAGCCCCAAAACCCTTAACCCTAGCTTTAAGCCCCCCTACCTTTGCATTAACCCCAAACCCCCAAAACTTTAGCACTAAACCCTAACCTGCTTTATCTTTTTTTTTTTTCTTTATAACAAGATCACTGACTGGCACGCTGTTGCCAGCACACTTGTAAGGCCCGGGGCCCCTTCGAGAAACTCGCCCGGTCTCGCCCTCAATACCCCCACTGCCGCCGGCACTCGGGACCGTAATTTCACTGCTTTATCAGTGTTACAACCAAAAAGTGGTGCTTTTGAATTTGTGGACCCGCTGTGCCACAGTGCCAGGCCTAGCCAGGAAGGGGCATAAAATAAGCACTACCTTGGTGTTCCACTGGGGCCTCTAAAGGTGAGGTCAGGCTTGTGCGGTATGTAGCTGCCCCGGTACCACTCCTGGGCCAAGCCCATTTGGGGCTGCTGCCTTGGGGTCAGGTTTCGCTGACACAAATTTAGGGCTAGGTCTCCTTACCGCCCAGTATTCTGGCACAAAAAAAGAACGGTTTACTGACATGGGAACTGGCTTGGTTCACACATGCCTGGGCTAGTATACTGGGTCCAAGGTTTTGCCCACATGGACTTGGGGGGCAAAAATTCAGGCCTGGCCGCTTAGGGGGCCTGGGAGGAGGTTTTGGGATTGGCCACTCTGAGACCGGGGGCTTCGATACAGGACTGGCCAACCAGGACCCAAGTGATTTTTGGATACAGAACTGTCCACACTAGGACCTGGGGACTTACGGACACAGGGGCGGGCTACACCAGGAACCACATCAGGTTAGGACCTGGCTGACTGGGACCAGGGGACCCACAAAATCCTAGTTGTACACCTTTTCTAAAGATTTCTTCACATTGCTCCGGTAACTAATAGGAGCAAGGGGTCTTTTTTACAGGTGTACTGATTATCTAAATACCTCCCCAGCCAAAAAAAACTGAGGGCAATTTAGTATATACCCACCTGCCCCTTTAAGAACGGAGGAGCCCCGCACAAAACATGTATTAGGTGTGCCGCTGGGACTTTGGGGCGAACAAAAGGAACAGGGCACATCGGAGACCGCCTGAGGGCCCAAGGCGGTGAGTAAGCGACGTCTTCCCAAAGCAGGGGCGCCGGCAGCAGCACTACAATCAAACACTTAAATATAGGAGAAATTGGCTTTTTGTTCTGAAACCAACACCCGTCTTAAAAGCTGTTCCAGATTTCCTGATCCCATTAAGGGGTGGATTAGTTCCTTTGACTCCCTCCCCCCCAATTTCCTTGAGGTTTTAGAGACATGAGTGTGGATTCTTTTTTTCCGACGATTACGGTAATGAAAACTTGGTCAATCCCTTAATCAGTGTCAGCTTACTTTGAACCGATTTCTCTAAAATAAGAAAAATTGTATCCCGGGGTGTGGAGAAGACGGGAACTTAATTTTTCCACCTTCTCCAATTGTCGTATCCTGGATAACAGAGTGCACCCCCGGATGACAACCGACTGCCATAAGATGTTTTACATTTTCACCCATGGGGCTTGTATGATCCAAATCCAAGCCCCTCGTGCTGTGATTTTTTTTTCTCATTCTTAATCGGTTTGGGAGAGAAAAAAACCTTGATCCCGCGCACTTCCCTATTGTATAACCTTGGTCCTAGAGCTATCCGATAAATTATTCACGTTATCGTGAAGGATTACTTAATCTGAAAGTGTTCCACGCTTGAATTCAGTATGTCTTAGTTATGAGGATAACCCCGTATAGCAATTTGTTTTGGCTTCATTTACTTTCCTAATTTTTATCAGAAGTGGAAGTTTCTCATTCCTTTCCTTTTCTTCTGTTTTCCCTTGTGGCTGTCACAAGTTCAGTGGGTGTTCTGCGTGTCTTCAAGCACAAGCCTCCATCCTCCTCCTTCCATCCCATGTCATGCAGACGTCCACAGTGGCTATATATGACCCTGCAGCACCCAAAACACCAGAACATCAGGTGGAAACCAGTCTCAGCTTTCCAGGGATACAGGGAGCAAGAACTGCACTTCTCATTGAGTTTGCTCTTCAAGTGCTTCTCACAGGTAAGTCCATAACATACAAATCCCACACAATGTATCCCTGTGTGCCAATGATATGCTGGGAGATCATATTTTTCCGGGATATAATATATTTGATTAACACTGTTTATGAAGTAACTATTATTATGTATTTATAGCTCACTATTACACAAAGTATTATATATATACACGTGTTTTGCAAGGGTAATGAAAATAATTATATAATAATTTTATTTCTATAGCGTAAACATATTCCACAGCACTTTACAGTTCAGATATAACCTACAGCATAGACAATGCCGGATGGGTCGATTTTAGCTTTGCACAAATTCTTTTTTTGCAGTCTATTCTCCCTATATTCAAAATGGAATCCATATAGACGGGAATCAAGACTGGGATGGATAAAGTATGAAAATCTTATGTATCCCCGCCACTCATACTTGTATGGCAGTGTGCTATGTAGAAATTACCCAAAGTTTTGCTAACCTTAAAATTGGTTATCCTATTAGGATCATTAATGTGAGCTGTCATTGTCTTCTCCAGTACTATTCAACCAGATTTTTAAGCAGTAGTAATGGAGAAAGGTACATCATATGGTTGTAGAGCCAGTGAATATGGGGCAAAGGGAAAGTCTCAATGGACCCTTCATTATCAAGATTCCCTTTTCAGAATTTTTAGCAGCAAGACATGGGAGTCTGAAAGATTTAAAGGAAACCTGTCATGTTTAAAACGGTCTCTATGTGCGGCCAGGCTGTTATACAGCAGGGGAACAATCAGCTTTATTAACATTTTTGTGGGAAAAGTTTCAATAAAATTTGTATTAAAATTCATTGAAATCCCTGATGTTTGTATGTATATGAAGTCGTTGTGGCGATCCCCACTAGTGATTGACAGTTTTCCCTGTATGACTGTGTGCAGAGATAGCTGTCAGTCACTAGTGGACCACCCACTGGAGTCATATGGCTACAGACCACCGGGAATTTCAATGAATAAAATGCAAGTTTTACCAAATCTTTTCCAGCAATCCCATATAATCGTTCCTCTCAGCTTCTCCATCTCTATACCGTGCTGTCCACAGATAGGACTGCATGTACGTGAGATGACGGGTGCCTTATAAAGTGCATCTCTTAAAATGTAAAAGTCTTAATAGGAATTTCCTTGATAGGAAAGTGACACTTTACAATACCATACACTATGGGATGGCATGATATCCTGAGTACAAGATCCAGCAGGGTAACAGAATCTATTATTTAGTATAATGAGTGATCCCTGATCATATTTAAAACAACAGTTTAGTTACAGTTATTATATTACATAAGATTTACCATAACTTGATGCAGCGTCGACAACAAGGAGTCACTGACAACCTGCTCGCTAAACACACGATTCACACACTTCTTTGGAGGAAAATTCCATCATCATCCATGAGAACAACTCTAGGTTAGAAAATTGTCTAAATAACTGTAAAAAAGGCTTGCAAGAGTTGTCAGATGGCAAAGTACTGTTGTGATGGCAATATCGTCAGTGTCCTTATCGGGGTCAGGCTATGAAGTGGCGCTACTGCTAGTGAATAAATAAGGAAAACTTTAAGATGTGCCAAAGATCATATAAATTAGAAGGTCCATTTGTATGTTTGTATGCAGCTTTTCCAGCCATTACTCCAATCTTATTCCAATGACATACTGATAGGGAATTTTTGATTGTGGGCCCTAATGGGGGGAGTGATTGTGATGTCTAAAGTGCGCGGAATATTTATGATGCTATATAAGTTTTAAGCATAATAAATAATAACAAAATCTTATACATTTACGACATATGAGTAGTGATGAACAATGACAATGCGCACTATATATATACACAAGACTGAGGCAGTGAACTAACATTTGCCCCCTGTGATGGAAAAGCCTAAACTATGGCCCTGGACAATCCAGCATCCAAGATAATACATAATGGTTTACATGCCAGGGCATATACCAACCCATCTTGTAATGAGACCCAAATGTAAGTGTATGAGTTTGTTCTGAGTTATTCTTACATCTGCATCTGGTGTTATGTTCTAGAAATATTTATGACTTTTTTTTCTATATGCAGATCTAACTGATAAACTGAACTCCTGCTCAATGTTGAGGATGGAAGAAAAGGTTAATGGGACCATAACAGGCAAAGACATGAGCTTGTATCAGGAACCCCCAAGCCAAGTAAGCAGTGGGAAGGATAACAATGGGGTATCTCAAACATTCTGATCGTCTTGTCGTTTAAACGGAATATTTCTAATGGGCATCATGTTCGTCTACAGCGATCAAAAAAGGAGAAAGAATCCAAATTTACTACTTTATCAGGACGAGGAGAAGCAGTGGACAGAGACCAGGAAGAGGACTTCTTCTCTTTCTTAAATCCAAGCCTCCCCAGCAGAGCACTGTGCTCAGTGTCCTTCAGGAGAGTTTTTGTGCCCGGCCGTTTCTGCACTGACTATAATGTAGTAGACAGTAGCCTGAGCTCAGAATCATCCTCATCTGAAGTTCACGTTACCATCCAAGAAGAGGCTCCAGAGGTTCTCGTTCAAGAAAAAGCAGATGAAGAACAATCTGAGGACACAACACAGATTTCCTAGCGATGTACTAAAGAGACTGCAGAAACCTACGGCATCTCTCCTTACGAGACTACAGTCTTGTGTTTAGGTCCCGAAGTCTAACGAGCTCCTTTTAGAGAAAGGAAGTACTAATGTTATAGTTGGGGTATGTAAAAAAGCCTTCTGTGTATAGAGGGATAGCATGGTCTTCCTTTCACATGCAGTGAACTAAAAGGTATCATAAGCTTATGCATGGACAATGGCCTAGAAAGAAAGAGCTGGCCCTGTACTTTTGACAGTCTAGCATGGGTTGATACAAATTGACTGATAATAAAGCAAGACCAGAATGAACAGATCTTTCACTTTTATCATACTATAGTGGCAAGAAATGATACAAGTCTCTATTAATAATCTATATGTTGTAGGAACATGTCTGCAGAAGACCAGAAGTTACTATAATTTGTAGATTAGATGTCAGGGTGTTAGAAGATTGTAAAATTAAGAAATAGGTTTTTATATTTACTAGGGTTAGGTAACAAATTTGGTTTCTATATCTCATGACACAATATATGCTGATGTATAGCACTTTTTGGTAAATATTTATACATTTGCTAATATGTGAAGTATTTCTAGAGAATTGAACGATTCGAGTGGTTGGATCCTCCTTTTATTAGCTAAGGGATTTACTAACAGAGGGTAGGGGCCTTCATTTACGGACCCCATTCCAATCCCAAAACATGTATTGCTAATAAATGTAACTAGGGGTTAACCAAAGGAGATAATCATAAGGGTTCATACCATTTCAGACTGAGTACTGTACAATTTATGAACAATACTTGAACCACGTAGATTTTTATTCACTTACTTAGTATATTCTTCTAATGATCTGTAGGGCATTGACCTGACCAAAATCCCCCTAGTGAACTAAATTAAGAAAATGAAAAAGAGAGAAATCCCCCAGCAAAACAGAAATTCCCGATTTTCATTTTGTCACTCGGTCCTCGAGATCTATTAGTCATATAGGACCAAGTTTAACCATTTCTGTGCTATACTTTAATGGGTCTGAGCTGCAGTACCAGATATATCCATGGACAGGAGTGGCACTGTTTGTTGATGAAGGACAAACATTTTTTCAAACGCCTTATACGGTGGTTTTACACAGCACAGCTTTTTGAAAAATGCCACTGCAGTTTTTGTTGCAGATTTTTTTAGGCAAAGTCAGAAGTAGATTCATGAGGAATGTGAAATATATGGGAAAGAATTCTACTTCTTGACAAATTATCTTCTGGCTCAAAAAAAAACTGCAGTGGTGTTTCTGAAAACGGTTTGTGTGAGAAACCATCTTAAAGGGAATCTATCACCAGGTTATTGTTATGTAGTCTGAGAACATCATGAAGTAGGGGGTGAGACACTGATTTCAGGGATGTGTCACTTATTAGGATGTTTGCTGTTGTTTCAGTACAAAAAAGGTTTTAGCAGCAGGAGATTATCACTGCCAGACTAGCTGTCCCCGTGCCTCCTGGTCCAACCACGCCTCCAGAACTGATTAACAGCTTACTGTCAATATACAATGTATGTAGAAAGCTGTTAATCAGTGGTATGAGCGGGGTCAGCCTTCTGGGCACTGCTACATCTAAGCTGATTCTGTCACAATTGCTGCAACCAGTAAACTAAATCTTACAGATTGCAAACTTGCGAGCAGGGTCCTCACTCCTCCTGTAACTGTTGAACTATGTGTTACTTTGTAATGTCTTTATTGTCTGTATATGTCCTGCTTAATTGTAAAGTGCTGTGGAATATGTTGGTGCTATATAAATAGAATTATTATTATTACTAAGTGATGCTGGAATCAGCGTCTCTTTCTCTATCTACACTATGCTGCTCTCAGATGAGGCAGCAAAAACCTGCTGACAGGTTCCCTTTAACAGTTGCAGTAACAACAATTCTTTTGCATAGGTCCCATAATTTATACAAGATGGGACAAAATGGCAAAGAAAGAACATGAAGTAGAAGAACTGCATTTACCTACTGTATTGACTACAGACAGATATATTCTGTGATGTTTCAAGTATTTAATATTTCAATTTATGCCAGCCTATATATTGTAGAACGCAGGATCCTCTACTATTACTCACTTTGTATCCTTTGATTGTATCATGTTACACTTGGTGGTAAATGGTTTGTTAAGCAATTATGATTTTGTTAATGCTATGTAAATTAAAGATAGTTAGAATAAAAATTGACAGTGTTTATTTGTCGTCCTTGACTCCAAACGTACCCTTTCCACACACACCAGGATGGCACATTGACGGACTCAGACTCAATTGCGCTAAACCCAAACAAATTTACCCAATGTAAAGGGTGCTCACCACCAATATGGGAATGTCCTATTCATTTAATAAAAAAGTTGGCAACCCCTGTTTGGTGATTTTTCTAAATATCATGTAATAACCAAATGGTTGATAAGTGCCCCTAACATCCCCTCAAAGGGTCCAACTTTCTAATAAAAATCGAGCCCAAGATTCTCAGCTGTGACGTAAGTCATCTCGCAAGAACTAGTTTTTTGCACAATAAAGCACCGCCATGTTCTTTACTAATTTGTTACCGAATGGTAACTGCTCTAATAATATTACCGTCAGTGACAGGTTAGTGCAGGACTCAGTGCAAAGCGAGACATCTTACAAGTTTCACTCTATCACTGTGAGTGATGGTACAGTAAAGATGTATATCTTTGTACCGTGTTAGCCAGTAGATAGAAAAATCTTTTCAGTTAGCCATTAAAAGGTATCAACCACTGAGGACTCTCAATTCTAAATATTTTTCTGTGAGTGATGGTGGGATCCTCCTCTGGATGCCGGAATTCCGAAACCTGGAAGTTTGAGCCATATTTTTGCTAGACAGGTTCTTTTGGGGACATTAGGGGCACTTATGAGAGGGTATGTTACTACATGATGAAAAAATCACCAATTTTTGATAGATACAGTCTAAGGCAGGGTTCCCCAACTCCAGTCCTCAAGGCCCACCAACAGGTCATGTTTTCAGGATTTCCTTTGTATTGCACAAGTGATGCAGTTATCACCTGGGCAATACTAAGGAAATCCTGAAAACATGACCTGTTGGTGGGCCTTGAGGACTGGAGTTGGGAACCCTGGTCTAAGGTAGAACAATGTAGTAGTACAGTTTCTCCGTGATGGCACTGACTGGATAGTGGAGGAGAAATGCACACTGGTTATACAACATTGATACAGAACTTAGCTTCAATATGATATAGTGATGGGTAATAAAGTGGCCCTGGGCTTGATAGATGGTGTCTTATAGTACCTACTAGAGTTGAGCGAAACAGGTCGGTCAGATTCAAAAGTCGCTGACTTTCGCCAAAGTCGAGTTTCGTTAACAGAAACACGACTATAGCGTGCAGACGGCCATGCGGTCGGCGAAACGAGCACCAAAGTTGATTTTCCCAGAATGCTTTCAGGCGCCTTTTTTTCATCCAATGAGCAAGGACGCACACTGTGGGCAACAAGATGACATGTGCAGCATCCACCACCATCTTAGAGAAGGGCATTGCAGTGATTGGCTTGCTTTGGGGGGCGTCATAGTGTCCATAAAAGCCCTGACCGCCGACCTCCATTTTACTTCTGGCGATCTTCACAGTAGGGAGAGGTTGCTGACGCTGTTTATCAGTAGGGAGAGGTTAGGGCTGGAAAGAGAAGTTCTTATGTGCTTGTACTGATAGCAATTGTGCTGTAGAGTTAGTGTGAAGTGACAGGGGAGGATTTTCTTGTGTGCAGCAGTGCTGGTTATTAGGCTGCCTGATAGCTGTATTGCTGTGTGTACACTGCTGTGCAGACTAATTTTTACACAGTACTAATACTTTTATTCTTTTTTTCTGCACACTTACCGACCGTTCATTTTTTCCCACACCGTATAGAGCTGTATGCTCCTCACACACTACCGTGTACCGGCTGGTCTCACAGACAAATACATGCTGACTATCTGTGTGTGACTCCGGAAATATATACGGAGATATACAATTTCCCCTACACTATGTACAGCTGTACACTTCTGATACAGTACTGTATATCTGCTCTTTGTATTACGGTCAAATCCATACTGAGTGAGCGTCTGTGTGTGACTCTGGAAATATATACAGAGATTTAAATTTTCCCCTACATTGTATACAGCTGTACGCTTCTGATACAGTACCGTTTTTCTGCTTTTTGAATTACGGTCAAATCCATACTGAGTGAGCGTCTCTGTGTGACTCCGGAAATATATACGGAGATTTAAATTTTACCCTACACTGTATACAGCTGTACGCTTCTGATACAGTACCGTTTTTCTGCTTTTTATATTACGGTCAAATCCATACTGAGTGAGTGTCTGTGTGTGACTCCGGAAATATATACGGAGATTTAAAATTTCCCCTACACCGTATACAGCTGTACGCTCCTCATACAGTACCTATATCTGCTGGTATTTTTGTTACATTTTCCCAAACATGAGGAAGTATGGTGGAAGAGGCCACGGACGTGGGCGGGGAGGGCCAGCTGGCACTGATGGTGGTGGTGGGCATCTGCTGGTAGTGCCAAAAGCACAATAGCACCTAAGGCAGGAGGTGTTGAGCCTGCGTCATCGTCTGGCTCCAGAAGGCCTTGAAGGCTCCCTTTTCTGGGAGTAGGTAAACCGCTTTTAAAGCCGGAGCATCAGGAACAGGTTTTGGCTTACATTGCCGAAACAGCCTCCAGCTCTATCGCCTCCTCTTCTGAAGTTTCAAAAATGCAAGCACTGAGTCGTCAGTGCAGGCTCCTGGTCAGGAACAACACCTTTCCTTGTGTCCTTCACCCCAACTAAAACTGAAGGATGTGGCAGGCCACACTTCAGATTACTTCCTGGAGCTCTTTTCACATACCATGCCTGGGTTATCAAGTGAAATCCTGAATTCCCCAGTCCAAGATGAATATGACATGGAGTGCACTGATGTGGATCGCCCGCCAGGGCAGTGGGATACTCGGTACCAGGCCGGTGTATTGAAGGGATGTGTGTCACAGCGGCAGTGACCCGGTCCGTGGCCCTGGGCGTCCAATAAAAGGGGAATATTTACAGGGGATGTTTAGAGTTTGTAGAAAGGTATTCGTAACGCCACCTGTGGTATCTGGTCAATGGTGACCAGCGCTGCGATGCAGATCCTCTGGTATAGGTGGTGTGATGCAGCAGAGTTGGTGCAACCTCCCACAGGTGAGGCTATGATATCCCAGGGCAGGTAGATGTAGTAAAAGGTGGTAATGGTGCTGATAGATGTAGCTGAGTGTAGTAGGTGACGCAGGAAGAAACTGAGAAACAGTCAGCAAGTTGCAGTTTCCAAAGCTTTACTCACAGTTCAAGAGTGCACAGGGGCCCGCTTGGTGCTACGTCCTCCAGGTGAGGAGTCCAGCCAACGCCCAGGTGGATGGAGAACATTAGTCCAAAGCTCCCTGTCAGTATATGCCTTCTCTGGCTGTCTCCCTGTGCTGATTTCCCACTCCTTCCTTCCTTCCAGCACCTTCGCTAAGCAGTGTCCCAGTCTAGAAGCTGCGGATCCTGTTGGACAACGTCTTATTTCTGCGTTCCCTTGATCCTACATAGCATTCCTTCCCAGAGAAGATACTTGCGGATGTGACTGTGATCCCTAAAGTTATCACAGCAGTCGGTTCGCTAGCTGAATCATAAAGTTCTTCCACTAGTCTAGGGCCGAGTCCCTTCTGCGACCTGGATTCTCCCAGCCGGCGTCCGCCAGTCCTGGAATGAGCCATCTGTACCTTTCAGCTCAGCCGTGTCTCTCTCTAAGAATCCCTTGTCCCCTCTAGGGAACCTCTCTTCTTCCTTTCTATGAGCAGCTCCTTAGGACTGGAGCCTGCTCCAAGATCCTCTCTCCTTCTCCTCTGCCCTACGGGTGAGCTGTCTTCAACACGTCTGCTCTCTTCCTCCCCCAAGGGAGTGTTGCCAGAGCCAGGTATAATGTCTCCACCTTACCTGAAAGTTGAGATACCACATCTCTGGCTGAGATGCAATACCTCTGTGGCGACTGGACCCTCAGGGGCACCACAGATGCACAGCCACTGCTATATGATTCTGCTGGTACATTCACCCAGAGCACTGCATTGCCCTCGCAGTCTACTGAGCCACAATCTGACCCTGATGAAACTCAGGTGCCCCTTCCCGCATACTGTAACACCTTACATGGTGACACAGAGGAAGGTGCAGATGAAATTGAAGAGGAGGTGATGGATGACCCAGTTGTTGACCCGGATTGGCATCCATTTGGGGAAGAGGGTGCCGCTGACAATAGCTCAGAAGAGGAGGAGGATCCGCAACAGGCATCGACATCGCAGCTGCCGTTATCTGTCAGGCCCGTAGCAGTCCAAAAACGTGTTAAAAAACCAAAAAGAGTTGCAGGACAGCTTGGCCAGACGGTCAAATTAGCACAGCGTGCAAGCCCTGAAAATTTATCCTATAGTAGGAAGAGTGCAGTGTGGCACTTTTTTGACCAAAATCCTATTGATGAGGTAAAGGTTATCTGTAAGAAGTGCGGAAGAACCTTTAGCCTAGTGAAAAATCTCCGAAAATTGAATACCAGTTGCATGCTTAGACATTTAAATACCATGCACTTGCAAGCGTGGACGGACTACAAAACCTCACTGACTTTGAACGCCTACATTGCCAAACTGATCTCATTAGAGATGATGCCCTTCCGTTTGGTTGAAAGCGCAGCGTTCCGAGAGCTCATGGCCTACGCTGTCCCATGCTATGACCTACCCAGTCGGCACTTCTTTTCTAGAAAAGCCATCCCTGCCGTCCACCTGCATGTCAAAGACCACATTGTCCATGCACTCAAACAATCAGTGAGTGGAAATGTGCACCTCACAACAGATGCATGGGCCAGTAGGCATGGCCAGGGCCGTTACGTGTCCATCACTACGCACTGTGTTAAGTGGTGGATGCAGAGTCCACAGGGGACAGCGGCGATGGGACAGTGCTGCCTAGCCCACGGTATAGGCAACAGTTGGCTATAGGCGTTCGACCCTCCTCCTCCAGAAGCAAAAGCTCGTCGACAGAGCGCAGTCGCATGAGCACTCCATCCACAGCTGCCAGTGTTGCACACGAGGTGTCCCACTATCAAATAGCTAGTGGTAAGTGTCAGCAGGCTGTTTTAAAGATGATGTCTTTGGGCGACAACAGACACACCGCGGAGATACTGGCCGACTACTTGCAGTGAGAAACTGAGTCATGGCTGGCCAGTCTACATCTTGAGCCAGGCAAGGTAGTCAGTGCTAACGGCCGTAATTTTGTGGCAGCCATAGCCCTGGTAAAACTCAGACACATACCTTGCCTGGCTCATATGCTGAACCTGGTGGTGCAGTGCTTCATAAATAATTATCCGGAGTTACCAGCCCTGCTCCATAAGGTGCGAAGACTGTGCTCGCACATCCGTCGCTCGCCCGTAGACTCCAGTCGTATTCACAGGCTGCAGCGATCGCTCCACCTCCCCAAGCACCGCCTAATCATAGATGTTGCAACAAGGTGGAACTCCACCATGCACATGGTTGAGAGGCTGTGCGAGCAGAGGCAGGTTGTAATGCATTTGTGGGAGGATACACAGGCGGGCAGTTTGAGGGCAGATATCAAGTTGTCGGGTGTGCAGTGGTGAAAGCTGAAAGACCTCTAAACTCCTTCAGTGTTTTCAGGAATGCACACGGCTGGTAAGCGCAGACGACGCCATCATAAGCATGAGCATCCCACTTATGCGTCTGCTCATGCAAATTTTGACGCACATTAAGGATCAGGCGTCTGCAGCGGAGGAGGAGGAGGAGGGAAGCCTTGATGACAGTCAGGCATTGTCTGCTCAGGAAACTGTCCTGGACGAGGTGGAGGAAGAAGAGGAAGAGGAGGAGAAGAATAAGGCGGATGATTATTTTGGGGAGGAGGATGCTTCTCAGGGGGCAAGAGAAAATGTTGGCTTGCCAAGGTCAAGTACAGGATTTGTGCGTGACTGGAGGGATGTGGATTTGACAGAAAGTGCTCCTCCACCCACCACTGGCAGTGCATCATTGACACCTGGAACGTTGGCCCACATGTGTAATTATGTCTTGCAGATCCTAAAAAGGGACCCCTGCATTGCCAAAATTATGAAGGATGATGACTACTGGTTGGCCAGCATCCTTGATTCACGCTATAAAGGCAAATTACAGAACATCATGCCACAGGAGAACCAAGAGCTAATATTGGCGAACAAACAAGCAACTCTGGTAAACCGTTTGTTAGAGGCATTCCCAGCACACAGCAGCGGTGCAGGTTCTACCATGAGCCGTACTGGGCCAAATGGAAGAGGTGTTCGTGGTGCACACAGCTGAAGTGGCGTTGGAGACAGGGGTTTCATGACCATGTTGTGGACTGATTTCTCGAGTACTGCTCACACGACTGTTAATACTGAATCGATTGCAACAGACAGGAGACAACAGTTATCAACTATGGTTCAAAATTACCTCTCCTCCCCTATCGATGTTCTCCCTCACAGTTCATTCCCCTTTGACTACTGGGCCTGTAAACTGGACACCTGGCTTGAATTGGCACAATATGCCTTACAGGAGCTTGCTTGCCCTGCTGGTAGTGTGCTATCAGAAAGAGTCTTCAGTGCTGCTGGATCAATCCTGACAGAAAGTAGGACCCGGCTGTCGATCCAAAATGTAGGTGATCTCAGTTTCATTAAAATGAACCATGCCTGGGTTTCAAAGGATTTTGTCCCACCTTCCCCTGATGACACGTGTTGCCAGCAAAATGGCTCGATTTGTCCTCCTCTTCCTCCGACTTCTCCAATTCCTCCATTTGCAGCTGCTGAACATCCAGCTTATACCTCAACATACAAGAAAAAAAGGTAGCACACTGTAGCGCTATAGCTTGCAAACACGAAATATGAAAATATGAAAAATATGAAAAATGAATTGCATCACTGCCTTAGAAATATGAAAAAATTGAGAAGTCTTAGCGCATAAGATGGCCAAATTATGTGAGCCTGATAGCACGTCAAGGCTCTTCTCGTATATCAGGTCCTAACTAATGCCAATCCTCACTTAGAAAAGTCTGTCTGCATGGGAACATATGAATCCTCTCTTCAGACTAAAATCTACATCTCTGAGGGTATAAAGGATTTGTAATTAAACCCTGATGACACAGTGATGCTCAGCAAAGGTCGATATACATCTCAAAACTGACCGCTCTCCAACTAATCCAATTTGACAGTGCTGAAACCTAGAGTACACTCAATACATACAAGAAAAAAAGGTAGCACACTGTAGCGCTATAGCTTGCAAACACGAAATATGAAAATATGAAAAATATGAAAAATGAATTGCATCACTGCCTTAGAAATATGAAAAATTGAGAAGTCTTAGTGCATAAGATGGCCAAATTATGTGAGCCTGATAGCCACGTCAAGGCTCTTCTCGTATATCAGGTCCTAACTAATGCCAATCCTCACTTAGAAAAGTCTGTCTGCATGGGAACATATGAATCCTCTCTTCAGACTAAAATCTACATCTCTGTGGAGGGGTAGTGAACCTGGTGTAATTAAAAAGCCTGTGCCAACAGGTGGAGTGCTCAGGTAGAAGGTAAATGAATACATATCAAAAAACTGACCGGCACATCCAAACATAGATCCATGTGAACAGGTGCTAAACCTAGAGTCACCAACTCAAATACATACAAGAAAAAAAAGTAGCACACTGTAGCGCTATAGCTTGCAAACACGAAATATGAAAATATGAAAAATATGAAAAATGAATTGCATCACTGCCTTAGAAATATGAAAAATTGAGAAGTCTTAGTGCATAAGATGGCCAAATTATGTGATCCTGATAGCCACGTCAAGGCTCTTCTCGTATATCAGGTCCTAACTAATGACCAATCCTCACTTAGAAAAGTCTGTCTGCATGGGAACATATGAATCCTCTCTTCAGACTAAAATCTACATCTCTGTGGAGGGGTAGTGAACCTGGTGTAATTAAAAAGCCTGTGGCCAACAGGTGGAGTGCTCAGGTAGAAGGTAAATGAATACATATCAAAAAACTGACCGGCACATCCAAACATAGATCCAGTGTGAACAGGTGCTAAACCTAGAGTCACCAACTCAAATACATACAAGAAAAAAAGGTAGCACACTGTATCGCTATAGCTTGCAAACACGAAATATGAAAATATGAAAAATATGAAAAATGAATTGCATCACTGCCTTAGAAATATGAAAAATTGAGAAGTCTTAGCGCATAAGATGGCCAAATTATGTGAGCCTGATAGCCACGTCAAGGCTCTTCTCATATATCAGGTCCTAACTAATACCAATCCTCACTTAGAAAAGTCTGTCTGCATGGGAACATATGAATCCTCTCTTCAGACTAAAATCTACATCTCTGTGAGGGGTAGTGAACCTGGTGTAATTAAAAGCCTGTGACCAACAGGTGGAGTGCTCAGGTAGAAGGTAATGAATACATATCAAAAACTGACCGGCACATCCAAACATAGATCCAGTGTGAACAGGTGCTAAACCTAGAGTCACCAACTCAAATACATACAAGAAAAAAAGGTAGCACACTGTAGCGCTATAGCTTGCAAACACGAAATATGAAAATATGAAAATATGAAAATGAATTGCATCACTGCCTTAGAAATATGAAAATTGAGAGTCTTAGGCATAAGATGCCAACAGGCTTTTTAATTACACCAGGTTCACTACCCCTCCACAGAGATGTAGATTTTAGTCTGAAGAGAGGATTCATATGTTCCCATGCAGACAGACTTTTCTAAGTGAGGATTGGCATTAGTTAGGACCTGATATACGAGAAGAGCCTTGACGTGGCTATCAGGCTCACATAATTTGGCCATCTTATGCGCTAAGACTTCTCAATTTTTCATATTTCTAAGGCAGTGATGCAATTCATTTTTCATATTTTTCATATTTTCATATTTCGTGTTTGCAAGCTATAGCGCTACAGTGTGCTACCTTTTTTTCTTGTATGTATTTGAGTTGGTGACTCTAGGTTTAGCACCTGTTCACACTGGATCTATGTTTGGATGTGCCGGTCAGTTTTTTGATATGTATTCATTTACCTTCTACCTGAGCACTCCACCTGTTGGTCACAGGCTTTTTAATTACACCAGGTTCACTACCCCTCCACAGAGATGTAGATTTTAGTCTGAAGAGAGGATTCATAAGTTCCCATGCAGACAGACTTTTCTAAGTGAGGATAGGCATTAGTTAGGACCTGATATACGAGAAGAGCCTTGACGTGGCTATCAGGCTCACATAATTTGGCCATCTTATGCGCTAAGACTTCTCAATTTTTCATATTTCTAAGGCAGTGATGCAATTCATTTTTCATATTTTTCATATTTTCATATTTCGTGTTTGCAAGCTATAGCGCTACAGTGTGCTACCTTTTTTTCTTGTATGTATTTGAGTTGGTGACTCTAGGTTTAGCACCTGTTCACACTGGATCTATGTTTGGATGTGCCGGTCAGTTTTTTGATATATACCTCAACATATGCCAGTTTCTCCACCTCCCTAACTGGGCTGTCCCCCCCCCAGGGCCGGCGTCAACACCTGGCACACCTGGGCAAGTGCCGGGGCCCTGAGCAGGTGGGGGCCCACTCACCGTCAGAGACATCGGCGTACTATGAGGGGCCCTGTGCCAGTTCCCGGCGCCAACGAGTGTGCCCCCCCTGCTTTCTCAGGGCCCCAGCATTTGCAATACTTACCTCTCCCTGCTCCACCACTGCGACGTCTTCCGCGTTTCCTGACAGTGACATTCAGGTCAGAGAGCGCGATGACATCACGTCTGTGAGCCCTCTGGCTGAACAGTCACAGTGCAGAGAGCTGGAAGATGGCGACGCTGAGGAGTCCAGAGTAGAGCAGTGCCCAGCGAGGAGAGGTATTTCATTTTTTTAATGTTTGGAGCAATATATGGGGAGCATTATACACTGGAGAATTATATATGGGGCCCATCATACACTGGAGCATTATAAATGGGGCCCATCATACACTGGAGCATCATATATGGGGCACATTATACACTGAAGCATCATATGGGGCCCATCATACACTGGAGCATCATCCATGGGGCTCCAGTGATGATGGGCCCATCATAATAATAATAATAATAATAATTTTATTTCTATAGCGCCAACATATTCCGCAGCACTTTACATTATAGAGGGGACTTGTACAGACAATAGACATTACAGCATAACAATAAACACAGATCAAAGTAGATACCAAGAGGAATGAGGGCCCTGCTCGCAAGCTTACAATCTATGAGGAAAAAGGGGAGACACGAAAGGTAAATGGTAACAATTGCTTTAATTGTTCGGACCAGCCATAGTGTAAGAATTGGGTGTTCATGTAATTCTGCATGAACCAGTTAACAGCCAAACTATGTAACAGTGCAGACACAGAGGACTATTAAATGCATAAAGCGGGTGAGAACATAATAAGAGGTACCTGATTATGGTAAAAAAAAATTTTGAATGGGCCAAGAGGGATAGTTAGGTTAATGAGTTGAGGAGATATGCCAGTCTGAACAAATGCGTTTTTACGGCACGCTTAAAACTGTGGGGATTGTGGATTAATCGTACTAACCTGGGTAGTGCATTCCAAAGAATTGGCGCAGCACGTGAAAAGTCTTGGAGACGGGAGTGGGAGGTTCTGATTATTGAGGATGCTAACCTCAGGTCATTAACAGAACGGAGAGCACAGGTAGGATGGTAGGCTGAGACAAGGGAGGAGATGTAGGGTGGTGCTGACCCATGGAGTGCTTTGTGGGTGAGGGTAATACGTTTGCACTGGATTCTGTAATGGATGGGTAACCAGTGTAATGATTGGCAATTTTTTTTAATGTTTGGAGCAATATATGGGGAGCATTATACACTGGAGAATTATATATGGGGCCCATCATACACTTGAGCATCATAGATAGGGCCCATTATACACTAGAGCATTATATATGGGGCTCATCATACATTGGAGCATTATAAATGGGGCCCATCATACACTGTAGCATCATATACGGGGCCCATTATATACTGAAGCATCATATGGGGCCCATTATATATGGAACATTATATAGGCCCATCATACACTGGAGCATCATCCATGGGGCCCATCATAAACTGGAGCATCATATGGGGCCCATTATATATGGCGCATCATATGGGGCACATTATATATGGAGCATCACATGGAGACCATTATATATGGAGCATTATATATGCGGACCATTATATTTGGAGCATTATATGGGGTTCATCATACACTGAAGCATCATAAATGGTGCCCATCATATACTAGAGCATCATACGGGGTTCATCATTTATGGGGCATCATATATGGCCCTTTATATTTGGAGCATCATCTAGAGCACATATGGGCCTATTCTGTATGGAGCATTATATGGAGCCCAGTCTGTATGGAGCAATATATGGGGCTCATTATTCTGTATAGAGCAATATATGGGGCTCATTATTCTGTATGGCGCACTATGTGGTGCCCATAATACTGTCCATTTTTTAAGCTATTGTAGAATTTACAATGGATATCACTTGTGATGAAGGAACAGCCACCATCTTGGATATGGGATGTAATGCTCACTTCATGTCTGAGATTGGCCTGTAACAGCCTCCATTTTGTCTGAATTCACAGGGCCACAGGCAGCTGGCTGAACCTGGCCCCCATGGCCTGTGGGCATATTCAATACAACAGGGTTTAGTGTCCACTGTGAATAACCAGGTCCTTTTAGTATGCTAAATAGATCAGGCCAAAAACAGGACTTCAAAGCTTTAGTCTGGAGCCACATCAGCATGGGGTCTGGGGATGCCTGGGGGCTTCAATTAGATTATACCTGTTAGCTAGACACTGAAAATGCCTCCATTGTCTCCCCCAGCCACTATGACTCCATTCTAGGATTATGAATTATGAGCACGCCTTTCGAGGTACAGTCTCATAAAATATATCTGCGTGATCCTGCGGACCTCGGGCATCTGACAGTGCAACTCCAGAGTCGGTGATGGCTCGGGGACCTAAGATATAGAGATTGTGTCACCGTGGAGGGCCAAACAGGCCAGGTTTGATCTCCACGCGACAGGCAAAATAAAGTGCATCCACTGGTACCTCTCGTGTCCTGATCCGATCGTCCTGGAGAAAGTTAACCCCTTTCTGAGATATTGGGAATAAATTCTGCATGGAGCTAAGGGTGGAGATTATTAGCCCACCCTCTGGCACCGAGGGTAGGGACCTAGCAGGTATAAGAACTGCGAGCGGATGACAGACCCTAGCCATTCACACAGGAGAACAAGACGATGAAGATCTAAGAAGGAACAAGGGACAGATCTGCCAAGGGAGCAGCGGCACACGTTTTGGGATTGTCTGGCAACTATGATTCGTAACTGTGGTTCACAGAGCTCCCGGCATCCACATGCAACCTACAGCCTGGTAACATTGATCTTTAGCCAATACCTCTAAGCCTTGTACATTATTGTTGTATTTTACTCTAGTGCGCCCTTAAGGCAATTAAACCATAAAATTAATTTTGGGCTGATGCTTTTACTCTGATCACGAATCTTAGAATACCCAGTGGGTAACAGGACATTCTCCCCGGCGGCCATTTGCTCTAGGTGCAGTTCCCTTACTGACCTGAGAGACAAAGGGGGCGCCGGAGAGCTGTGCCTGTGTAGTTACGTCACATTGGTGACGTGGGAGAAACAGGGGTTTCCTCCACATCATTCATGTAATGTAAGAAGTGAAGTATTTGGCATTGTACTATACCTATATTTCTCTGCCGTATCAGAGCATCATGAATTGTGGCATGTGTTAAAGGGGCCCACTGAGACTCTTTCACCCGGGGCCCACGAAAACCTGGAGCCAGCCCTACTCCCCCCCAACTTTACTCCCCCCCAACTTTAGCCAAATAACCCCCAGTTTTCAATGCATTACTATTACGGTATTATAAAGTAAATTAAGGTTGACAAGCTTAAGTAATAAGAATTTATGTAGTTGGCATTGAAATGGGCACTGTAGGTGTGTTTACTGTCCTCCACTCCCTGCCGACTTTTCTTCCCCATTGACTTACATTGGGGTCGGGTTTTCGACTCTGACTCGACCGTTTCCGTTAGTCGGCCAACTTCGTTCGACTCGACTTTTGGGAAAGTCGGATGGTCCGAAACCCGACTCGACCCTCCCGGAGCCAAAGTCGCTCATCTCTAGTACCTACAGCGAGCATTGCTTCTGCCAGTGGACACTGCCCTACAGCTATGTTCAGGACAATGAACATGGCACACCTCACAGTTTATCACACTAAGAACAGTCCACCATTTCTCAGGAATGTAATGTACATCAGCACTCCTGGTACAAGCCATAGTCTTCCTATTTGTCAAACAAAGGTCACCATATGGCTCATTGGAAGGACCACAGCCTTCTTCCCTTTCTCAAGCCACAGCAGAACAGAACAAATAGTACAGGTCTTGTTAGGACACAACTCTCCATCCCAGAGGGTTGCAATTTTGGTCAAATTCTTTGCTTTCTTATTCTGTTGGTAGCCATCAGGGAATTGTCTGTAATCACTCACTAACTCCAGAGACACATTCTCTAGAGCCACTTCCTTCAGAAGACCCTAATATTTGGCAGTCCAGATTAGGCTTCAGGATATTTGTAAGAGAGTGGGAGACTTTTAGTCACCTTTTACCAAATGGTATTTTTCTTGTGCTGGGACAGAATTTCTTCCACTGCAATTATATACTGTATATATCCAGATTCACCACCATTTGGCATGATATGTAGTTGACAATGTTGCCCACTAGTTATTTGCTATTTGTGTGTCACAATGCACTTTCTAATTTCAGTTAACATTTAAAAATAAGATATTTCTTTTAGTACCGCCATTGCCTGATCTTCGTTGAGAGTGTGGCAATTGTGGGATTATTTGTTTGGGTTCCAATGATGAAGTGTGTGTAAAGGCATTGTTGAGACTTGCTATGTCCCATGAATGAGACATTTACAGACTGTCCTGTGCATTTTATATGCTGTATGGCAGTCTCTCATATTGTTTTACTGTTGCTATGTGTCCCTGTGTTTGCATAACTGAAATCCTCCCTTTCCATCAAGTTTGTCCCTTCTGTCTCTCTGTCTCCCTCTTCTGGGTATGATGTAATTTCCTTCTTCTTTCTCTTGTGTTTCATTCTCCATCTTGGCTTCATCCGCAGCACATGTGTTTTCAGTCTGTCTGAAGAAAGTCTTTTTTACCTGCTGCTGTTTGTATGCATTCAACAAGAATCCTTAAATAAATCAAGGTCTCGTCTAGATTCTTCATAACATGTGTGCTGGCAGCTGAGTTAAGCTATCTGTGACCGTCGCCAATTGTAAGTAAGATGAAGAGATCCAGCATCTCACAGAGCCATATTTGCAGCCACAGGCCCCAGGGACGGGATAGTAAAAAAGACTTTACCAGATTCATCTGTAAAACCCACAGCTTCTATAAAGCTACAGAATTTCCTGCAGAGCATCCGCTCTCAACATATAAGAGACTATACAGCTCCAATTCTCCCTGTGAAGCAGGATGGCTGAAGGGATGACTACACGGTCTCTGCCAGACCCATTGTTAGAGGAAGAGTGCATAGAACTTGGACCACCAGAGGGAATCCTTGCACAGCTGTGTTCAGATTATCAACGTTATGCAAAAATAACAGATCAGTATATCGCAGTGTTAAAGAGACTTAATCCATTAGTTACTTGCAAGCCTTCCAAAAACTTAACTCTGAGAGAGAAGACATGGTGCGCGATATAAAAGCCAAGACAGAGGCAAGAATCGCGCTAATAGCCGAGATGTCATCTTGCATTTCTGGCTCGGCCAGACAGTCAAAGCGACCATCTAAGTCACGCTCTTCAAAATCCTCAACCCTCAGCGAACAGCTCGTAAAAGCAAGTGCAGAAGCTGAGGTCACTAAAATACAAGCTGACTTCGGTCAAAAGGAAACTGAGATGAAAATAGAGGCCCTAGGGAAGGAATGCAAACACGCCATAGCCATGGCAAAGTTAAAGGTCCTGGAACAAGCCATCAGGGGGAGCCAAAGAGACAGCATCAGTTTAAGTGATTTTGTTACTGAAGACCCTCTTAAGCGTACTAGAGACTATGTTCAAAGCCAACACAGCACTACCCCTGCTCCTGCAATCCTTCCTGACCACACAGATGCTCCCCTGAGACAACAGGACACAGATTGTTTATCCACATCTTGCACACAAGGTCAGTACAATACGCTGCCAACCTTGCATCCTGATCCTCCTCTGTGCACCGAAATGTACCGGAAACCTGCACCTCACCAAATCTTATACTCAGAAACATACGTGCAGGCCAATATACAGGCAAGTCACCACACTCCGGTCAGTCACACAATTCCAGTCCCATGTGTGGCAGAAACTAAACTCATTAAGCCAGTTAATGGACTGAACGCCTTCGCTGCCCCATATGTACCTGCATTCCCAGGTCAATGCACAGACTGTATGAACAATCCCATCCAGATAGCATCGGTCCTTCCAAAATCGGAGAATGCTGATATGACTGGCCTTGCAAGGTACATGATTCGGCGTGATCTAACTAAGACCGGTCTTACAGAGTTTGACGATAAACCTGAGAACTACATCGGTTGGAAGTGTACCTTTGAAACCACAATCAGTGACATCGGCATCACTACCGCTGAAGAGCTAGACCTGCTAATCAGGTGGCTTTTGCCACAATCCAAGGATTGGGTCAAGAGACTTAAATCTGTCCATATCAGTAATCCCATCGCGGGTCTCACCACTGCATTGAAGAGGCTAGAAAGAAGCTATGGCAGTCCTGAGGTCATATGAAAAGGCCCTATTCAAGCGACTAGAGGATTTTCCAAAGGTATCTAATAAGGACAGTACAAGGTTCCAAGAGCTCAGTGACCTCCTGTTAGAGCTTCAACTGGCCAAAGCAGACCAGTACCTTCCTGGCCTCAACTACCTGGACACTGCTCATGGGGTAACCCCAATAGTTTCCAAGCTGTCGTCCAATATCCAAAATAAGTGGGCCATGCTTGGATCAAAATACAAAAGGGAAAACCAAGCCTCCTTCCCTCCATTTTCCTACTTCTGCGAGTTCATCGAAAATATTGCAGAGTGTAAGACCGATCCAAGTTTTTCCTATGGAGAACACCGACCCTGTTTCATCTCCTAAACACAACAGTCCATGTCTTAACTACAGGAACCGCCAAGCTCCAATGACCATCAAGAAGACTGATGTTCTTCCGGCACCTTCAGTATCACAAGATAAGAGCGACAAAGGTGAGAAGGTTGAGAATCCGAATCGTATGTGTCCCATTCACAAGAAACCTCATCCCTTAAAGAAGTGCATCGGCTTAAGAAAGAAACCACTCCAGGAACGCAAAGAGCTTCTGAAGAACCTTGGGATATGTTACAGGTGCTGCGATTCTACTGAACACTTTGCTAATGACTGCAAAATATTATTAAGTGTTTGGAGTGTGACAGTGAGGAGCATGTGCAAGCGCTCCATCCATCCCAATCTAACACCACACAGCTTACGGCTTCCCCCACCACAAGGCAAGGCGGGGAGGATGCTGTTCAAACAGTGAGTTCTATCTCAATATCTTCTTCATGCACATAAGTCTGCGGAGAAGGCCTCTGGGACAAGTCGTGTGCGAAGATATGCCTGGTGAATGTGTATCCCAAGGGTCGACCAGAGAAAACCGCAAGGGTGTATGTTATCCTGGACAATCAGAGCAACTGGTCACTTGCAAGGTCAGAACTTTTTGATATGTTTGACTTAAAGGGAAACTCTCACCCCTACACCCTGGACAGCGGTGTTAAGGAGGTCTCTGGGAGAAGAGCAACGGACTCATGGTGTCTTCTCTTGAGAACAGTGTGGAGATACCCTTACCTACTCTGGTCGAATGCAACCAGATACCGTCCAACAGAGAGGAAATTCCTACTCCTGAGGCTGCACTCCATCATCCTCATCTAAAGACTTTGGCAGGCAAGATACCAGCTCTCGACAACAGTGCAAACATCCTGATCCTGCTTGGCAGGGACATTCTGCGACTTCACAAGGTACATCTGAAAATCAACGGGCCACACGACGCTCCATTTGCTCAACGCCTTGACCTAGGCTGGATTTTCATAGGCAATGTCTGTATAGAAAAGATGAAGAGACCCACGAGGATTTCCTCATTCAAGACTCACGTCCTACCGAATGGTCGCAGCACTTACTTTCAACCATGCCCACATCATTACTGGGTGAAAGAGAAGATAAGCGACAAGTGGAAGAAAGAAACCTCTGGCGACACAAACATATTTCTGTCCCGTAATGATGACCTCTGGTCAACAGTGTTCAACTCTACAAGAGAAGACAACCAGCTAGCACCTGCAAGGGATGACAAAGAATTTATAAAGATCATGGAAAAGGAATTCACCCAAGACGATTCAAATAGCTGGGTAGCACCTTTACCTTTTAGTTCTCCAAGAACAAGGCTACCTGATAATCTGCAACAAGCAACGGCAAGGTTTTCATCCCTAAAACGCACCTTGAAGAGAAGGCCGGAGATGGAGAAACATTTTGTTGACTTCATGCAGAATATCTTCGATAGAGGTCACGCGGAACCTGCACCCCCGATAAAAGAAGGTGAAGAATGCTGGTATCTTCCATCCTTTGGTGTCTATCATCCTCGCAAACCCGACCAAATTAGAATGGTGTTTGACTCCAGTGCTCAGTATGAAGACATCTCCCTAAATAGCCTGCTCCTCACTGGGCCTAATCTAAACAACAGCCTTATAGGAGTACTGATTCGCTTCAGACAAGAATCTTTCGCAGTAATGGCCGACATTCAACAAATGTTTCATTGCTTTACCATAAGAAAAAAAAAAACAACATCAACAAATGTCAAATCTTCCAGCAGACCGGCTAAACACAGACCAGCCATTCTCGTACGTCGGTGTAGATGTTTTTGGCCCATGTTCGATTGCTACAAGAAGGACCCGTGGTGGAGCTGCAAACAATAAGCGGTGGGCCGTACTGTTCACCTGTCTTAGCATCCGAGCAGTTCACATTGAGTTAATTGAATCCATGGATTCCTCTTGTTTTATCAATGCCCTCAGATGATTCTTTTCTATCCGGGGACCCGCCAAGCAGCTCAGATCTGACTGTGGCACTAACTTTGTGGTAGCGTGCAAAGAACTGGACAACTTTTTGACTGACAATGGGTGTACTTGGGTGTTCAACCCTCCACATTCCTCACATATGGGAGGATCCTGGGAACGTATGATCGGCATTGCTCGAAGAATCTTAGATTCAATGTTGCTGAATCACAAGTTACCCCTCACCCATAAAGTGTTGGTTACCTTCCTGGCCGAAGTGTCTGCCGTGATAAACGCAAGACCATTGGTACCAGTAACATCGGACCCAGATGCACCAATGATCCTTACTCCTGCTACACTTCTTACTCAGAAGGTTGGAGCTGCCGCAATTCCTCCAGGGAAGTTTGTGGACAGGGACATTTACAAATGTCAGTGGAAACAGGTACAACACTTGTCCAATGTCTTTTGGCACCGCTGGAGAACCGAATACTTGCACATTGCTTCAAAGCCGTCACAAATGGCAGACTGCAAAACCTAATCTCCAAGTGGGAGACCTCGTCCTCCTTAAAGATAAAGAAGCTCATCGCAACGACTGGCCAATGGGTCTTATTACTAAGTTTACACCAAGCAATTACGGAAGATCAGAAAGGTAGAAGTCAAGGTTACAAATGGCGGTTCAACTCGTATTTTCTTCCATCCAGTCACTGAACTTGTGCTACTTTTACCAAAGGAGGACATCACATGAAAGTCGTTGTTTATGACACAGCTCACGGCGAGGAGCCTACCGCCATATACTTCTCCAGCTGTGTTGGAACATTTTAACATTTGAACTTTCTCCAGCGGATTATTGGGTTGGTGGAAGTGTTTGCATGGGGAGTGTTATGTCCCATGAATGAGACATTTACAGACTGTCCTGTGCATTTTATATGCTGTATTGCAGTCTCTCATATTGTTTTACTGTTGCTATGTGTTCCTGTGTTTTGCATAGCTGAAATCCTCCCTTTCCATCAAGTTTGTCCCTTCTGTCTATCTGTCTCCCTCTTCTGGGTATGATGTCACTTCCTTCTTCTTCCCCTTGTGTCTCATTCTCCATCTTGGCTTCATCAGAAGCACATGTGTTTTCAGTCTGTCTGAAGAAAGTCTTTTTTACCTGCTGCTGTTTATATGCATTCAACAAGAATCCTTAAATAAATCAAGGTCTCTTCTGGATTCTTCATAACGTGTGCTGGCAGCTGAGTTAAGCTATCTGTGACCGTCGCCAATTGTAAGTAAGATGAAGAGATCCAGCATCTCACAGAGCTATATTTGCAGCCACAGGCCCCGGGGATAGAATAAGACTGATGCGCATGTGTGACCAGGACAAGTTGTTTAGTTAGTTTTCTACCAGGACAGAATCAGTCATCAAAACAGTGTTTGATGTGTGACAGCTGGGATCAGGAGAGGACAGTGGAGCTGTTGGACATAGGATTGGATTGCCCTTAAAGTTAGTTTTTACAGGAGGTAGACCAGGCCATTGTGTATGTGGCGATATCTGTGTGCACTAGCCAATGAAGTGACCACAAGAGGTCCATCTAGTTGGGCAAGTTGACACTGTGAGAACAAGGGACTGGAGTATTGTGAGAGTGGCGTGGGGAGGCACAGTGTTGTCCCATATGAGTTTGAATCTCAAGAATAGACATCGTCAATGAGGCACAAAGTGGAAAAGGCCTGAAATGTGGGATTATCAGAGAAGTAATTTTAAGGCCAATATATGTAAAAAAAAACAATACTGGGTTGGGCCTGCAAAGTGGCAACCCAAGCTCAGGCGTGCCTGAAAGTCCAGAGTCCATTATTTGTGTAAAGTTACTTTTGTAGTTCAAGTCTCACTATTGGAAGTGTGCCATAAAGGGCATAAGAGTGCAGCAGGGAGGTTCACTTTAACCAAGACTTCCTCATTGTGCCACTGCTTCCCCATCCTCTTTATTGAAAAATTCAAGAAACAAGTTCAACTCTTAAACATCCACTGGTGTCTACAACCACTCTTAGATCTTTGAATCTCTGCTTCTGTATCAGGAACTCTCACTACTCTAATTTTGACAGGTGCACTATATGGCTTTTACTGTGAGGTGCCTGTCTGATTTTATACTCTGGACCAATGTCGGACTGGCCCAGCAGAGTATCGGAGGATCCTCCGGTGGGCCCTTCCTCTTGGGAGTCAGTGGGTCATAGAGGGTTATTAGTTACATTATGTAAAAGACGCACTTTTTTCACCCAAATCTGGGGGGAAAATGGGGGTGCTTCTTATAATGCTGATATACCTTACCAGTTGCGGTGGAGCAGGGTCCTGGGGTCACTGCTGGAGGAGGCAAGAGTGTACAGTCATGGACAAAAGTTTTGAGAATGACACAAATATTAATTTTTACAAAGTCTACTGCTTCACTTTTTCTAATGGCAATTTGCATATACTCCAGAATGTTATAAAGAGTGATCAGCTTAACAGCAATTACTTGCAAAGTCAATATTTAACTAGAAAATGAACTTTATCCCCCAAAACACATTTCAACATCATTGCAGCCCTGCCTTAAAAGGACCAGCTAACCTCTTTTCAGTGATTGCTCCATTAACACAGGTGTGGGTGTTGATGAGGACATGGCTGGAGATCAATCTGTCATGATTAAGTAAGAATGACACCACTGGACACATTAAAAGGAGGCTGGTGCTTGGCATCATTGTTTCTCTTCTGTTAACCATGGTTATCTCTAAAGAAACATGTGCAGTCATCATTGCAATGCACAAAAATGGCCTAACAGGGAAGAGTATCGCAGCTAGAAAGATTGCACCTCAGTCAACAATCTATCGCATCATCAAGAACTTCAAGGAGAGAGGTTCCATTGTTTCCAAAAAGGCTTCAGGGCGCCCAAGAAAGACCAGCAAGCGCCAGGACCATCTCTTAAAAGTGTTTCAGCTGCGGATCAGGCTACCAGCAGTGCAGAGCTTGCTCAGGAATGGCAGCAGGCAGGTGTGAGTGCATCTGCACGCACTGTGAGGCGGAGACTCTTGCAGCAAGGCCTGGTCTCAAGGAGGGCAGCAAAGAAGCCACTTCTCTCCAGAAAAAACATCATGGACAGACTGATATTCTGCAAAAGGTACAGGCAGTGGACTGCTGAGGACTGGGGTAAAGTTATTTTCTCTGATGAATCCCCTTTTCGATTGTTTGGGACATCAGGAAAACGCCTCATTCGGAGAAGACAAGGTGAGCGCTACCACCAGTCTTGTCTCATGCCAACTGTTAAGCATCCTGAAACCATTCATGTGTGGGGTTGCTTCTCAGCCAAGGGAATCGGCTCTCTCACAGTCTTGCCTAAAAACACAGCCATGAATAAAGAATGGTACCAGAATGTCCTCCAAGAGCAACTTCTCCCAACCCTCCAAGAGCAGTTTGGCGATCAACAATGCCTTTTCCAGCATGATGGAGCACCTTGCCATAAAGCAAAGGTGATAACTAAATGTCTCAGGGAACAAAACAGAGATTTTGGGTCCATGGCCTGGAAACTCCCCAGATCTTAATCCCATTGAGAACTTGTGGTCAATCATCAAGAGACGGGTGGACAAACAAAAACCTAAAAATTCTGACAAAATGAAAGCATTGATTGTGCAAGAATGGACTGCTATCAGTCAGGATTTGGTCCAGAAGTTGATTGAGAGCATGCCAGGGAGAATTGCAGAGGTCCTGAAGAAGAAGGGTCAACACTGCAAATATTGACTTGCTGCATTAACTCATTCTGTCAATATAAGCTTTTGTTACTCATATGTTTGCAATTATTATATTTCTGTCTGTGATAAAAACATCTGTCAAACACACATAAAAACCAGAGGGCAGCAGATCATGTGAAAATATAATATTTGTGTCATTCTCAAAACTTTTGGCCATGACTGTAGTGTTGCTGCAGGCCGCAGGCTGGGATGAGGGGTGTTCCGACATTTTATGAAAGCCCAGAGCCTCCGCACTTACATGGTTTACTGTGCCGTGGACTCCGGAAAAATGGCTGCTGGGGGCGGCGCATGCGCAGATGGAGATCTCGGCACCAAGATCTCGGGAGATGAGATCTCAGATTCACCGCAGCCACCCCGGTAAGCAATAAGATGCTTGGATTATAAGAAGCATGATCATTTTATTAAGAAAAAGTTTTTTTTCCCTATTTTTCTCCTCAAAATTTGGGGTGTGTCTTATAATCTGCAAATTACGGTACTTACATTTGTGATCCAAGTCACAGATCAAAATCCCCTGGACAAGTCTGTTGATTGCCGTAGTACTTCTCTGTATACTGACCTAGTATTTTATTATACTGGTCGCTCTGCTGAATTATTGGGTAAGTAGGGGATTGTGAGCACGTTCTGCTAGAATGGCACCTTTGTGTTGTACATATTTTTATTTGTGTGTTGTCCTGTTCTGATATGTATTAACACATTTTGGAAAGATGTATTGAAGATTGCATTTGTTAATGATGTGTAAGCAGGTTGCGGGATGCAGTGACGCACAAGAGGCAGAGCAAGGGTTAACAATTTAATTCAACAATGGAATAATCCACGCAGGGAGACAAACAGTTAAATATGGGAATAAACAGTTAAGTTGTAAAAATGAGTCGCCCGCCAGGGCCGTGGGGTACTCGGCACCGAGCCCGTCGACTTCTATGGGGGATGTCACGGCAGCCACGACTCGGTCCGTGGCCCTGGGCGCTCACCAAAAAGGGGATTTATTTACAGGGGATAATGTTCGTATAGTGATTTGTGACGCCACCTGTAGTGTCTGGCCAGGGTGACCAGCGCTGCTGTGCAGGTCCTCTGGAAGGGATGGTGTTGTGCAGCTAGATGGTAAACCTCCTACAGGTGAGGCTGTGTCCTTCCAGGGCAGATAGTTGGTGTATATTTTAGGAATGGTGCTGAGGAGTGAAGCAGGGAGATGTGCGAAGCTGGAATAATCAGGGAGACAGTCCGAGTGCAGTTTCAGGGTTTTTACTCACAGTTCTGATATGCGCAGTACAGATGCCCGCCTGGCACTGTGTCCTCCGGGCGAGTGGTCCAGCATCCCCCAGGTAGATTGGTCGCACTTCCCAGGACTCCCATTCAGTATGTTCCTTTCTGCCTTTGCTCTCTCTGTGCTTATAACTCCTTTCCTTCCTTGCACCTTCACCCAGTGAGAGCTCTCAGACAAAGGGAGCTGTGAACCCTTTCGGTAAACAGATCAGTTCTATGTCTGCACGTACTTGACCCCGTAATGCTGCCTTACGGTAGAGATGCTGGTGGTTGATGGCAATGGCCCATAAAGTGACCACCGCCGTCGGCTTACTAACAGAGCTTGTAGCTTTCCCGCTAGTCTAGGGGCCGAACCCTGATGGCTTGGTCCTTCCTTCTTCAGGATGGGGGCCACGGACGGATAAACCTACGTCCGTGCCTTTTCGGACACGTTCACTCACTTCAGCAGTTGCTTCCAGAGATGTACTCGTGTGAAGCCTCAGTCAGAGACTGGCTGCTCTCTAATCTAACTAGCAGCCTAAGTGCTGCAGCTAACTCCACCCACCCATGTCTACACCCTTTGCTAACCAGGCTGAGTCAGACCATCCTCCCTAAGGGTCCGTCCGTATGCTCAGCTGGCATGGTGTGTTGGATGCAGGTGTGGAGTCCTAGGGGTGCTCCCTCCTTACCTGAGAGTCAGGTGTCACACCTCTGGGTGAGATGCAACACCTCTGTGGCGACTGAACCCTCAGGGTGCCACATTCCCCCCCGTTAAACACAGCACGTCCGCGGGCTGAAACAGAGTAAAAGGTTGGTACAAGAACATGCAAATTTTTAGTAATGCATAGAAAACAATTTCAAAACTCATCTTCCCTTTATGGGAGGCACTTCAGGTTAAACGTTGCATAAATAACATTTATAAAATTCTACTAAGTAAAGTGCAAAAAGACAATAGCATTTAAACTTGTGCTTGTGGAGGACCCGCTCCAAACCTCCCACGTTGGTCTTGGGTGGGCTGCAAGACATAATTGGCCATTTCAGCAGACCTCGTCTTCGGCCTCACCTAACGGGTTTTTATCTTCTGAGGTAGTGTGCAGACCGTGCACTGTAATAGGTTACGTAAAACCAAGAGGAGCACCTAAAGAGGTGCCAAACTATTTACAGGAACAGTTTTTGGGCCAGAGAGTCCATGGTCTCACAGTTTATCAAAGAGGAGAAACATTATTTATCAACAAGCATGAGGTAAAACATGAAATTGTGTACAGTTGGTAGACCCTGGCTGGGTTCTTCAATTACATAGCTGGAGCGATACCTAGTGGCTGTGCAAACACAGGACCATTCCTGTCCACGGGCACATTGTCTAGCACCAGCAGGGCCGGCTCCAGGTTTTTATGGGCCCCGGGCGAAAGAGCCTCAGTGGGCCCCTTTAACACAGACCACGATTCATGATGCACAGATACGGCAGAGAAATATGGGTATAGTACAATGCCAAATACTTCACTTCTTCCATTACATGAGTGATATCTATTGTAAATTGTACAATAGCTCAAAAACCGCCAAATCCTCACAGCGCACAGTACAGACCGGACAGTACAGTCCTCCATACAATATTATGGGCACCACAGTCTCCCCCTCATCACCCATATAATACCCCATGCAGGATGTCACCCCCCATATAATGCTCCATACAGAATACTGGACCCAAAATAATGCTCCATACAGAATACTGGACCCAATATAATGCTCCATACAGGATACTGGTCCCCATATAATGCTCCATACAGGATACTGGTCCCCATATAATGCTCCATACAGGATACTGGTCCCCATATAATGCTCCATACAAAATATGGAGCTCTCCTCTGCGCTGTACTGCATTCTGCACTGTTACAGCTCAGGAAAGGGCGCTGTGGAAAGACTCCCCATTATCATCATGATTTCCTCCCCATCATCATCAATGCCTGCCCATCATCATCATCTTCTCCCCATCATCAATGCCTGCCCATTATCATCATCTTCTCCCCATCATCATCAATGCCTCCCCATTATCAGCAATGCCTGCCCATCATCATCTCCTCCCCATCATCATCAATGTCTGCCCATCATCATCTTCTCCCCATCATCAATGCCTGCCCATTATCATCATCTTCTCCCCATCATCATCAATGCCTCCCCATTATCAGCAATGCCTGCCCATCATCATCTTCTCCCCATCATCAATGCCTCCCCATTATCAGCAATGCCTGCCCATCATCATCTTCTCCCCATCATCAATGCCTCCCCATTATCAGCAATGCCTGCCCATCATCATCTTCTCCCTATCATCACTGCCTCCCATTATCAGCAATGCCTGCCCATCATCATCTTCTCCCCATCATCAATGCCTCCCCATTATCAGCAATGCCTGCCCATCATCACACACAGACAGCACACAAGCACTCTCTCACATACATACATACACACACACATGCATACACACACAAAGCACCGCACTACATACACACACAGAGACACACACACAGAGACGTCTTACCTGTTCAGCGTCCGCGCTCTGTGCCACAGCCGGCCGCTGAATGATGACGTCATTCAGCGGCCGGCTGTGAGAGGAAGCACCGGCGCCCCCTGGAGCCCGGAGCTGCGGCAGCGGAGGCACGGGAGAGGTAAGTATTGTTGCCAGCTGCTGCCGGGGCCCTGAGCAGGCGGGGGGGGCCCAGTGGCGGCGCTGACACCGCTCTCCGCGCGGGGGTGCCAGACTGCGAGTGGGCCCCCCCGCCTGCTCAGGGCCCCGGCACTGGCCCGGGTGTGCCGGGTGCTGACGCCGGCCCTGAGCACCAGGGTCATCGATTCCACCGCTGGTGTCCGTGTGGCTGGTGTGGGTGTCAGGGGTTCCACCAGTGTGTCAGCGGCTGCAGCAGGGGTATCGTTGATGGTTACCTGCATTTCTTCGGCGCCAGATTTCTCCTCCGCTTTGGGTGCTGCTGCGAAGGGACGCTTCAGCGGGCGCTGCAGCTCCAGCGGCTGGCCCCGGCCGAGCGTGAGCGCTCTCCAGCTCTGCCCCATCCGCTCGACCTCCTCCTGCTGCCGAATCAGCTCTGCAGGCTCAGCTTGCACTCCTGGGTCAGGCAGGGCGCAGGAATCCTCTGGCAACGCTGGCAGCTCAGTAGAGGTGAGAACTGTCTCTTCCAGGTGGAGGGTACCGACAGGTTCCGGACCCACAGGCAACTCTGTGGAGGGTTGATCTTGCTCCTGCTGGGGAAGGTATGCGCCATCACTCCCTCACGCGCCACCTCGCCACCGGTCGCCATCTTAAGTAGGTTGTGAGTCCCTTCTCCATCCGGAGGGTCCCGCTCTTTAGTAGGGAGGCGGTGTTTTCTTGTCCTCTTCCTCCCACCAAAGAGGATCAGGAGGCAGATCTCTTCCACAGTGGGCATGTCCTGACATTGCAGAGGCATTTGGACTGGGCGGTCATTATTTTCGTGCCCCAGTTCGAGCTCACGCCCAAGAAGGTACGCCCTCCTTCTTCACCAGCGCCTCTTGGTGCGAATATGGCAGCAAAAAGGCGGCAAATAGCGGCAAATTCACAATAAAGTTTCTTGCACAAAAACAGTCAATATAGGCACACAGGACTCGGTTATAACGAGCTTCGGAATCCTGTTCGTGACGCCAAAAATGAGTCGCCCGCCAGGGCCGTAGGGTACTCAGCACCGAGCCCGTCGACTTCTATGGGGATGTCACGGCAGCCACGACTCGGTCCGTGGCCCTGGGCGCTCACCAAAAAGGGGATTTATTTACAGGGGATAATGTTCATATAGTGATTCGTGACGCCACCTGTAGTGTCTGGCCAGGGTGACCAGCGCTGCTGTGCAGGTCCTCTGGAAGGGATGGTGTTGTGCAGCTAGATGGTAAACCTCCTACAGGTGAGGCTGTGTCCTTCCAGGGCAGATAATTGGTGTATATTTTAGGAATGGTGCTGAGGAGTGTATCAGGGAGATGTGCGACGCTGGAGTAATCAGGGAGACAGTCCGAGTGCAGTTTCAGGGTTTTTACTCACAGTTCTGATATGCGCAGTACAGATGCCCGCCTGGCACTGTGTCCTCCGGGCGAGTGGTCCAGCAACCCCCAGGTAGATTGATCGCACTTCCCAGGACTCCCGTTCAGTATGTTCCTTTCTGCCTTTGCTCTCTCTGTGCTTATAACTCCTTTCCTTCCTTGCACCTTCACCCAGTCAGAGCTCTCAGACAAAGGGAGCTGTGAGCCCTTTCGGTAAACAGATCAATTCTATGTCTGCACGTACTTGACCCCGTAATGCTGCCTTCCGGTAGAGATGCTGGTGGTTGATGGCAATGGCCCATAAAGTGACCACCGCCGTCAGCTTACTAACAGAGCTTGAAGCTTTCCCGCTAGTCTAGGGGCCGAACCCTGATGGCTTGGTCCTTCCTTCTTCAGGATGGGGGCCACGGACGGATAAACCTACATCCGTGCCTTTTCGGACCCGTTCGCTCACTTCAGCAGTTGCTTCCAGAGATGTACTCCTGTGAAATCCCAGTCAGAGACTGGCTGCTCTCTAATCTAACTCGCAGCCTAAGTGCTGCAGCTAACTCCACCCACCCATGTCTACACCCTTTGCTAACCAGGCTGAGTCAGACCATCCTCCCTAAGGGTCCGTCCGTATGCTCAGCTGGCATGGTGTGTTGGATGCAGGTGTGGAGTCCTAGGGGTGCTCCCTCCTTACCTGAGAGTCAGATGTCACACCTCTTGGTGAGATACAACAGCTCTGTGGTGACTGAACCCTCAGGGGCGCCACAGAAGATATGCAGAGTTAATAAACAATGAACAAGGTAACAGCAGATCTTCAAACATTTATCGTGTCAGAGATCTCTCAGGCTGTAGATGATGCTTGGAAGTCAGTAGTGCCAACAACGGCTGGCGCGGTGCTTGTCCTTTGAGGTTCTGCAGGCAATGGTGGTCTGTCTTCTGGTGGCAGCAGTCGGTCTCCTGCACATTCCGCTGGGCCCCTAGTCCATAAGTGGATGCGGCCAACGCAAACAAGGCTGCAGTAGTGTCAGGGTCCTGGTTGGGCAGCGTGGCAATGTCCGGCAACGAGGGCAGCAGTAAACAGTCCTGTGCACTGCCCTGGCTCTTAGGCTCATGTGCGGCACTCAGCTGAACAGGGCTCCTGACTCTCTCTCTGTTACTGTGGTGGGCTCCGGCAGCGTCCTGGCGTCGGGTTGGTCACGTTTCGTTACAGTCCGGCTGCGCATGCACCTTGCCTCTATCACTGCCGGCGGGAAACTGGCTGACGCTGCGCGCGCTTTCACTTTTAACTGCGCCCCCGGCTTCCGGGTCAGGGCACCTGTCCGGGCCCTTTTGTCTTCCCCCAGACAACATGGGACGCTGCCTCGACAGTTCTGGACCCAAGTTAGTACAGATACCCACGGTCCAGTCTCTTTCCTTACAGATGTCCTACATTTCTTGCTTGGTGTATGTGGTTCGGTTTCGAGGAGTGGAGTTTACTTCCACCACTTACATTGATGACTGGGTGCCTCACTCCGACACTTTGTCGTGCTGCAATATAAAAGATTTATTCCATTCTTATTATTATTACGTTTTTGTAGTGCTTTTAGTGTTTGCAGGTTTCCAGTTTGGTCTGAATTGGATTTGATGGATTAGAATCATAGAATGAGTTGGAAGGGACATCACGGGTTATCATGTCCAACCCCCTGCTCAATGCAGGATTCACTAAATCATCTCAGACAGATGTCTGTCCAGCCTCTGTTTGAAGACTTCCATTGAAGGAGAACTCACTACCTCCTGTGGCAATCTGTTCTACTCATTGATCACCCTCACTGTCAAAAAGTTTTTCAAATATATAATCTGTATCTTCTCCCTTTCAGTTTCATTCCACTGATTCTGTGTTTCCATGTGAAAATGAGATCTACACTGTGATATCCCTTTAGATATACAGTATGTAGACAACTATTAAGTCACCTCTTAACCTTCTGTTTTGCAAGCTAAACATTCCCAAATCCTTTAACAGTTCCTCATAGGACATAGTTTGCAGTCCACTCACTATCCTGGTAGCTCTTCTCTGAACTTGCTCTAGTTTTTCAATATCTTTTTTAAAATGTAGTGCCCAGAACTGGACAAAGTATTCCAGATGAGGCCTGACCATAGAGTAGACTCTATGCTTCTATTATGGACTGACGTGGGTTGGAGTTGTGGCATTGCAACCACTAGGGGCAACACTGGAAGGTAGCCTAGTCAAGATTAGCCAGGGGTCGGTACACAGGAGAAGCAATGTAGTGAAAGGATCAGCAGGCAATGTAGTCAGGAATAGTCAGGCATCGGTATACGTTGTAGCAATATAGTTAAAGGATCAGCAGGTTGCGTATGTAAGGGGTGCAAAGACTGTTTTAGGCTCCACACACGTCCCGGTTAAATGTTTGGTAAATGTAAATGTTTTACACTGTACATATTTGTATGTACCTGAATCTGCTATGTGTACATTGTATATAGGGAGAATGCAGTACTTAAGTTAGCCCACTAGAGGGGTCACACTAGTACTAAATAATAAAAAGATAGCAACTAGTTAAATTAGGAGGGGCCAACTGCGGGTAAGTTGTGAGATTTCCTGCATACTAGTTAGCAGGGCCTGAGAGCCCGAACAGGGCAGGTGGACCCCGTAACATTAAAGCACGCAGCCCTGTCATCCAGGTCCTATGGGTTGAAGGTCACAAATGTGAGAGAATGCAGGGAAGCTCCAGTATGTGGCAGCTAACTACATGGCTGATGCCCTTTTGTCTGGGGTGAAACGAACAGGGGAACTCCTGAAGATAGTTAGGCTGGCCAAAGGAACGCTGCGGTACTGGACGATCCGGTGCGACCCTGGGACATTCTGGAAGAAGTGAGGGAAAGCAAAGGGCAAGAAAGAAATGTGCTCTCTGATGATCCCTGTGATGTAACTGTGTCTGAACTGGACGTACTGAGAATGGAACCAAGTAAAATCCTTTATGTTTCGTTGGAACTGGACTCTGTCTCTCTTTGTTTGAAACCACTAGAAAGTAGTCTTCAGCAGCTCAGAGAAGATCCTGATGGAACCAAGAGCGGGACGAAAAATACGCTACAAAGGGGACATTGTGTATTGTATGTATGTATACCAGGAGAAAAAGAAGCAATCAGATGACCAAAGGTAAAATGTAACTTTTATTAAGTAGGTACAAAAAAATAATAATTACCGTATTTTTCGGGCTATAAGACACACTTTTTCCCCCAAAAAATTGTGAGGAAAATGGGGGGTGCGTCTTATAGCCCGACCGCAGCTTACCGGGGGGTTGCGGCAGCGGTGTGGCGGTGGCTGTGGCAGAGATGCGGCGTGGCAGAGGCGCGGTGGGCGGCGTGCACCTGAGGAGGGTCCCTTCCTCAGTGGTGAGTAATTCCGCGGCACCGAGAGCAGACAGGACAGCAGAGCCGGGTTTGTCGGTGGTGGCGGCCATCTTCCTGAGGCGGCGCGTGCGCAGATACAGTACTCTGCTTCCTGTGGCTTCAGGAAAATGGCCGCGGTAGGCCGCGCATGCGCAGATAGAGATCACGGCGGCCATTTTCCTGAAACCCCAGGAAGCAGAGTACTCTGCGCACGCGCCGCCTCAGGAAGATGGCCGCCACCACCGACAAACCCGGCTCTGCTGTCCTGTCTGCTCTCGGTGCCGCGGCATTACCTCACCACCTGAGGAACCACGCATATCAGGACAGAACAGGGGGAGCCAGCCACGCACACCAGGACAGCGACAGGGGGAGATACGCATAACAGGACAGGATGAGGTGAGCCAGCCACGCATATCAGGACAAGATGGGGGAGCCAGCCACGCATACCAGGACAAGATGGGGGAGCCAGCCACGCATACCAGGACAGCGACAGGGGGAGATACGCATAACAGGACAGGATGAGGGGAGCCAGCCACGCATACCAGGACAGCGACAGGGGGAGCCAAGTATAGTAGGACAGGATGGGAGAGCCAGCCATGCATACCAGGACAGCAACAGGGGGAGCCATGCATACCAGGACAGGACGATGGCCGCCACCACCGACAAACCCGGCTCTGCTGTCTTGTCTGCTCTCCTTGCCGCGGCGTCACCTCACCACCTGAGGAAGGGACCCTGCTCAGGTGCACGCCACCCATCGCGCCTCTGCCACCGCCGCATCTCTGCCACCGCCACACCACTGCCACAAACCCGGCTCTGCTCTCCGTGCCGCAGCGTCACCTCACCTGAGGAAGGTGAGTACAGTATCAGCATCACCGCACCTCTGCCACACCACTGCCGCAACCCCTTCTGTACCACCGCCGGCCCACAGGTACCTTAAAATTCTGACAATAAGACGGACCCCCATATTGTAAAAATCTTTTTTTCTGCTATTTCCACCCCAAAATTTGGGGTGCGTCTTATGGTCCGGTGCGTCTTATAGTCCGAAAAATACGGTAAACAGTACACGAAAAATATAATGAAAAAGACTCAAGCAAAAGAAACCAAAGGCACCTCAGGGCAAATGGGACATTGTGTGTATGTGGCGGGAGACCAGGGCGTGATTGAGCAACCGTTGTCAGCCACGACTATGGCCCTGGCTCTCCCTACACTTGGCATAGTGCGGCAGGATCCCACAACCGTGCAGCATGGGAATGCCGTGGATGCGATGAAGAAAGATGAAGATATTGTTAATGTGACTGATACCCTGGATGTGACTGATATTTTGGATGTGAATGATACCCTGGATGTGACTAACGCTTTAATTGTGGCAAAGATGACGACTCTGAAGATGGCGGAAAATGGCAAAGATGGAGGACAACAACGCTAATCCCACCCACCATGGGCGACCTGACCTAGAGATGGCGGGAAAATCTGTCTGGCAGAGTCGCCGGCCTGAACTGGAGATGCAGGCCCTAGTGAATGGTGCCCACCCATGGTGGGCTTGTTTGAAAAAAAGAAGGCCTCACCCCTTACAACAGATTGCAGAGAAATGGGTGGAACGGCCGGAAACGACCCCACCTTGGAACGGGTGGGGCACAGAAGAAAACCCCATGTGCAGGTGCACAGCGCCATTGCAAGATACGGCACCGGCAGCGATGGACCACTCGTGCACATGAAGTTGCGGCGGCATAGGCTGTCGAGTGGAAATGGCGGCAGGAGGAAGAAAGTGCCCAGCCCGGAAGGATGGGAGGACTCACCGACGACTGCTGGTCCATCGGGGTCCCTGTGCCTGTGGAGGAGCGGAGCTGGCAGATGCCAGAGCTGGAACATCGTCATCGGGAGCTGGAGGCCAGGGAACCTGAAGCAAAGACTGCCCTGGAGGAGCCCACGCTGGAAGAGGAGGAGTCTGACCCGGAGTGTGCAGCTGCTAAGGCAGAGGAATCCGACGGTCGCGGCCAGGACGCTCGAGCAGATGGAGGTGAGTGGACCTCGGCCCCTGACCCCAAAAGGCTGGACTGTACCTCGGCTCCAAACCCCGGAGAGCCGGTCCATACGTAGCGGTACATCGACCCTCGGCCTGTCTCACTTCCACCAGGAGACAGAGGGCCCTTTTCCATCCCCCTGGCAGGCCCCCTTGATTGAGGAGGTAATCCTGCATAAAAAGCAATGGGAGAAGGTTTGGGCAGAGCTGCGCCGACCCGGAGGGGGCGCTATGGCTGGACGTCGTACCAGAGGGCATCTGGTCTGCACGGACATCGACCATGGCTATGGATTCATTAGTGAGGTGGGCACCAACGCTAAGGTATACGTGAATGCTGCTTTAGTTAAATATGGGAGGCCTCTTAAGGAAGGAGATTGGGTCTCCTTCCTCAAAGAGGATAGCCCTCGGGGAAATTTTGCGGTGACTGTCACACTATGCCAGGAGGATGACCTGAAACTTTATGCAGGCCCGGAACAGGCACAGTCGGCCCCCTGTTCTCTGGCCACTGCCTGGGCTAAGCCCTGCCATATCTTGGCAGCCCATGACGTCTGCGGCTGCAGAATCGTCGTCGTCCCGAACACAGGCATGGAGCCCAAGAGGAGATAATGCGGCACGGGATACGTGCGTGAACTGAAGTGTGCATTTGTCAAAGTGAAGTAGTGCTCATTGCACAATCAGGAATGGGACTATTCCGCATCCCTATGGGCAAGAGTAGCCCTGGAGTACCCTAAAGTCGGGTGTAGTCGTGGCCGGAACAGGTCACAGGTGAATGTTGTTTTTTCTATTTTCAACCCTATCCCAGTTTTTGTTGCGCCTGTTGCTTCTTTTCTGCTGGATGGCATGACTTTAAACCTATGGGGTTACAGGCCCAATGACTGAACAATTGAACGGGCAGCACCCGTATATTTAAAGGGCCTTACTCTACACAAAAGAGGGGGAAAAAAACCCCTAAGGACCTGACGGACAGGTCAAGTTAATGCACAATGGACAGCATGAAAATTAATAATGACTATTTATATGCTCGGGTCCTGTAGGCAGACGAGACCGGGGCCCAATAGACTAAAGGTACTACTTGGAGGACTGAGTACTAGGCACCTGTTAAGAGAAGATGGACGCTTATGAGACGTAAAAGGACTTTCCTCACGTTGAGCTGGTAAAATGTCTTCCTTGTTCATACGTTTGTCTCCCTACGAGGAGTACTTTGCTCTAAATATAAAAGTTTTAAAGCATTATATGGTCGGGGAAGACCATTCTTAAAGGAGGGAGGAGTCTAAGGGGTGGCAAAGACTGTTTTAGATTCCCCCCCACATCTCGTTAAACATTTTTAAAGAAATGTTTGCACTGTATATATTTGTATGTAACCTGAATCTGCAATGTGTACATTGAAATAGGAAGAGTGCAGTACTTAAGTTAGCCGACAGAGGGTCACACTAGTGTAAATAATAAAAGATAGCACCCAGTTAAATTAGGAAGGGGCAACTGCGGTAAGTTGTTTGGGTTTCCTGATTCCAGTTAGTAGGGCTTAAGAACCCGGGGCAGGGCGTCCCAAAAAACC
>JARQOD010000005.1:95494899-95544937 GCA_033576555.1 Oophaga sylvatica | reverse complement strand
TATGTATGCATGTACGGTATGTGTATCTGTGTGTGGTGTATGTTACGGTATATGTATGTACGATGTATCTGTCATCCGCAGATCATGGATAAACTTGCTGATTACTGGGGATTCAACTACTGGGCACCCAGCTCTATTCATTATCTATAGAGCTGCTGAGTGCTGCGCTGCTTTTCCATCAGTTCCATAGACAATGAATAGAGCACCAGATGATACCAGATGATGCAGGCACAGACTATATTAATATATACATGTTCGAGCTCGCTGGTTCCAGCAGTAATCACGTTACCACAAGGAGGCGCTCTGCACCTTGCTGTCATGTGTCAGCGGCGTCTGTAGTGTTCTAGTCACTGACAGGGACCATGGGCGTACCCACCGTGGGGCAGGGGGGGCGTGAGGAAAACCGGCCGTCGGCCCCGCCGACACTGAACTGATAGTTCAGTGCCGGCGGGCCCTTTAATCGCGGCGGAATGGGTGGAGGAAGGCTTGCGCCTTCCATATGCGGCACAGGCGACGTGATCGTCATCACGCTGCCTGCGCGCCCTGATGCGTCACGCCGCCTGTGCCAGGAGAAGACGGAGTCTTCAGAGCAGCGGGGAGATAGGTGAGTACTGGCATTTTTTTTTTTACGCTGGGCCCGGCCTATGGGGGATTATGCTGCCTATGGGGGATTATGCTGGCTATGGGGGGATTATGCTGGCTATGGGGGATTATGTGGCTATGGGGGGATTATGCTGGCTATTGGGGATTATGCTGCCTATTGGGGGATTATGCTGCCTATGGGGGGATTATGCTGCCTATGGGGGATTATGCTGCCTAGGGGATTATGCTGGTCTATGGGGGGATTATGCTGGCTATTGGGGGGATTATGCTGCTATGGGGGGATTATGCTGCCTATGGGGGATTATGCTGGCTATGGGGGATTATGCTGGCTATGGGGGGATTATGCTGGCTATGGGGGGATTATGCTGCCTATGGGGGATTATGCGACTATTGGGGGAATTATGTGGCTATTGGGGGAATTATGCTGGCTATTAAGGGGATTATGCTGCTATTGGGGGATTATGCTGGCTTGGGGGATTATGCTGCCTATGGGGGGATTATGCTGGCTATTGGGGGATTATGCTGGCTATTGGGGACATGCTGCTTATGGGGATTATGTGGCTATTGGGGCTATGCTGCCTATTGGAGACTATGCTGCCTATGGGGGATTATGCTTCCTATGGGGAATTATGTGGCTATTGGGGAATTATGCTGGTATTAGGGGGATTATGCTGGCTATTGGGGGATTTATGCGGGCTATGGGGGATTATGCTGGCTATGGGGGATAATGCTGGCTATTGGGGATTATGCTGGCTATTTGGGACTATGCTGCTTATGGGGGTTATGCTGCCTACTGGGGACTACTATGCTGCCTATTGGGGACTATGCTGCCTATTGGGGACTATGCTGCCTATATGGGGACTATGGCTGCCTATGGGGGATTATGCTGCCTAATGAGGACATATGCTGGTATTGGGGACCTATGCTGCTATTGGGACATTAACCTTCTATTGGGGAACCTATGCTGCCTATTGGGGACCTATGCTGCCTTTGGGGACCTATGCTGTCTATTGAGGAAATATGCTGTCTATTGAGGACATATGCTGCCTATTGGGGACTATGCTGCCTATTGAGGGACATATGCTGTCTATTGAGGACACATGCTGCCTATTGGGGACTATGCTGCCTATTGGGACCTATGCTGCCTATTGAGGACATATGCTGCCTATTGGGGACCTATGCTGCCTATTGAGGATATATGCTGCCTATTGGGGACATATGCTGCCTATTGGGGATCATTGCTGCTATTGGGGACATTTACCTGTCTATTAGGGACTCTCGCACCACACCAGTCTGAGCCTGAGCTAAAAGCGGAGTTGCGCCAATATGTGCAGTGATTGAGGATGAAATGATATGGATCGGCAAGGCTGCAGTGATGGGCAGTGCAGGCTGTATGTCTCTGTGTGGGCAGTTTTATTGCTGGTATATTGTTTTTGTAGCGCTGTATTTTATATTGGTATTTTACTAATAGCAATTTGGAATCCCTGGAAAAAATGATATCAAGAAAGAGAAAAATTGCTTCACTTGTGACAAATATGGAACCGAACATTGACCATCTCATTAGGCAAAGCAGGTCCATAGTTCCCATTAAAATACCAGTAAGTTTGTGGGTTTTTAACTTTACTTGTTCTTTATTTTAAGTATTGTATTTGTTCCTGTTTATTTTTATTTTTTTACTTCAAAAATAAGAGTGTAGTATTGGTGTATACAGGGTCATACACATGTGTGCGGTATATAGAGTGTATATACACTGCTGTATTATACTTTTCATATACAGGTTATAATGCCTCTTATCTTTGTATAGAGGTGAGTGTGCCTGTATAATACATGCTGTATTTTACAAATACAACAGTTCTAATGCTCCATACCTAATATGCAGGATAATGTACAGTGTATATGATGTTACCTGTATAAGATGTGACATTGGCTTGCCCCCCCCTAGTTTTGATCCTGGGTACGCCCATGCAGCGGACACTAGTTGCCACTTGGCTGCAAGTCTGACTTTACACACACAGTATTATAAATATTCTCCATCTCAGTGAAAAAAAATAAAATAAATATATTTTTTAGAGGTGTGGGGCCCAAAAAGAACTTTTGCTATGGGGCCTTGTGATTGCTATGTATGCCCTGCTTGAGGGCAGTAATAATGAGGGCAATCTGCCTATTCTCGGAGTCCGAGGCTCCAGGGTTCCCATTGCCAGATTGCACTCATCATAAGAAATGTAGCGGGGAGGGGGGCCCCTAACACATTTCTTGACAGGGGCCCCAAGCGGTCAGTGTCCGCCCCTGATAAGCCCAGTCCCTTAACAAGCTTATTTGGGTCAGACACCAGCCCAGATACCGTATAAGTACTAGCAAACTCACGGACGTGGGAAATCAGTTTCGAGATAAAAGAGCAGCCCATAATTAATTGATATTTTAATTTTCCAGAAAAGAACACTAGATACTACAAATATATACAGAGTAATATAGAGGGGTTACAGCCAGAAGTACAGATAAAATAGGTGCAGGTTGGGGATAGCAGTTAGCTGTATGTTTATGTTACCAGTCCATATATCTTGTGGAAGAGGGAAAGCTCTCGCATCCACAGGCACCTTCTTAGTTTCTGGTCCGTCTCCAACGTGATGTGACGTGATTTCCATGGCAGAACAAAGATGAAGGCTAAAGATGTGTAGCTAGCTTTTAACCCCTTGCTCGCGCCCTCTGATATTGCCACCCCCCCCTCTGGGTTAGACTGAATTCTCCTCCCTTGATCTCCGAGCTGAAATAATTCCCAATATCTAGGATGGGTCATAACTTCCAATCAGGAGGTCCAAATAGGAAGACTGGCATCTCACAGGTTGGATGCGGCTGGATCTATCTGGAGAGTCCAAACTTGGGTTGGCTAAGTGGTTCTGGAGAGCTAGTCTCGGTAGATTGGTATCCAGGACAGCTAGAGAAATATGAGACGCAGGGGTGCATGCGGATGGCTCCAGGGTTCTGATGGTATATTGGACTTATCCCTGAGAATCACGGTTCTCTCGTAATTCATCTCAGGGTGTTCTGCTCAAGTTTCTGGAGCTTCCTTTGATGTTGGCTGCCTTGCACAAAAGACAGCAGGGGGTCCTAGCTCTGCCCCTCCCTGCCTTCATTAACACGTGGCCTGCAATTCTCTGGCCAAATGGTGAAGTTCTGCTCTTTGGGATTTGTGTACTTTTCCCAAGGTGGGGGGGACACTTCAGGAGTGAAGGAAGATGTCTGGAAAATATATTGGGCCTGAATTGATAAATTCAAAATGGAGTCTCCCTCGTTCCTCACAGAAGCAGAGCCCGGGATACCAGTGACAAGTGTGTAACAGGAACAGCATCCCCCCATTTAAGGCCCCTCCCAGATGAGTTGAAAGCGGAAGGAGGATGTCTTTTTTTGGCACCTAGCATCTCTCTCAGGACTGTATTCCTTCTGATCCATCAAGAAGAAGAAATTCCCACGAACTTACAGTCCAGAATTTTGTTGGTTTCATACTCTGTTTTCGGTTCAGAGGGGAAGCAGAAACAATGTTTACAGTAGGAGTATTGAGGACAAGAGGACATAGTAGAGAAACATGAAAGGCATTGGGGTATTTCAGAGGTAGTTTAAGATGGAAGGTGACCAGTTTTATTTGCTCAATAATTTGGAATTTGCTAATGAACTTGGGTGCCAGTTGTTTTGCGACGAGTCCTCAAATCGATTTTTTTAGTGGAGAGTAGAGTTGAGCGATACTTTCCGATACCCCTAAGTATCGGAATCGGAATGGTATCGCCGATACCATTAAAATATCGGCGATACCCGATACCGATACCGGAAGTCCCATGTAAGTCTATGGGAACAAAATATCGGAACTAAAAAAACCCCATTCTTTCCTTGTAAACACTAAATATACACACATAGAATACATATATATATATATATATATACATGTCATTGTGACATATATATACATATATGTATAGTTTATACACTTCTACATAGTAAAATATCCTCTGATTCAATTGCCGGTTAAAGCCGGCTTCAGTGAAAAGACAGAAGCACCCGACATGAAATGACACTTGGTGTACATAGGGTTAACCATGTCTTTTCATGTCGTTTGCTATCTGATTTGCACAAACAATTAAATCAGTCTATGTTGCAAAATTTCACACCTGTAGGGGTTAATTAAAGGTGTAAATTCGTTGTAAAAAAACCGGACTTTTTTGCTACGAATTTACACCTTTATTAACCCCTACAGGTGTGAAATTTTGCACACATAGACTGATTTAATTGTTTGTGCAAATCAGATAGCAAAGGACATGGTTAACCCTATGTACACCAAATGTCATTTCATGTCGGGTTCTGCATTTTCACAAAAGCCGGCAATTGAATTAGCGGCTATTATACTATGTAGAAGTGTATGAACTATAAATATATATGTGTCACAAACTCAATGACATGTATATATATATATATGAGGTGTAAAATTGCTGAAAAAAAATGCGTGGGCTCCCGCCCTATTTTCGCAACCAGACAGACAAAGCCAGTGAGTGGGGGCAGATAATAATAGCCCAGAGAGGGACCATTATTTTTGGCCCCCCCCGGCTACTAACATCTGCCCCCAGACACCCCAGAAAGGGAAATCTCTAATTAGATTTGCCCTTTCTGGCACTTTGCCCGTCTATTCCCATTGCCCTGTAGCGGTGGCGAATGGGTTAATAAGGGGTTAAAATGACCTTGCAATTGAAAGGTCACTTTAAGCCAGGTTAATAATTGAGAGCTGTCAATTAGACAACTATCAATTATTAATCCTATTGTATGAAAGAAAAATCAAACACACACACTTTAATAAAAAAGAAGTTTAATGAAATAATCACACAGTTTTTGACCATATTTTATTTACCTGCTAAAACCATTTCCTGTAATAAAAATAAAATAATAAAGCAAAATTATTCTTACCAATCTGATGCACAGTTAGGTCCCACGGTGTAATCCTTCAGAAAGGGTTAATGTTTACTGCAGGGACCGCAGCTAATGCTGCAGCCTCACAGTAAACCCCCAAATGAATGAGTTCCTCTCCTGGCTGACAGGAGAGGAAGTGGAAAGCTTAATTGATTGCTTTCCACTTTCACTTCAGGTCAGCCAGGGACACCATCAGTGACGTCAGAGGGAACTGATTAACAAAAATAGGGGATCCCCTCGAAAAAAAATTGGCGTGGGGTCCCCCCTATTTTTGTTAACCAGCCAGATGAAGCAGACCGCTGAGGCCTGGATTTTCAGGCTGTTAAGGAGCCAAGATCCATGGACCTTGCCAGCCTGATAATACCAGGCCACAGCAGTCTGCATATCTTGGCTGATTAACAAAAATAGGGGATCCCCTCGAAAAAAATTAGCGTGGGGTCCCCCCTATTTTTGTTAACCAGCCAGATGAAGCAGACCGCTGAGGCCTGGTTTTTCAGGCTGGTAAGGATCCAATATCCATGGACCTTGCAGCCTGATAATACCAGGCCACAGCAGTCTGCTTAGCTTGGCTGGTTAACAAAAATAGGGAATCCCCTCGAAAAAAAAACGGCGTGGGGATCCCCCCTATTTTTGTTAACCAGCCAAGTAAAATGCAGACTGCTGCGGCCTGGTATTAAAAGACTGTCAAGGCCCATGGATTTTGGCCCTCAACAGCCTGATAATACCAGGCTACAGCAGCCCCACATTTGGCGCATCAAAAGATGTGCCAATTGTGGCACTTTACCCGGCTCTTCCCACTTGCCCTGTAGCGGTGGCAAGCGGGGTAATAAGGGGTTATTGTCACCGTTGATTGCACGGTGACAATAAGCCCGGTTAATAATGGAGAGGTGTCAATAAGACACCGATCCATTATTAATCCCAAAGTTATTAAATGTTTAAAAAAAAGACACAGCAAGAAAAAAGTCTTTTAATGAAATAAAAGAGACAACACAGTTTTCATTTTTTTTATTACTCTCTCATTCCTGCGACGCCATCGATCTCCTGTAAAAAAATAAAAAAAACAAACCAACAGTATACCACCTGTCCGACGCAGTCCATAGTAACGATTGTCCCACGACGATCCAGCTCTGCTACATCGGCAGAGCCTGTCATCCCGGCGCAGCACAGCTGCTTACCAGCTTCCCCGGCGGTGACGTCATCGACTGCTTTACGGCCGCGATTACCCAGCAGTCACTGCAGTTATCGCGAGATACTGCATGTGACCGCCGGGGAGAAGAGGATGGCGGCCATTAAGCAGCCCGGGATGTGACCGCCGGAGATCTTCTGCCGGGTAAGTGCCGCTGACTCCTGACAGACCCGACCGACGGGACACTGACAGTGACAGTGACAATTCCGATTCCGGTATCCGATATGACGAAAATATCGGAACTCGGGATCGGAATTCCGATACAGCCAATATCGGCCGATACCCGATATTTGCAGTATCGCTCAACACTAGTGGAAAGCCAACCTCTTCACTTTTCTGTTCACACACGCCCTCTGAGGAAGCAGTGTGACACGCACGATAGGGCTCTGGATATGCACTTGGTATGTCAGATTTTTCCCCATTTAGTTCCATATGAATCCCTGGATTTTATGAACATATGATATGACTATAATACGATGTTATGAACATATAATGTGACTATTCACTAGCAAAGAGAGACCAACCATAATGAACTATGATCCTTGAGGATCAGGTGCTTTAGTTTAATATATTCGCGGTCCCTAGTGTTTAGGATAACCATATGGTATATCATACAGGGATCCATCACCTATGAATTTTCTGCTCTGTACTTTTATGGCTGCTATAAAAGGGTAATTACTGTGATACAGGGACACATATCCCAGCTCCTTCATTAGAAAAGAAGCTTTCCCATGCTCCACCAGCCTTCATTGCATTATATATCTAACAAGACAGGACAGTATGCAATAAAAAACAGGGGGCACTGGTAACTGAATGAGGCTTTGAGCAACAGGCAATCTAGCGCAGTCTGAGCTACATCTCTTACTTTGACCGGATTGAACCTTATTATTTTAGAGACCAGGCATTTCCATCCCCCTACTGGATCTATACATCCTCCCTGAAGCTTGACAATTTAGGGCAAGAGAGGGCGGACTATTTCAGTAGATATCAAGGCTCTGGCAGACACTGCACTAAAGCAAATTGTTAAATAAGGGAGAGTACACACCCATATCATGGTAGAGTGAGACCCCACGTTGACTATGCCACACGACTACAGAATCTGTCATGGACTTTCTCTTGCTTTGGTATGCCCGGAAAATGCAGAGACCAAGGCATAAAATTGTCATTATTAACCTCACGCTCTGAAGGATCACAGAGCAATACAATTGGACGTTTTTTCTTACGTAATACTTTAGAAGTTGCTAACCCTTCTTTGCCTAAAATGACACCAATGCCTAACTCAACTGCTTGGTCAAAGGGAATCACAAAACGGTCCCTTGACACCCCTCATACGTCCCAGAGTGTCACTTCTATCGATAACACCACCATTCGCAAGTCTCTAGGAGCTTCTAAACTACCAACTGAAATGGAGGACGTGGACCTGTCCCTTTCTACATCAGCACACAGTGCAAATTCTCCATCCAAAAAGCACTCAGACCTTCAAATATTACAGGAATTAATACAGGTTTTACCGACAAAGCAGGATATGGACTCTCTGGCTCAGAGGATTGAAGCCTCACATCAACAGGCTATTGATTCTATATGAGAGGACATTAATCAGCTGTCATGCAGGATCTTAACGACTGAGGTAACCTCAAAGGACCTTTGTAACCGGATCCACATGATAGAACGCAAACACGAGATTCTTGACTCCCAGATACAAAATCTGACCCTTCTCCTTCGACGATCAAGAAACAGATGGCGGAGAAACAATATACATATTAAGGGGATGCCAGAGAATACAGGCCAGTAAGACGTTAAGATGCTTATCACTACCCTTTTCAATATGGTCACCAAAAGGCCTCTAGATCAGGGTTCTCCAACTCCAGTTCTCAAGGCCCACCAACAGGTCATGTTTTCTGGATTTCCTTAGTATTGCTCAGGTGACAATTGCCTCACCTGTGCAATACAAATGAAATCCTGAAAACATGATCTGTTGGTGGGCCTTGAGGACTGGAGTTGGGGAACCCTGCTCTAGATGGATGCATAATACACAATAGATAGAGTTCACAGAGTCACTAGAATGGGCCCGATAGACCCTGCCAACCCAAGAGACATATTGTGCAGACTTCACTACTTCACAGATAAGGAAGATATCCTTTGCTGTGCATGGTTGGCCAACTCCATAACTATGGAAGGTGCAGAGGTCAAACTCTTCCCGGATTTCTCTGGCCATACCCTTTACATTAGACGTCTCCTGCAGTCCCTACTTTCAAAGATACAAGAAATTGGAGCCACCTATAGATGGGACACCCCTTTCATCTCATTGTGAAAAAGGAAAGAACAACCTTTTTTCTCAAAAGACATGCAGATTTGCCCACACTCTTCAAATTTATGGGCCAGGATCCGATTCTCATCCCCAACTGGCTTGTAACATATGGATACCCTCCTCTGCAGCAATGTCACCATCCAAGACGTCGTAGACTCAACTAACCCTGCCACACAAAATGCTAACTTCAAATCGCGCATCCAGAAATACATTAAAGAGTATGGCCATCCCTCCCTGTCTTACACTGACATAGCTTCTTTAGAGTTGCCCTTTATTATAGAGGAACTGCGGGCCGCTGTAAAAGAAACCAAGTCGGGAAAGGCCCCGGGTCCAGATGGAATTTCACTGGCCTACTATAAATTGTTCTTGGGATCTCTCTCCTCTCTGATCACTAGCCTTAATGCGATATTTAAAGGCTCTGCTGTCCCAGGAGACTCCCTGTGAGCCCACATATCAGTGATACATAAGGAGGGGAAAGACCCAGCACAATGTGCAAGTTATAGGCCTATATCCCTGCTCAACGTGGATATTAAACTGTTTGCAAAAATGCTTGCGTCCAGATTGCCTCCACTTTTGACAGGGATTATCCTCCCAGATCAGGCGCGTTTCATAAGGGAGAGAGGCCAGGGACAACACAACCAAGACATTGAACCTAATACATGGAGCCAGAATTAAATGTCAACCTCTTATGCTACTATCTACCTATGCGGAGAAGGCATTTTTATAAATAAGACCCTTCAGAGACTAGGTCTAAAATCCAACTTGTTACTCTGGATGTCAGCATTATACTCAAAGCCAATTGCCAGTGTAAAAGTGAATGGGGTACTCTCCAAGGAGTTTGTTATACGCAATGGTACGTGTCAGGGATGTCCATTATCTCCTCTGATCTTCAATCTTACACTAGAACAATTTCTGAGGAAAATCCAGTCTATTAAGAGTATTGAGGGTCCTTGTGTTCGGGGTTCCCCATGTAAAATTGCGGCCTATGCAGGTGATCTGCTTTTTTCATTAACAAACCAGCCAAATCTTTGCCTACTTTAACGGCGGAGTTCAGTATATATAACGACCTCTCTAATTTTAAAATCAATTTTGCCAGATCGGAAGCCCTGATCATCAATAACCCTCAGTCTGTAGTGGTACCCCTAAAAGTAGCTTTTAGTTTTAAGTGGGCCAAGACAGCGATAAAGTATCTAGGGATATTACTACCAAGTGATACGAAATTAACTTATTCCCTTAATTACCGTACCCTAAATTGCTCAAATCAGTACAAGAAATTGTTCAAGATCTATGAGAAGTGCCTTTAAATGGTTCTCAGTGGTTGATACCTTTTAATGGCTAACTGAAAAGATGGTAACAAATTGCAAGCTTTCGAGACTACTCAGGTCTCTTCATCAGGCATAGACTAATACAACATCTGAAGAATCACATATTTATACACAAAATAGCACAGAAAAAATGCAATAGGTAGGACAAGTGACATGAAGCAGAACTGTCATTATGGCAGAGGGATTAACATAAATATGACTAGTTCATAGATAAGGAGTGAAGGTTTTATTACCCTCTGATTGGGGTCTGGTATTGTGTTGTGATGACCCTAAAAGGTCAGGGAGGCAGATTCCTTAATTGTTGTAGAACGACATAAAACTCTGGGATATATTCATCCCAGCACTAAGAGTGTCAAAGGTCATCATAAGTTTATATTCCCAGACTTTTCTATCCTTCTCAGATTTGAAGTTAGATTTTAATACAAGTAATTCCATATCTGTCATGCTATGACCGGGCATACAAAAGTGTTTGGCCACAGGTAAATCCATTCTTTTTTCTCTTATCGTGTGGCGATGAGAATTCATCCTTGTTCTCAGTTTTTGCCCGGTCTCCCCCACATACAGACCCCCAGTTGGACATTTAGTACATATAATTAGGTACACCACATTAGATGTGATGCAGCTGAAAGTACCTGGTATCTTGTAGTCCTGATGGGAGTTGGGGATCTTTATCCTGTCCGTGGTCATTATAGATGTACAGGTCTTGCATTTCTTTTGTCTGCAAGGAAAGGTTCCTGCAGCTGTTGGGGAGGACAGGGAGCTTCTGACAATGATGCTTCTTAGATTTGGGGGCTGCCTAAAACATAGTAGTGGGGGGTCTGGAAATATGGATTGTAATCGGGCATCTTTTTGTAGTAAAGGTTGTAGTTTCCGTGCAGCTCCCCTTAGCATCTCCAGACTTGGATTGTAGGTGACCACTAGAGGCACCCGGTTATTTTCTTCTTTAGCTTTGTAATGTAGCAGGTGATTCCTTGATATTCTGGTGGCTCTTGTAATTTGGTTTTCAATTGTTCTTGGATGGTAGCCCTGGTTCAAAAAAGTCTTTCTGAGGCGACCAAGGTGTTCATCTCTATCCATGGGGTTGGAACATATACGGTTGTATCTGATGGCTTGGCTGTAGACAATAGAGTTTTTTATGTGTTTAGGATGGAAACTGTCCCATTTAAGATATGTTGGACGGTCGATTGGCTTCTGATACAGGGATGTCTCTATTTCATTGTTCTTTAGCTTAATGGTGGTGTCTAAAAAGTTAATTTCAATGCTGGAGTAGTTAAGTGTTAAGTTGATGGTGGGATGAAATTGATTGAACTGTTCATGGAACGTCTTTAGCTGTTGTTCAGACTCCGTCCAGATGATTAAAATGTCATCAATGTAGCGGTAGTAGGCCCGAGGCCTGATGGGCAGGAGGACAAAAATTCGCTTTCAAGCTTGGCCATGAAAAGATTTGCATACTGTGGAGCCATTTTACTTCCCATAGCTGTGCCAGTCTCCTGAAGATAGATCTTGTTGTCAAATTCGAAGTAATTGTGGGTGAGGATGAATTTTGTGAGTTTCACCACAGAATCAGCATCATTCCCGGTGTTTCCCATGAAGACTTTGCAGGCATTTAATCCATCCTGGTGTGGGATATTAGAGTACAAAGATTCCACATCCATGGTGGCCAGGATGGTTCCTTCTGGTAGAGAACCTATTGCTGCTAGTTTATTCAGTAGGTCAGTTGTGTCCTGAATGTAGCTGGGTGTATCCTTTACCAGGGGTTTAAGAACACCCTCTACCCATCCAGATACTTGCTCAGTAAGGGTGTCCACACATGAAATAATCGGCCTCCCTGGATTTCCGGCTTTGTGGATTTTGGGAAGCATGTAGAATGTCCCTGTTCTTGGACTTTCTGGTATCAGGTCATCAGCTCTTATGGATTTGTCAGACAGACAAGATACCAACTTGCTTAGTTCCTTGTAATAGTCCTGTGTAGGGTCCGACTCCAGTTTTCTGTAGTAGCGTGTGTCCGTAAGTTGTCTGTTTGCTTCCTTCATATAGTCTGATGTGTTCATCATGACTATTGCACCTCCCTTGTCAGCAGGTTTAATGATGATTTCTTTGTTGGTTTTCAGAGACTGTATGGCCTTTCTCTCCTGGGCACTGATGTTGGAGGCTTGTCTCTTGTTGGTGGCTATGATGGTGGATTTTATCAAATGTCTGAATGAGTCTATATATTTATCCAAATGAGGGTTACGTCCAGGTGGAGGTGTCCAGTCTGACCTCTTCTTGGTTATTGGGATCCCTCTTCCTTCAGTCCAAGTGTGATACAGAAGATTCAGATAACACTTGGACTGAAGGAAGAGGGATCCCAATAACCAAGAAGAGGTCAGACTGGACACCTCCACCTGGACGTAACCCTCATTTGGATAAATATATAGACTCATTCAGACATTTGATAAAATCCACCATCATAGCCACCAACAAGAGACAAGCCTCCAACATCAGTGCCCAGGAGAGAAAGGCCATACAGTCTCTGAAAACCAACAAAGAAATCATCATTAAACCTGCTGACAAGGGAGGTGCAATAGTCATGATGAACACATCAGACTATATGAAGGAAGCAAACAGACAACTTACGGACACACGCTACTACAGAAAACTGGAGTCGGACCCTACACAGGACTATTACAAGGAACTAAGCAAGTTGGTATCTTGTCTGTCTGACAAATCCATAAGAGCTGATGACCTGATACCAGAAAGTCCAAGAACAGGGACATTCTACATGCTTCCCAAAATCCACAAAGCCGGAAATCCAGGGAGGCCGATTATTTCATGTGTGGACACCCTTACTGAGCAAGTATCTGGATGGGTAGAGGGTGTTCTTAAACCCCTGGTAAAGGATACACCCAGCTACATTCAGGACACAACTGACCTACTGAATAAACTAGCAGCAATAGGTTCTCTACCAGAAGGAACCATCCTGGCCACCATGGATGTGGAATCTTTGTACTCTAATATCCCACACCAGGATGGATTAAATGCCTGCAAAGTCTTCATGGGAAACACCGGGAATGATGCTGATTCTGTGGTGAAACTCACAAAATTCATCCTCACCCACAATTACTTCGAATTTGACAACAAGATCTATCTTCAGGAGACTGGCACAGCTATGGGAAGTAAAATGGCTCCACAGTATGCAAATCTTTTCATGGCCAAGCTTGAAAGCGAATTTTTGTCCTCCTGCCCCATCAGGCCTCGGGCCTACTACCGCTACATTGATGACATTTTAATCATCTGGACGGAGTCTGAACAACAGCTAAAGACGTTCCATGAACAGTTCAATCAATTTCATCCCACCATCAACTTAACACTTAACTACTCCAGCATTGAAATTAACTTTTTAGACACCACCATTAAGCTAAAGAACAATGAAATAGAGACATCCCTGTATCAGAAGCCAATCGACCGTCCAACATATCTTAAATGGGACAGTTTCCATCCTAAACACATAAAAAACTCTTTGTCTACAGCCAAGCCATCAGATACAACCGTATATGTTCCAACCCCATGGATAGAGATGAACACCTTGGTCGCCTCAGAAAGACTTTTTTGAACCAGGGCTACCATCCAAGAACAATTGAAAACCAAATTACAAGAGCCACCAGAATATCAAGGAATCACCTGCTACATTACAAAGCTAAAGAAGAAAATAACCGGGTGCCTCTAGTGGTCACCTACAATCCAAGTCTGGAGATGCTAAGGGGAGCTGCACGGAAACTACAACCTTTACTACAAAAAGATGCCCGATTACAATCCATATTTCCAGACCCCCCACTACTATGTTTTAGGCAGCCCCCAAATCTAAGAAGCATCATTGTCAGAAGCTCCCTGTCCTCCCCAACAGCTGCAGGAACCTTTCCTTGCAGACAAAAGAAATGCAAGACCTGTACATCTATAATGACCACGGACAGGATAAAGATCCCCAACTCCCATCAGGACTACAAGATACCAGGTACTTTCAGCTGCATCACATCTAATGTGGTGTACCTAATTATATGTACTAAATGTCCAACTGGGGGTCTGTATGTGGGGGAGACCGGGCAAAAACTGAGAACAAGGATGAATTCTCATCGCCACACGATAAGAGAAAAAAGAATGGATTTACCTGTGGCCAAACACTTTTGTATGCCCGGTCATAGCATGACAGATATGGAATTACTTGTATTAAAATCTAACTTCAAATCTGAGAAGGATAGAAAAGTCTGGGAATATAAACTTATGATGACCTTTGACACTCTTAGTGCTGGGATGAATATATCCCAGAGTTTTATGTCGTTCTACAACAATTAAGGAATCTGCCTCCCTGACCTTTTAGGGTCATCACAACACAATACCAGACCCCAATCAGAGGGTAATAAAACCTTCACTCCTTATCTATGAACTAGTCATATTTATGTTAATCCCTCTGCCATAATGACAGTTCTGCTTCATGTCACTTGTCCTACCTATTGCATTTTTTCTGTGCTATTTTGTGTATAAATATGTGATTCTTCAGATGTTGTATTAGTCTATGCCTGATGAAGAGACCTGAGTAGTCTCGAAAGCTTGCAATTTGTTACCATCTTTTCAGTTAGCCATTAAAAGGTATCAACCACTGAGGACTCTCAAGTCTAAATATTTTTCTATCTACTGGCTAACACGGTACGAAGATACACATCTTTCCTATATTTAAATGGTTCGTCAGAAGTGCGATATTTAAAATGAACATTCTCCCTCGAATCCTGTATGTTATCCAGGCCCTCCTAATTGCTGTCCCCTCGTCCTTCTTTAAAGATCTTGCCACGGCTCAGCTGAAGTTTATCTGGTCCGGTAAGCCTCACCGTGTAGCATCGTCCTAAGTCCTCTGGGGGGTATTGCCTTGCCTGATTTCAGGTTATATTATACAGGTCCTTCTCAAAAAATTAGCATATAGTGCTAAATTTCATTATTTTCCATAATGTAATGATTACAATTAAACTTTCATATATTTTAGATTCATTACACACCAACTGAAATTTGTCAGGTCTTTTATTGTTTTAATACTGATGATTTGGCATACAACTCCTGATAACCCAAAAAACCTGTCTCTTATATGGAAAATAATGAAATTTAGCACTATATGCTAATTTTTTGAGAAGGACCTGTATTGCTGTCCTCCTTTCTAGAGTTCTGGACTGGTGCAGGAATGGAATGGAGAAGGTCTGGGTTGGGATTGAACAAAGTTTCACAAATATCCTTCTAACCACTAATCCCTGGTTTGACCTCTCTGCAGTTAAAAACACACCCTACTACTGGAGCTACCCTTGCGTGCTGCTGTAACAAGGGGACACGGGGGGGGGGGGTAGTTGTAGCTGAGTTACTGAAAGTGACAGTTCACAGGCAGAGTCCACTAAACACACAGTCAGCGAGTAGCACCTCCGGCCCCTTGTACATACAATACTGATGTGATGCAGTTTTTTTCCCACGAGTTACCTTTTCTTCTGGTCACAGCAGTCCAGGCAATACAGAGTCTACAAGGGAAACTGTTGTCCAACGGGGAAAGTAATTTTTTAGTGAACGGTGGTAAAATAGAAAAGGCACGAGTACAACATTGGTTTTACTGCTCTGTCCCTGTCACGCTCTCCAACCGCATCCACAGCAGCTGCAGCAGCCAAAGATCAGACCACACGCTGAAATCTGGGTGCTCACAACCCCACCAGCGGAGACCCTTCTGGAGTCCTGGGGCCCGTATTGCAGTCCTTTGCCCTTTTGCTCAAGACTTGGTCCAGGGCAACAGACCTCTCCCATCCAGGGGTCTGGCAGTGCCCTGTCTGACAATCACGTCTGCCTGGCCAGAGTATAAAGCAGTTCTGAGGAAGCAGCAGCTTCCTCTCTCCTCCTGGCTGCAAGTCCAACCCCCAACATTAACTATTTCTGTCCCTAACTATGTATAGACATTTAAAGGAGAACATACACATTACAATGCAAGGCTCAACAAATATAGCACATATATGACATTACAGTATAAAACACATATGACATACAGATATATAACTTATGTACAGGAAAGTGCACAGGGAGTCACACAGAAGAAGAGGAGGGTGCAATTGAGGGGACCGGCCACCTCCTTACATTGCAATAATCCTATAGTACGGTCATCGATCATTCCACAGGTCTCCTCCATGTATCCTATGTTGGGCAATCCACTTTCCCCCCAGGGATAGAGGACAAAGTATTCCATTCTTGGTTTAATAACGGTTGTTTCAGAGTATCCTATTCCGAATGGCTATCAAATGAATGCCTTCAAGGTCTTTCTGCCCCTCCTCCATAGGTTTCTGGAGAGGCGGTCAGCTATCTCATTTCTTGCACTTTCTTCCATCTAGAGTCCACTCCTGCCCCTACTGATCGATCCCATGGATCAACCCAAAACACATTTCCAAACTAAATGGGAGAGTGATTTAGGCCAAACTCTGACGAAGGATCAGTGGAAACATATATGTAATTTAACACACAAATCGTCTTTTTGTTCACGTTTTCACGAGACCAGTTACAAACTGTTATCGCGATGGTATAGACTTCCAACCCGCCTGCAGGAGATATTCCCTGATGCCAGTTCTATGTGCTAGTGATTTGGGGAGGAAGAGGGCGACCAAATGCATATTTTCTGGTCTTGTAAGCTTCTTTCCCCTTTCTGGGAAAAAGTTGAACTAGTGATAGGTAAAATCACAAATCTTATCCCAGACCTAAATCCGGCTCTCGTCCTTCTCCATCACAGCGACATCCCTTTTAAAACCAACAAAAATTCTATATTGAGACACTTAATTGCATCTGGTAGAGCGTGCAATCCTTTGTTGTGGAAAAAAACCACCATACCCACAATTTCCCTATGGTTTGTTAAAATGAATGAGATAATGCTGATAGAGGAATTAACCTCGACAATAAGGAACTCATATGGAAAATGTTACAAATCGTGATATCATTGGATGGAATTTAAATCCTCCAATGAATATTGGGATCTCATCGGAGACAACTGATTCAGCGTTCCGGTGCCTCTGGATATAGTTCATTGTCCCCTTTGTCGGTATTTCCCCACCTCCCTCTTGTTTCTTCTCTCTCTTTTTCTCTCACAATCTTATTTCTTCTTTCACTTCAATGTTATTTTTAATGTAACTGTAAGTACGAATTTTGGTTATGCCTACTGTTTAATGCTATATCCATTGTGACATGTTTAATGGATTCACTCTTAACACGACTGAAATTGTGATGGTTATGACACTTGTATTTGTGTTTTGAAAATGTAATAAAAGTTGTAAAATTTAAAAAAAAACAAAAAACGGGCTGCTATATAATCCAATATGTAAGGGACGGAGCTGTACATAACAAGAGAGGGCACTGTGTAATAATGGATGGCAATATACATAATAAAGGAGACTTTGTAAGATATATACATGTATGTGTGTGTGTGGCTATACATACTGTATATCTGTAGCTTTGTCGCCATAAAAGGAGGGTGGCCCAGACACATGTCTTGCACAGGGCCCCAAGCTGTCAGTGTAACATATCTTATTACATGGACCATTTAGTGCCTAATGCACAGGATCCATTTACGCTACATTCATAATAGAACTTCCATAGAGGTGCATGAGTTTTTTTACAATACCTTTATACACCGCTGATTTTACAGTGTCATGCCGCCTTTGTTACAGCTTCTTTTTCATTGCTGCACAGTACTCATTTTTTATGCTGAAATGAAGGTCTACTTTTATTCGACATTTTGAATGAAAGAGGCACAAAAACAACATACGGTAGTCTTTTCATTAAGCTGCTGTTGTTGTGATATTGATTTTTTGACCAAAGATGGTTTAAGTGGAGTAATGGAAATAAAAGGTTCATATCCTGTCTGACTTACTGAAATAAAACAGGTTCTTTGTACATTTATACATTTCATTCTCCTACATACCAAGGACAAGCAAGTACATTTTGCAGATTTACAATGGAATATTACCGGGAACATTGCCAAATTTGTCCTCTGCTCCTCATCTAGACAGCTTATTACAGTTCTCATCTCATTAGGATGTTATGAATAAATGCTAATAAACTTAAAGTAATTGGCAGTTGTATTAAAACAATGAATTTATTGGTGTTGGATGTGTAATCTAAAATATTGGCACAGGGATCGTACTGTTGTGCCACATTTTTACTATCTGAATGTTTTGCTCCCAAAAAAGTTCTCAACATAATTTTCTACTTAATATACTTCATTGTCATCTCGATTGCTTTATCCCCTTTGTAAACTACTATTACCATTTACTGTACCCAAGGATGGACCAAGATGACATTATGTGTAGAATGAAGTATAGAGCGCGCTGCTCACCAAGTGAAGGGCGTACTGCAACACTTGCAACACTTGCTGAGTCTTGAGTCAGTTCTTCCTATAATGGTGCAGCGTAGTCCATCTCCTCCCTGTAGGGACCCGGCCTTCTTAATATCATGGCTCATAGTGCAGCATATTATCTTTCAATTTTTTAATACCTGATACTGCAAGAGAGCATCACACTTTTAAAACAATACATACCCACCATATGACTGCAAGCTTGCTTACTGGATTCCTCTTATAAAGATATCTATCTATCTAGCTATCTATTAATTTACACAGCACAGTGCAAAAATTATAGGCAGGTATTAATTTTGCATTTGCTAATTGATCAAAAAAAGTATTAACACTTCTATTTTTTAAAGCATTCCTACGTTGCAGCATTATTTCCACTCCTGCCGAAAGCTTTTGCACAGTACTACAGTACTATTCATATATTGTACAGTATACAGTAGTGTTGAAAATAATAGCAGTCCAATATAACTAACCACATTAATCACTGTTTTTGGTATAAATTATCTTACCACATGTCAACAATTTACTAGTTGGTGCAGTAGATTCTAAGAAAACCAACAGACTCAGCGTTCATGATCTGCATGTTTTGATGCTGTGTATTAGAAAAATTAATTGGAAAGGGGGTGTGTTTAAAATAGCAGTGTGGAGATCAATTAGTGAGGTCAGGCATTCTGTGAAGAGACAGATGTGAATCAGGTGGCCCTTATTTAAGGGTGAAGCAGATGCTGCAATTTTTTAAAACATGTTAATTTTTTGTTATTTTCTGTAAATTAGTTAAAAGTTATTTACATGTGTCTTCGTGTTTTGAATTTGAAAACTGTGCAATGTTCCCAATGCATGGAAATAAAAATTATTACAAAGATTTTGTGATCAACTCATGATTTTGAACACACTCTATATATATATCAGTAGTGCAATATATACAGTACAGACCAAAAGTTTGGACACACCTTCTCATTCAAAGATTTTTCTGTATTTTCATGACTATGAAAATTGTAGAATCACACTGAAGGCATCAAAACTATGAATTAACACATGTGGAATTATACATTACACTTTACAAAAAAGTGTGAAACAACTGAAAATATGTCTTATATTCTAGGTTCTTCAAAGTAGCCACCTTTTGCTTTGATTACTGCTTTGCACACAGAAAAGGTGAACGGATGGACTCTACATGCCTGGTTCCCACCGTGAAGCATGGAGGAGGTGGTGTGATGGTGTGGGGGTGCTTTGCTAATGACACTGTTGGGGATTTATTCAAAATTGAAGGCATACTGAACCAGTATGGCTACCACAGCATCTTGCAGCAGCATGCTATTCCATCCGGTTTGCGTTTAGTTGGACCATCATTTATTTTTCAACAGGACAATGACCTCAAACACACCTTCAGACTGTGTAAGGGCTATTTGGCCAAGAAGAAGAGTGATGGGGTGCTACGCCAGATGACCTGGCCTCCATAGTCACCAGACCTGAACCCAATCGAGATGGTTTGGGGTGAGCTGGACTGCTCACCGCTTCAATTTTGAATAAATCCCCAACAGTGTCACCAGCAAAGCACCCCCACACCATCACACCACCTCCTCCATGCTTCACGGTGGGAACCAGGCATGTAGAGTCCATCCGTTCACCTTTTCTGCGTGCAAAGCAGTAATCAAAGCAAAAGGTGGCTACTTTGAAGAACCTAGAATATAAGACATATTTTCAGTTGTTTCACACTTTTTTGTAAAGTGTAATGTATAATTACACATGTGTTAATTCATAGTTTTGATGCCCTCAGTGTGATTTTACAATTTTCATAGTCATGGTCTGTACAGTATATATTGCAAGGATTCATGCTCTCAGGTCGGTATTAGGTAGTCTTCACAAAGGCAATGTAGCTTAGTCCACACATGTGCAGGTTTATTGCTTTCAAAAAACTCTATGGGATTCAAAACCAAAAACAGCCTCTTCTGGGCACAAAGGTATAACAGCAAATAAACAGTACATTCAGCAGGCACATACTGTATATGCCATTGTGGGCTCCTATAACCAAGTTACAGTCCTTTTTCCTAGAGCAAAGACAAGCACGATCCCACCAGTTTACAGACCCCCCTTCAACCCCAGCTCCAGATGCTCCCAGCAGGGCTGCCACCAGGAATTTCATGGTCTCATACTGGCAAAATTTTCTGGCCCCCTTGAGACTCTGCCCATGCTCCACCCCAGCTCCGCCTCCATCCCTTGAACCTTCCACGGTCCCACCACCCACTCTTGGAAACTCCACTTTTGCATCACATCCTCACCAATAACACATTAACAGTTCCCACTGAACACCATATCACACAGACATCAGCTTTTGTTTTAGCTAAAATATTTTTTACGCCTTCCAACACGACAAGGCAGACTCTTTTGGCTGGGCCCTAACCTATTAAACATTTCTTAAAACATCCAATGCTCTTTTTAGTTATATTTTTAATTTATTTTTCTTTGTGGGAATGTGTCACATACATTTTTTAAAAAGACAAATAATACTCATACAAGGGACAAATACTGCCACAATATGACCAGACCACATAATACCACCATATAGTGACTGAATAATAAAACATATAAGGAACAAATACCACCACACCATGACCAGGCAACATATTACCACCACATAGTGACAGAATAATACCACATACAGAGGAGAAATACCATCACACTGTGACCAGACCACATATTACAACATAATGACCATATAATACTGTATATAAGGGACAAATACTGTGACACTGTGACCAGACCATATATTGCCACAAAATAATGACCCAATAATACCATGTAGAAGGAGCAAATACTCCCACACCATGATCAGACCACATATTACCACCACATCGTGACCGAATAATACTACATACAAGGAACAAATACCACCACACCATGACCAGAGCATATATTTCCACCACACAGTGATCTAATAATACTACATACATGGGAGAAATACCACCACACAGTGACTAGACCACATACTACCACCACATAGTGATCAAATAATACTGTATACAAGGGACAAATAGCAGCACACCATGACCAAACCACATATTACCACCATATAATGACCGAATAATACCACATACAAGTAACAAATACCACAACACCATGACTAGATCACATATAACTACCCATTGTGACCGAATGTTACAATACTGATCATTAATAAAAAAACACAATACTAATATTACCATAAGTGCCATTATACACAGGACCTCTGTACATAGTACACAGTGTATAGTGTAATTGCAAAGGTAATACTGTGACTCACCAGTGACATAATACAAAAGAGCTCTGTAAATAGTGTATATTGTAAATTTAATACAGTGATCACCAGTGAAATTATGCACAGGAGATCTGTATATAGTGTCAGTGTACTAATACAGTGATCACCAGTGACATTATACACAGGAGCTCAGTATATAGTGTTAGCGTACCTCTCGTGTCCTGATCCGATCGTCCTAGAAAAAGTTAACCCCTTTATTAGGTATTGGGAATAAATTCTGTAGGAGGCTAAGGGTGGAGATTGTCAGCCCACCCTCGGACACCGAGGGGAGGGACCTAGCAGGTTTAAGAACTGTGAGCTAAGGGCAGACCAGATCCATTCTCACAGCAGCCAGACAATGGAAAACTAAGGACCAAAGGGACAGATCTGCCAAGGGAGCAGCGGTACACATTTTGGGGGACTGTCCAGCAACTAAGACTTTCACCTGGGGATCGCAGAGCTTCCTGCCTCCACATGTCCCTACAACCTGGTAATATTGACCTCTAGCTAATACCTCTAAGCTTTGTACCATTATTGTTGTATTTTACTCTGACTGCAAATCCATTGTAATTCAGTTGTATAGCTTACTGTATATTTCTGTAATTATCTAGTGCTCCCTTAAGACAATTAAACCATAAAATTAATCTTGGGCTGATGCTTTTACTCTCATCACGAATCTTAGAATACCCAGTGGGTAACAGGACACCCTCCCTGGCGGCCATTTGCTCTAGGTGCAGTTCCCTTACTGACCTGAGAGACAAAGGGGGCGCCGGAGAGCTGTGCCTGTGGAGTTACATCACATCGGTGACGTGGAAGGACGGGGGCCGTCCTTCACATTTGGTGGCAGCGGTGGGATCAGAGTAATAGTGTGCGTGGGACCCCTACTCCCAGACACTAAAGACTACCAGCAGTAACTTTCACTGCTGGGGTCTTAAGGTCAGCCCAGCACTAGACGATCAGAGTGTAAATATAATAAGTGGTGTGTAAGGTCAGGGTTGCAGCTGTGTCAGTAACCAAAGGTTCCCAAGATGGCGGGAGGCACCAGGAGTAAGGCAAAGGGGAGGCCAATGCTATGGTCTATGAGGGGTTCAATACCGATGAAGGCGAGGGGGAGCTCAGCCAGGGCTCCCCAAGGAGCCAGACCCCCGTGCTCAGTCCCGCAGTGGACTGTCCACCCCCTGCCCATCCCAGCCTGTCCAGATCGGAGGCCCTTTTCCAAGCGGCTATGGCACAGCTCGAGGCTGGTAATGACGCCCCCCATGACAGACTCCAAGCAGCGTCAGAGAAAGCAGCAGAGCGGGAGCAAGCGGCGGCAGAGAAAGCAGCAGAGCGGGAGCAATCAGCGGCAGAGAGAGCAGCAGAGCGTGAGCATACAGAACGCCGTGAAGCTGCGGAGCGCAGGCACCGACTGGAGATGGCTCAGCACTGGCCCCCGCTGGACGCTCCAGCCCCACCGGAGACAAAGGCTCCCAAGGTCCGGGCGGAGGACTTTCCCCTGCTTGAAAAGGATGGAGACCTGGATTCCTTTCTGCTGGCCTTTGAGAGGACCTGCCTCCAACATCATCTGGCCCTGGATCAGTGGGCAAGATACCTGACCCCTCGTTTGAGTGGTAAGTCCCTGGAAGTTTTGGGGGACTTACCTGCTGGGGAGGAGCAGGACTACAACAGCATCAAACGGGCCCTGATCCAGCACTACAACCTCACCCCGGAGTCGTACCGCAGGAAGTTCAGGAGCCTGCAGCGTGGTTGAAAGGACACCTGGACCGACCACATGCGGGCCCTGCTGAGAGCTGCGGAGCACTGGACCTCGGCTCTAGAGCTCACCACCCGCCAGGAGGTCCAGGAACTGTTCGTCACGGAGCAGTTCTTGTGGAACTGCCCAGAGGACCTCCAGCAGTTCCTCTGTGACCGGAAAACAAAGGGGGCTTCTGCTACAGCCGCCCTGGCAGACGAGTATGCCAACAACAGGGCGCCTGAGCCGAAGAAGCCCTCCAGCAGCTCCTGGAGAGGGGGTAAGCCCAATCCTGCCCCTGCCCCATATCCAGCCCCCAGAGTGCAAGGGGTGCACCCCCTGCTGCCCTCTCCAGGCCAGGAACAGAACCCAGGCGTTGTCATCATTGCAACCAGCCAGGACACTTTAAGGCTGCATGTCCCCAGCGCCATAAGGCCCCATCCCTGTCCCAGAAACCGTCCACTGTTTTATCAAATTGCACTCGTTCATTTTAAATGCGGATGAGTATGAGCCCTTAAAGACACTTCTGTCTCACAGAGAGACCAGCGTGATGCATAGAGTCTGAATCGCCATCACGTAACTCAGAAGAGAACATACTTATACATACATGATATCTGCATGAGCATACACACAATACACACATTACAACACACAACCTACACACACACGCAATATACACAGATGACATGCACATACAGTACAGACCAAAAGTTTGGACACACCTGCTCATTCAAAGATTTTTCTGTATTTTCATGACTATGAAAATTGTACATTCACACTGAAGGCATCAAAACTATGAATTAACACATGTGAAATTATATACTTAACAAAAAAGTGTGAAACAACTGAAAATATGTCTTTTATTCTAGGTTCTTCAAAGTAGCCACCTTTTGCTTTGATTACTGCTTTGCACACTCTTGGCATTCTCTTGATGAGCTTCAAGAGGTAGTCACCGGAAATGGTCTTCCAACAGTCTTGAAGGAGTTCCCAGAGATGTTTAGCACTTGTTGGCCCTTTTGCCTTCACTCTGCGGTCCAGCTCACCCCAAACCATCTCGATTGGGTTCAGGTCTGGTGACTGTGGAAGCCAGGTCATCTGGCGTAGCACCCCATCATGGTAAAATAGCTGCTAGGAAAACACTGCTAAGGACAGGCAACAAGCAGAAGTGACTTGTTTGAGCTAAAGAACACAAGGAATGGATATTAGACCAGTGGAAATCTGTGCTTTGGTCTGATGAGTCCAAATTTGAGATCTTTGGTTCCAACTACCGTGTCTTTGTGCGACGCAGAAAAGGTGAACGAATGGACTCTACTTGCCTGGTTCCCACCGTGAAGAATGGAGGAGGAGGTGTGATGGTGTGGAGGTGCTTTGCTGGTGACACTTGGGGATTTATTCAAAATTAAAGGCATACTGAACCAACATGGCTACTGCAGCATCTTGCAGCGGTTTGCTATTCCATCCGATTTGCGTTTAGTTGGACCATCATTTTTTTTCAACAGGACAATGACCCCAAACACACCTCCAGACTGTGTAAAAGCTATTTGACCAAGAGGGAGAGTGATGGGGTGCTACGCCAGATGACCTGGCCTCCACAGTCACCAGACCTGAATATAGAGTTCGCAAACTATTCTAGGAAAATCTGCACTCCAGGAGGCAAATAGCGCTGCATCCCTCCTGAGTATCACTGTGTGACTAATCAGTACTGCACAGCCATATATAGGATACTTCTACATTCAGCGGAAATTGTAGGACAAATTTTAGTGCCATTTTTGCCCATTTCCGCCTATAGCAATAAAAGTAGCTTATGAAAGACATTAGCATATAGGAGAATATATACATGTATATGAAATATATTGTATATTAGAAACCGCCAATATACAGGTTGGACTAAATCAGGACTGATCGTCAGCTATACCTTAAGGGGGGGTAGGGAGAACAAAAAACGATCATGAAGTCCAAGTGTATCCATCTTTATTGGATAATACAATAGGCATAGGGAGATGCAAAATGAACAAGTGGGACATAAAAAAAAGCATACACAAGATCTATGCAAAAGACACACAGGATTTAGTGAGTAAACATATCCCACAATACTAGATCTTAGGTAAAAGAGCACATGCTAGATGAACTTATCCCACAGTGTTAGAACTGGTGAGGTCCTGCAATGTGGTGTCTGGTACAAGATATGTAAATGTTGTTAGCTCCAGCAAGGAAGCCCCTGCTGGTGTTATTCTTCAGGTACTATGATACATCATTATTATATATATTATATTAAACTACATTTATATATCTTGCACCTGACACCACATTGCAGGCCGTCCGCTAATCCAACAAATTTTGTATTAAGAAACAGAAATGGTGCTCCTTCCCTTCCAAGCCCTGCTATGCACCCAAACAGTAGTTTTTCACCATATATGGGTTTTTGGCATACGCAGGAGAAACTGCACAACAAATTGTATGGCACAATTTATCCTGTTACCTTTGTGAAAATGCAAAATTTGGGGCTAAAAAACATTTTCATGAGTAAAATTTGATTTTTTTTTTTAAATTTTCACAGCTCAATGTTATAAAATTCTGCGAAGCACCTGGGTGTTCAAGGTCCACACCACACTTCTAGATAAGTTCTCTGAGGGGCCTAGTTTCCAAAATGGTGTCACTTGTGGGGGGATTCCACAGTTTAGGTACATTAGGGGCTCTCCAAACATGACATGGCATCCACTAATTATTCCGGCAAATATGCATTCAAAAAGTCAAATGGCACTCCTTAACTTCCAAATCCTGCTATGCGCCCAAACAGTGGTTTTCCCCCACAAGTGGGGTATCGGTGTACTCAGGAGAAACTGCACAACACATTTTTTCCTGTAACGCTTCTGAAAATTAAACAAAATTGGGTATATAGTAAAATTTTTGTGAAAAAAGTTAAATATTAATTTTTTTCCTTCCACATTCTAAATATTTCTGTGAAGCACCTGAAGTGTTAATAATCTTCTTGAATGTGGTTTTGAACACATTGAGGGATGCAGTTTTTAGAATAGTGTCACTTTTGGGTATTTTCTGTCATATAAACCCCACAAAGTCACTTCAAAGGTAATGCGGTCCCTAAAAAAATGGTTTTGTAAATGTTGTTGAAAAAATAAGGAATCGCTGGTCAACTTTTAACACTTAACTTCCTAACAAAAAAAATAAATTAAAAAATTGTGCTGATGTAAAGTAGACATGTGGGAAATGTTATTTATTAACTACTTTGTGTGACATAACTCTGATATAAGGATATAAAAATGAAGTTTGAAAATTGCCATATTTTCACAAAATCTCCATTTTTTCACAAATAAATGCAAGTCATATCAAAGAAATTTTACCACTATCAGGAAGTACAAAATATCACAAAACAACAGTCTAAGAATCAGTGGGATCTGTTGAATTGTTCAAGAGTTATTACTTCATAAAGTGACAGTGGTCAGAATTGTAAAATTTGGCCTGGCCATGAAGGTTTGGGGACTGAAGGAGTTAAAGGACTGTTGGCAAAGTTGTACATTTTGAATATTTTCACACCACAACCAGGGGCGTACATAGAAATCATGGGGCCCCATAGCAAAAGTCTGAATAGGGCCCCCCCCAAAAAAAAAAAAATCAACAGGTGCTCTTAACTCCAGGCTGCTATATACACACACACACACACACACACACACACCTGCAATGCATGCAGGGCCCGCTCCTCCACCCTCCACAGTGCGTGCAGCTGGGCCACCCCCTCCCTAAGGTGCAAAGTGCAGCCAGAGCAATTGTAAATGTAAAGTGCCAGGCTGCCAGCACAGTGAGGGGACACATTTAACAAAAAAAATCCACCCCAGTCCCACAGCCAGCCAGGCTACCGTCCTGTGTCCCTCTCCCTGAGTGAGAGAGGCTCATGAATGTTTTCTGCTTCCTGCAATGCACGTGTGCTGCTCTCTGGCTGCCAGGAGGCGTGGCGTTCTTATGCAAATCCAGCCAGAGACTTCAGCCAACTGCTGACCAGGAAACAAGGAAAGGGGAGCTTCAAGGGGGTATACAGCAGCCGGCGCTTACGTTTAATTAAAGGACTAGATAGTACTGTGTCAGCACAGCACAGCTGCCAAAACGCAGTAGCCGTCGAGAGCCCCCTCACCTGTCCGGGCCCCATAGCAGCTGCGTGGTCTGCTACTATTGACGGTACGCCACTGACCACAACATAGAAGTAAAAGGTTACTGATACTTTCATAATAATTCATTTTACCATTCTGGGGTTTTATTGCAGAAGCGTGTTGCCTGCTTTGAGCATTGTATTCTAAATCCCAGGTTTCCTGGGTTTTATCATGTGCAACTAGACTAAAGATGTGATACTGAAGGGGTAATAAACATTCTGACTCTTTTTATAGCTGATGAAGTACAGAGTACACATGCTGAACTGGCACGAGCTTGAAGTGTGGGCATTATCACAAATTCATGGTCATTTCTAATTCCAACTGTTTCTTAATTTCTAAAAATGGTAAACAATAAAAACATGTACTAAAGCTTGCTGCAAATTGTTAGACAAGTAACAAATAACATAAAAAAATAAAATATCATGGTAATGCATGGACATCAATAATACTATGTTTGGGTAAGAGGCTTGGGGTGATTGAGAAAAAGCACAAGAATCAAAATATCTTATCAGGTCCAAAATAAATCAACAAGTATACTTGAACGTGTGCACTACTGGATATGGTGGTGCCGAGTTAGGTTCCCAAACCAGATAAATGAAAAAGTAAAACAAGGCACTCAACTAAATGTGTTCAAAACAAGGAAATTTAATGATGGTCCAGGCAAAACGTTTCGGCTGTAATGTAGCCTTCATCAGTTGCCGTAAAGATATATTTAGGTAGAGGACCTAAACAGATATGTGCAAATATATTGACAAATTCAAAAGCAGGTAAATGCTCAAAAACAAAAGAAAGTATATACAAGTATAATGGTCAAACGCTTAGTATAGGTTTACATAGTTAAAGGGGTCATGGAATATAATATATGGCACAATCCAATAGACTCATATGTTAAGGAAGAGAAACATACCCTTATAGTAGATGGTCACAAAAGTTAGAATCCCAGTAGAACTAGTGTATATAGACAATACACCTGAGAAGTATGAACATAGATGAGTGTCAGATAAATATAATATATCACAATAAAAAGATCTAAAGTGAAACGCATACCACAATATGGAATTTAGTCCGTGATAGATGACCTGTGGGGTTAATATACGTTGAGACACAGTGTGGCACGCTGGTGCGCTGATTCATATGGACACAAGGATGTGCTTACCAGTTGCTATGAGGAGATAGCGTGTCTGGTGCTAGATATATTGAAGTATGCTGCCTGTATGGAAATAGTTAAGGCAGAGTGACTCCGGTTATGTGTATACCATTTCTGTGAGCTGTGGCAATAGAGGTGCTTACCGTCTATAGTTGCAGACGCGGTATCCACCGCTTGTCTGTGGGTCTGTGTCAGTGCCCAGTGGATAAGGCGGCGCCGAGTGGCTATGCCTATGGTGGTATATATGCCTTGTACCCGGAAGTAAGATGCACGCTGAACCAGCGCGCGTGTCACCTGGGGACTTCCGGTGTTGTGCATGCTGGGACCGGAAGTACCGTGCGTTCCAACTTTGCGTTCCAAGGACTGATTCGTGAAGGATATGTCAATGAGATTAATAGACAGTTGAACGATCAAACTGTCTATTTCAAACTCACTCGAGACCCAACTCATGAAATATCTCTCAAAATTCAAAGGGTACTTGATAGATACTCCATGGTATTGGACACCCAAACCTGTCAGTATCTACAAAAGGTTCACCCCATAACGCCAGTATTCTACACTTTACCCAAAGTCCACAAGAACTTGGAGAATCCTCCTGGAAGACCAATTGTGGCCTCCACAGAGTCCATCTTATCTCCTATCTCCAAGTTCTTGGAGAAGATTTTGACCCCACTGACTCAAACTTCTCCGTCTTTTCTTTTAGATACTGGCAGTTTTTTAGAAATCATCAGAGAGCTCGATACAGTACCACCAAACACTATCCTAGTCACTCTTGATGTCAGTGACCTATATACATCAATCCCACATATTGAAGGAATTAACGCTGTACACCACTTACTCAGTACGTCAGGCATGGAAACTAACCAAATTAACCTGTGTATTGATCTGCTATCCATTATACTTTTCAATAATTACTTTCTCTTCCAGGACACCTATTATTTGCAAGTACGCGGGACAGCCATGGGATCTAACGTGGCCCCCGTACGCAAATACATACATGTCAGAATTCGAAACCACCATCATCTATAAACATCCATTGTTCATTCAGAATGTACTACTATGGAAAAGGTACATAGATGATGTATTTTGTCTATGGATTGGCACTCAGGAGTCACTTAATGACTTCTTCTCTTTTCTGAACACGTCATGGCCCGGTATCAAATTCACCATTACATCTGATTTGTCTAAGGTCAATTTCTTGGACACCACTGTCCACAAGGACAACCAGGCCATCTCACTACAGATCTCTATAGGAAAATTACAGATCGTAACAGTATCCTTCACTTCCAGAGTTTCCATCCACCTTCTGTGAAACGCGCCATTCCTATTTCACAGTATCAGCGGATAACGAAAATTGTCACTGACACACGACTCCAGGGTCTCCGACAAACAGAGATGACTAAAAAATTTTGAACAGGGGCTACCCCTCTTCCCTTCTACACAAAGCTAGAAACCATCAAATGACAAATCGCCCCAGAAGAACCAACAAACGCATACCATTTGTCCACACATTTCACCCTTACGCCTTCATTCTCCATAGGACAATAAGACGCCATTGGCCATTGCTATCCCAAGCACACCCAGAGATACCCGAGTTCGCAGAACCATTTCTGCCATGTTTTAAAAGATCTCCAAACTTAAGAGATAGCCTCGTACGGGCAGACTTGGGCTCTTCACATGCTAAAAAACAAATTTTTCTATCACAGCCCCGATATGGCACATTTCCATGCCTAAATTGTGCCCAGTGTGGTAACGTTCAAAAAGGCCCTACTATTCACCATCCTCATACAGGCAAAAGCTTCGATATCAAAGGGTTCTATACTTGTGAATCATCTTTTGCCGTATACTCCATCAAATGTCCCTGTGGCTTACTATACATCGGTGAGACTACTCAATCAGTACGTGACCGAATTTCCAAACATAAATCCACCATTCGCTGCAAGAATCTACTCCTCCCCATTCCCCACCATTTCCATACAATGGGTCACACCATCTCCCAACTGAAATTTCAAATTATTGAAACTGTCCCCAACCTAGACGTGGTGGCAATAGAATCTTGCAACTCAAGAAAAGAGAGTCCTTTTGGATACATACATTGGAGACGTTATCACCTAGGGGTTTGAATAGGGAGTTTGATCTATTGTCCTTTCTATAAATGTTTACATTCTTGCTTTAATATGTGGTTAATTTATGTTATCTGTACTCTCTTTCAGAGCCGTCTCTATTGATAACCACCGATGTCACTGGCACCAATCACCTCGGTATCACCACCACAGTTTAGCCACCATTAATCTTATACCACCATCTGCGCTTTGAATTACGAGCACCGATCACGTGATCAATTTTCGTGACGCCCCTAGGGCGGAGCTCTATCCTTCACGAATCAGTCCTTGGAACGCAAAGTTGGAACGCACGGTACTTCCGGTCCCAGCATGCACAACACCGGAAGTCCCCAGGTGACACGCGCGCTGGTTCAGCGTGCATCTTACTTCCGGGTACAAGGCATATATACCACCATAGGCATAGCCACTCGGCGCCGCCTTATCCACTGGGCACTGACACAGACCCACAGACAAGCGGTGGATACCGCGTCTGCAACTATAGACGGTAAGCACCTCTATTGCCACAGCTCACAGAAATGGTATACACATAACCGGAGTCACTCTGCCTTAACTATTTCCATACAGGCAGCATACTTCAATATATCTAGCACCAGACACGCTATCTCCTCATAGCAACTGGTAAGCACATCCTTGTGTCCATATGAATCAGCGCACCAGCGTGCCACACTGTGTCTCAACGTATATTAACCCCCACAGGTCATCTATCACGGACTAAATTCCATATTGTGGTATGCGTTTCACTTTAGATCTTTTTATTGTGATATATTATATTTATCTGACACTCATCTATGTTCATACTTCTCAGGTGTATTGTCTATATACACTAGTTCTACTGGGATTCTAACTTTTGTGACCATCTACTATAAGGGTATGTTTCTCTTCCTTAACATATGAGTCTATTGGATTGTGCCATATATTATATTCCATGACCCCTTTAACTATGTAAACCTATACTAAGCGTTTGACCATTATACTTGTATATACTTTCTTTTGTTTTTGAGCATTTACCTGCTTTTGAATTTGTCAATATATTTGCACATATCTGTTTAGGTCCTCTACCTAAATATATCTTTACGGCAACTGATGAAGGCTACATTACAGCCGAAACGTTTTGCCTGGACCATCATTAAATTTCCTTGTTTTGAACACATTTAGTTGAGTGCCTTGTTTTACTTTTTCAAAATAAATCAACAACACTAAAAAAACACCCACTTACTATATGCAACAACTTTAATCGAAAAATATTTAAAAAGGGGGTCTTTATAATCAAGCAGGGAAAGGTCACAAAAGAAATAGGGGTACTAGCCCTATTTTCGGCCTATTGATTACCGTACCTTGCCACCGAGGTTATCACCGTAGGAAACGATATGGCTCCCCAATGTCGGCTTGCCCACACTGAACCTAATTGACCCTGCAAAAAGAAAGCACCACGGTGAAAAAACAATCAAGTATACGTGACCTTAAAAACTCTAATAGCGTAAATACAGAAATACTCATGTTGAGGACACTATATAAATGTCAATCCTGTCTCATACGTTACTGAATTAGAAACAGTTTAAATACACAGGGCCCACCCCGCTGCCATGGACAATCAAGGGGGCCTATTCGGCATCGGGGACACTGGCACATTATGGTGCCCTTAAGTTGGGGAGCCCGGTGCCAGAGCTATAATGGGGCCCATTATACTGTATGGAGCATTATATGGGGGCCATTATACTGTATGGAGCAATATATGGGCCCATTATACTATATGGAGCATTATATGGGCCCATTATACTGTATGGAGTATTGTATAGGCCCATTATACTGTAATGAGCATTATATGGGGCCCATTATATTGTATGGAGCATTATATAGGTGCCATTATTTACTGGGTAGAGCATTAAATAGGGATCATTATATACTATATGGAGCAATATATGGGGCCAGTATATTGTATGGAGCAATATATGGGACCATTATACTGTATGAAGCATTATATGGTGCCCATTATACTGTATGGAGGATTATATGAGGCCCATTATACCTTATGGAGCAATATAGGCGGCCATTATATATTGTATGGAGTATTTTATGGGACCCATTATACCATATGGAGCATTATAAGGGGTCCATTATACTGTATGGAGCACTATATGGGGCCCATTATACTGCACAGAGCTATATATGGGGCCGTTATACTGTATGGAGCAATATATGGGACCAATTATATGGGGCCCATAATACTGTATTGAGCAATATATGGGACATATTATACTGTATGGAGAAATATATAAGGGCATTATACTGTATTGAGCAATATATGGGGCCCATAATACTGTATGGAGGACTATGTGGATATTAGCTTACAATTTATACACATATATCGGTATGGATATTATCTTGCTGTGGTCAATAGACATGATATACCTACTGGGCATTAAGATTAAGATTGGATATAATTACATCTCACCCATGTATAGGTATGGCCAAGATGGGTTTCCTACCTGCCATCTTCCTTCCAACACCATCAGGCCCCACAACTCCACCCCCTTTGAACAATAAAACCACAACACATAATATTCTTTGGATAATTTTGGCCACAGCGGCCAGTTTATTAACAAACAATGACATATATAACATATACAACCATAAGTATTAATATATAACCAATATGCAAAACATGAGGGGAGGGTGCTTGGAGCCCAAAAGATCTGGCTTAATAGTGGAAAAAAACAGCAACCCAATTCAACCACCACTTTTTACCCTCAGCCGTACACCGCCAGCTCGACGGCACCATGTAACCTGTTCCGGGCAGACTAAACCACCAAAGCTCCCGAGGTAAAAACCCCGTCCAGAGCCCGTAACCAAATGCCAGATTAACCCCACAGAATTTTAAATTGTCCAGAATTTTAAATCGAATTCCTTCCCCAATAACTCAGCGTCAACTCCAAGAACCCCACCCCCTGCCACTCTGCCACTGTGACGAAGCTATGACCAAAATATCCATAACAATGTCTAAAAGCAATATACTTAAAAAAATTAACCACGTTATTAAACGAAACTAAAAAAGCGGAGGGTCTTCCTTCTCCAGGTTCCTGAAAATTAATGACTTCTTTCCCACACTTTTCCCTTGGATCTGATCCCGCCCCCCACTACTCCTCCCCAAAGCCCCTTCCACCAATCCACAGCATCCACAGCTTTATTTGAAAAACCCTTTGCCAACGCAGTCATGTGGTGCTTCCATCTAGCTGCGCATATTCCTGCCTCATCTGGAGATTTGCAGGTGGGAGTGAATTTACCTGCTCAACCAGATCAGGTAACACACAGGAAGGATTTCCTGAATATAAAAGGCTTGGCAAGGCTGAGAAGAGCAGTTGGAGACAGAGCCTGCAAAAGGTCATGTTGTATGTCTGCGAGGTGGGCCTGCAGCCACCATCGCCACAGAAGAGTCTGGGAGCAGTCATGCCGTAGAAGGCCTGAGTTGTGAGGAAGAGCCGCGCTCCGCTCCAGTGGAATGCTGTGACCAGGGCCAAACCAGGCCTGAGGGACGTACGGGCACAGTTACTGGGATTTTGCTTGGAGAGCGAGACAGGTGGGGCGTTGTGCGCCAGTGAGCGAGATTCGGACGACTTCGGTGAGGCATGGGATCCAGACTACGCTGGACAAGTACCAAAGATTACATATAGAAAAAGTGATGTGATCAGCTCACCTATTCACGAGTGCTCAGGATCCCAAATCCAAGGAGTGGAAGTGCATAAAGAGAAAAAAAAGCTGATCCAGCACTTCAAATAAATTGCTAAATTTTCTCCCAAAACTATTCTATCAGAAAAACATGATTCAAGGAAAAATCCAAATTCTGAATGTAGCGCCCGCTTCTCTGCCTGCAGTCCCTCTGTCTCTGCAGAGACATCAGCGTACTCACCGTCAAGGCTCCCGTCCTGCTCCTTCCGGGTCTGCTGCTGCCCAGGGTGCTTGCACTCCTAGCAGATCTTCAGGCACTGTGCTTAGAGCGCGCACGCACACTTCTTGTTTCTTAAAGAGGCCGTGCGCATTCCTCTAAAGTGTGCCCAGCCAATAGCTGGAGGTCACTTACTATTTAAACTGCCTCCTCCAACATGGAGGTGCCTGTGCAATGTTGTGAGTTTGTTTCTGTTGGAATTAATGGCGCTATATAAATAAATAATAATTATAATTGGTTGGTACACAGAAACGGAAAACCAACCATAAAAAAAGCAAACATCATAATACTGGTAGCATATACAATGATATCTATGACAGAGAATATCAATATGTAGACATAAAAATAGAAAAAAATTGGAACATGCTCACCAATTCCATTTCGCCATAGAAAGGGAATGAGATGATCCTGTGTTATGAATCCCACCTCAGGAAAGAGACCAACATTGTCCCAGCTTAGGGATAGATGTGGACTGCTCTTGTAAGGGCGGGAGTTAATGGGTGTTAGACTACTGCTAGACCCATAGGGATTGACAGGGTAATGTCGGTCTCTTTCCCAGGGGTGGATTAAGGGTAGCCAAGGTCCCGGGCTGTTCAGACTCTGTGGGCCCCCCCGTTATGTGACGGAGTCATGTGACGGGGTCATGTGACGGGGTCATGCGACGGGGCCATCATATACCTGAAACAGATTATTCCTGGCGCCTCCAACCCTCAAACTGTCCACAGTCCCACCGCTCTCTCTTGGAAAAACTTCACTGCTCACTAGTGTTGAGCGATACGATACTGCAAATATCGGATATCGGCCGATATTAGCTGTATCGGCCTTTCGATTCCGAATACCGATATTTTCGTCATATCGGATACCGGAATCGGGATTGTCACTGTCATTGTCAGTGTCCGTCGGTCGGGTCTGTCACTGTCAGTGTCCGTCGGTTGGGTCTGTCAGGAGTCAGCGGCACTTACCTGGCAGAAGATCTCCGGCGGTCACGGCCTGGACTGCTTCATGGCCGCCATCCTCTTCTCCCCGGCGGTCACATGCAGTTTCTCGCGATAACTGCAGTGACTGCTGGGTAATCCCGGCCGTAAAGCAGTCAGTCCGATGACGTCACCGCCGGGGAAGCAGGTAATCAGCTGTGCTGCGCCGGGATGTCAGGCTCTGCCTGTCATTGCGATGTAGCAGAGCTGGATCGTCGTGGGACACTCGTTACTATGGACTGCGTCGGACAGGTGGTATACTGTTGGTTTTTTTTTTTTCTTTTTTTACAGGAGATCGATGGCGTCGCAGGAATAAGAGTACAATAAAAGAAATGAAAACTGTGTTGTCTCTTTTATTTCATTAAAATACTTTTTTCTTGCTGTGTCTTTTTTTTAAACATTTAATAACTTTGGGATTAATAATGGATCGGTGTCTTATTGACACCTCTCCATTATTAACCGGGCTTATTGTCACCGTGCAATCAACGGTGACATTAACCCCTTATTACCCCACTTGCCACCGCTACAGGGCAGTGGGAAGAGCCGGGTAAAGTGCCACAATTGGCACATCTTTTGATGCGCCAAATGTGGGGCTGCTGTAGCCTGGTATTATCAGGCTGTTGAGGGCCAAAATCCATGGGCCTTGACAGTCTTTTAATACCAGGCCGCAGCAGTCTGCATTTTACTTGGCTGGTTAACAAAAATAGGGGACCCCTACGCCGTTTTTTTTTCGAGGGGATCCCCTATTTTTGTTAACCAGCCAAGCTAAGCAGACTGCTGTGGCCTGGTATTATCAGGCTTGCAAGGTCCATGGATATTGGATCCTTACCAGCCTGAAAAACCAGGCCTCAGCGGTCTGCTTCATCTGGCTGGTTAACAAAAATAGGGGGGACCCCACGCCAATTTTTTTCGAGGGGATCCCCTATTTTTGTTAATCAGCCAAGATATGCAGACTGCTGTGGCCTGGTATTATCAGGCTGGCAAGGTCCATGGATCTTGGCTCCTTAACAGCCTGAAAATCCAGGCCTCAGCGTCTGCTTCATCTGGCTGGTTAACAAAAATAGGGGGGACCCCACGCCATTTTTTTTTCGAAGGGAACCCCTATTTTTGTTAATCAGTTCCCTCTGACGTCACTGATGGTGTCCCTGGCTGACCTGAAGTGAAAGTGGAAAGCAATCAATTAAGCTTTCCACTTCCTCTCCTGTTAGCCAGGAGAGGAGCTCATTCATTTGGGGGTTTACTGTGAGGCTGCAGCATTAGCTGCGGTCCCTGCAGTAAACATTAACCCTTTCTGAAGGATTACACCGTGGGACCTGACTGTGCATGGGATAGGTAAGAATAATTTTGCTTTATTATTTTATTTTTATTACAGGAAATGGTTTTAGCAGGTAAATAAAATATGGTCAAAAACTGTGTGATTATTTCATTAAACTTCTTTTTTATTAAAGTGTGTGTGTTTGATTTTTCTTTCATACAATAGGATTAATAATTGATAGTTGTCTAATTGACAGCTCTCAATTATTAACCTGGCTTAAAGTGACCTTTCAATTGCAAGGTCATTTTAACCCCTTATTAACCCATTCGCCACCGCTACAGGGCAATGGGAATAGACGGGCAAAGTGCCAGAAAGGGCGAATCTAATTATAGATTTGTCTTTTCTGGGGTGTCTGGGGGCAGATGTTAGTAGCCAGGGGGGCCAAAAATAATGGTCCCTCTCTGGGCTATTATTATCTGCCCCCATTCGCTGGCTTTGTCTGTCTGGTTGCGAAAATAGGGCGGGAGCCCACGCATTTTTTTTAAACAATTTTACACCTCATATATATATATATATATACATGTCATTGAATTTGTGACACATATATATATATTTATATTTATAGTTCATACACTTCTACATAGTATAATAGCCGCTAATTCAATTGCCGGCTTTTGTGAAAATGCAGAACCCGACATGAAATGACACTTGGTGTACATAGGGTTAACCATGTCTTTTCATGTCCTTTGCTATCTGATTTGCACAAACAATTACATCAGTCTATGTGTGCAAAATTTCACACCTGTAGGGGTTAATTAAAGGTGTAAATTCGTAGCAAAAAAGTCCGTTTTTTTTACAACGAATTTACACCTTTAATTAACCCCTACAGGTGCACACATAGACTGATGTAATTGTTTGTGCAAATCAGATTGCAAATGACATGAAAAGACATGGTTAACCCTATGTACACCAAGTGTCATTTCATGTCGGGTGCTTCTGTCTTTTCACAGAAGCCGGCTTTACCCGGCAATTGAATCAGAGGATATTTTACTATGTAGAAGTGTATAAACTATACATATATGTATATATATATGTCACAATGACATGTATATATATATATATATATGTATTCTATGTGTGTATATTTAGTGTTTACAAGGAAATAAAGGTTTTTTTTAGTTGCGATATTTTGTTCCCATAGACTTACATTGGACTTCCGGTATCGGAATCGGATATCGACGATATTTAGTGATATCGGCGATACCATTTCGATACGATATTTTTAGATATCGAGCAGTATCGCTCAACACTACTGCTCACCTATCACACATTAACAGTTCCCATCACCAGATCACATACATAGCCAGCAACTTTTGTTTTGGCCAAAAGATTTTTTTAAGCCGCCACCACAACTCGGTATCGGTAGACACTTTTGACCGGGCCCTACTCTACTGTAACTTTTTAAATATTTGTTAAAATATGCAATACAATTTAGGTATATTTTTATTTATTTTTCAATTTTTAAAATGACCAATAATATAACATACAAGGAACAAATATCACAACACCATGACTAGACCACATATTACCACCACAAAGTGACCAAATAGCACATACAAGGGACAAATACCGCAACACCATGTCCAGACCACATATTATCACCACATAGTGACTGAATACTACAATACTGATCAGTAATAAAAAAAACACAATACTATCACCATAAGTACCATTATACACAGGAGATCTGTACTTAGTAGGCAGTGTCTGTGTACAGGTAATACAGTGATTACCGGTGATATTATACACAGGAGCTCTGTATATAATGTATAGGTAATCCAGTGATCACTGGTGACATTATCCAAAGGAGCTCTGTATATCGTATACAGTGTATAGTGTCAGTGTATAGGTAACACACTGACTCACCAGTGACGTCTCTAGGTGAAGTCCTTCATCCCTGCTTTTCATCTTTCATCCAGTACAGACCGCCATCACTTCTTCCAGCTAGGGCTCGTCTCTGCAGGAACTAACACAGTTATCTTGAGCTCCAATTGCAGAACACATTACTTAATTTTTTCCAACTTCTACATCACATGAAGAAAAAAAGGCGACATAGTATCACTCTACACAGTAACAGGACCGCCCCCCATTTAAAAAATAAATACATCACTGCAGTAATAATATCTCTTAATTAGCCCCTATAGTAACAATATTCCCCATCCTGGCCCCGTGTGTCTCATTCCTGGCTTCAGCCATATGTTCTCCCATCCGGCCCTCATGAGTATCCATTCTGCCCCATATGATCTCCCCATCTGTCTCCATCGTATCCATCCTGCCCCATGATCCTGCACGATCTGTCTCCAACCCTGCCCCTTCTGTCTCCAATCCTGCCCCCAGTGTCTCCAATCATGCCACGTGTCTCCATTCTGCCCCATCTGTCTCCAATCCTGTCCCCAGTGTCTCCAGTCATGCCCTGTCTTCATTCTGTCCCATCTGTCTCTAATCCTGTCCCCAGTGTCTCCAGTCATGCCCCCATGTCTTTCATCCTGCCCCGTGTCTACAATCATGCCCCGTATCTCTATTCTGACCCTGTGTCCAGCATTCTGCCCGTGTCCAGCATTCTGCCCCCCGTGTCCAGCATTCTGCCCCGTGTCCAGCATTCTGCTCCCGTGTCCAGCATTCTGCCCCGTGTCCAGCATTCTGACCCTCGTGTCCAGCATTCAACCCCCATGTCCAGCATTCTGTCCCCCGTGTCCAGCATTCTGCCCCTCGTGTCCAGCATTCTGCCCCCACGTCCAGCATCCTGCCCCGTGTCCAGCATTCTGTCCCCCGTGTCCAGCATTCTGCCCCCCCGTGTCCAGAATTCTGCCCCTCGTGTCCAGCATTCTGCCCCCATGTCCAGCATTCTGTCCCCCGTGTCCAGCATTCTGCCCCGTGTCCAGCATTCTGCCCCCATTGTCCAGCGTTCTGCCCCCCATGTCCAGCATTCTGCACCCGTGTCCATCATTCTGTCCCCCTGTCCAGTATTCTGTCCCCATGTCCAGCATTCTGTCCCCGTTTCCAGCATTCTGTCCCCCGTGTCCAGCATTCTGCCCCATGTATAGCATTCTGCCACACATGTCCAGCATTCTTCCCCCACGTCCAGCATTCTGCCCCCCGTGCCCAGCATTCTGCACCCACTTCCAGCATTCTGCCCCTGTGTCCAGCATTCTGCCCCCGTGTCCAGCATTCTGCCCCATTGTCCAGCATTCTGCCCCCGTGTCCAGCATTCTGCCCCCGTGTCCAGCATTCTGCCCCCTGTCCAGCATTCTGCCCCCGTTCCAGCATTCTGCCCCCATGTCCAGCATTCTGCCCCCTGTCCAGCATTCTGTCCCCCATGTCCAGCATTCTGCCCCCGTGTCCAGCATTCTGCCCCCGTCCAGCATTCTGCCCCCCGTGTCCAGCATTCTGCCCCCCTTCCAGCATTCTGCCCCACGTCCAGCATTCTGCCCCCCGTCCAGCATTCTGCCCCCCTCCAGCATTCTGCCCCCTGTCCAGCATTCTGCCCCCGCGCCTAGCATTCTGCCCCCCGTGTCCAGCATTCTGCCCCGTGTCCAGCATTCTGCCCCCGTGTCTCACCGTCTGCCCCCATGTCCAGCATTCTGCCCCATGTCTCACAGTCTGCCCCCATGTCCAGCATTCTGCCCCATGTCTCACAGTCTGCCCCCATGTCCAGCATTCTGCCCCCATTTCTCACAGTTCTTCCCCCATGTCCAGCATCTGTCCCATGTCCAACATCTCCCCCGTGTCCAGCATTCTGCCCCCCTGTCCAGCATTCTGCCCCATGTCCAGCATTCTGCCACCCATGTCCAGCATTCTGCCCCCGTGTCCAGCATCTGCCCACATCCAGCATTCTGCCCCCCGTGTCCAGCATTCTGCCCCGTGTCCAGCATTCTGCCCCCCGTGTCTCACAGTCTGCCCCCATGTCCAGCATTCTGCCCCATGTCTCACAGTCTGCCCCCATGTCCAGCATTCTGCCCCATGTCTCACAGTCTGCCCCCATGTCCAGCATTCTGCCCCCATTTCTCACAGTCTTCCCCCATGTCCAGCATTCTGTCCCCCATGTCCAACATTCTGCCCCCCGTGTCCAGCATTCTGCCCCCCCGTGTCCAGCATTCTGACCCCATGTCCAGCATTCTGCCACCATGTCCAGCATTCTGCCCCCCGTGTCCAGCATTCTGCCCCCACATCCAGCATTCTTCCCCCCGTGTCCAGCATTCTGCCCCCACGTCCAGCATTCTGCCCCCTTGTCCAGCATTCTGCCCCCCACATCCAGCATTCTGCCCCCACATACAGCATTCTGCCCCCTTGTCCAGCATTCTGCCCCCCGTGTCCAGCATTCTGCCCCGTGTCCAGCATTCTGCCCCCGTGTCTCACAGTCTACCCCCATGTCCAGCATTCTGCCCCATGTCTCACAGTCTGCCCCCATGTCCAGCATTCTGCCCCATGTTTCACAGTCTGCCCCCATGTCCAGCACTCTGCCCCCATGTCTCACAGTCTGCCCCCATGTCCAGCATTCTGCCCCATGTCTCACAGTCTGCCCCCATGTCCAGCATTCTGCCCCATGTCTCACAGTCTGCCCCCATGTCCAGCATTCTGCCCCATGTCTCACAGTCTGCCCCCATGTCCAGCATTCTGCCCCATGTCTCAAAGTCTGCCCCCATGTCCAGCATTCTGCTGCCATGTCTCACAGTCCGCCCCCCGTGTCCAGCATTCTGTACCCCGTGTCCAGGCAGCATTCTTCCCCCATGTCCATTCTTTCCCCCGAGTCTCACAGGCTGCCCCGGGCCGGCGCCCCCGGATCGCCGCTCAATAAAAAAAATAAATAAAAAAACCACATTTTTCTACATACCTTGCTGCGCTCCTGCGGCGAAGTTCACTCCACGCAGCTGAAGCGCGTACTCGCCGGTGACTGACAATGATGTCAGACGCCGGCGATGTGCGCGCTGCGGCTGACGTCAGCTGCCAGCCTCCGATTGGCTGACGGCTGTTAACGTCAATAACGTTAAACTGCCACAGGGCTGCTAAGGGCCCGGTTTAGGCTGCCGGTAAGAGCCCGGTGAGCAGAAGAGACGGGGTCCTGTTGTGTTTTGGTAGCTGAGGAGAATAAGCAAAAACGGCAATACACCAGAGAGGCTGGAACCTATTGGATTGCAGTAACCTGAACTAACCACACAACTAGAGGTAGCCGTGGAGCGTTCCTACGTTGATCCTAGATGCCTCGTCACAGCCTGAGAGATAACTACACCTAAAGGCAGAAAGATGAAAGCTATCTGCCCCGGAGCAGATCCCCAAAGAAAATAGGAAGCCCCCAAACATGTAATGGCGGTTAGACAAGAAGAAGCACAGACACAGACAGAAAATAGAATGAGCAAACGCTGGGGCCCAATCTGTCTAGACAGAAAAGTACAGGAAAGGATACTCACTGCAATCCAAAAAAAAACCCTAAAAAATACCAACTCTTCTGATTGCAAAAACACCTGAGATCACACGATCTCTACCACCTCAATCAGATCTCTGGTGTAACAAAACTAAGCCGCAGCCACTGAAAAAACAGGAAAAAGCAAATGAACAAATAACAGTGGCTTCAGAAAAACTGAGAGGAGCACAAGCCCCCGGAGGGGACCTGGCTGATCTCCACAGAAGTGCAGGGAACAATGCAAAAAGCAAGCTCAAAAATAAAAGCAGAAAATATCTTATCTGATAGCAGAAGATGCAGGCAAGACTCAGCAAACTTCCAAATGAACCAGGAACTACAATTGAGACAAGAACAATTGATCACCGGCAACCATCATGGGAGGAACCTCCCTTATATCAGACCAGTCAGTGATCCCCGATTGCCATTCCTCGCTGAAAGGTTCAGTACTGTCTGTAACCACCAGAGGGAGCCTCTGCTCAGAAACCATCTCTAGCACATTCATAACAGGGTCCGATGCGGGCCCCCTCTGCCCACCGGGCCCCATGCGTCAGTCAGGGCAGTAATGCCCTGATGGCGGCCCTGTGGTGGCCCCCCCACACCACTGGGCCCTGGGCTACCGCCCAGATGGACCCTTTGATAATCCATCCCTGCTCTTTCCTGAGGTGGGATTCATAACCCAGGATCATCTCATTCCCTTTCTATGGCGAAATGGAATTGGTGAGAATGTTCCAATTTTTTTCTATTTTTATGTCTACATATTGATATTCTCTGTCATAGATATCATTGTATATGCTACCAGTATTATGATGTTTGCTTTTTTTATGGTTGGTTTTCCGTTTCTGTGTACCAACCAATTATAATTGCAACATTATTCTCTGTGTATATAGATTTTTGGCTACTGCAGAATAGATCTTATTTTATCCTGAGGTGGTTGTTTTTCTCAGTCAGACGGCATCTGACTGCTTTTGGATAATTATACAACCACTTTAATTGTGTTTTCACTAGGGTGGCACTTTCATTTTTTTAAATTATTGTTATTATTTTGCTGTATATCAGTCTTTAATTCTTCCATTATGGGTAGGCAGCTGCACAATAATCTGTTAGACCTACCACCACCACGTCACCTTCCAGGCTCCAATATTCAACCTGTGCCTTATGTCCTTGTTGTAGATGAGGCCTTTCAATTGACCATCATGTAATGAGGCCCTATCCCCGTAGAAACCTGTACCACCGGCGCAGAATCTTTAACTTGCGCCTATCACGTGCACGATGACTGGTGGAGTGCGCCTTTGGCATTCTTTGTGCAAAATGGCATGTCCTCCAGCAGTCAGCCATTCAATTGAGTGAAGCTAACGTAAATGAAGTGATAAAAGCGTGTGTCATCCTACATAACTTCATCCGAATACATGATTGCTCCTCATCTGATGGTGTTGAAGATGTGTATGACAATGTGGGTATGCCTATTCCACATGTGATCCCTTCCCGTCGTCCGCTGTCTGGACTGAAAGTACGTGATGTGTTCACAAATTATTTTCTTACACCTCATGGTGCAACTCCGTGGCAAGAAAATGCTATTTCTATGTTGTAAATATATATTTTTTTGCTTTATTTAAAAGCTTGTTTGTTCTTCAAGTTTGTGTGTGTTTTAATTTTCATTGTGGCAAATGTAAAAATATTTTGTTGTCCAAGTTAAGAATTAAATAACACACAAAACGCGTAGATTTGTACCTTTTTCTAAAGGCAAAAAAGAACTTAGGATAAAAAAATAAAATACAGTCATATGGCTTTTGTGGCCATATAAATGTGGGCAAACATTTCTTAGCATATTTGGTAAAAACAAAATAAAAACTGAAATCTGCGTTATCATCATAACACAACTAGAAGTTATAATTTTTCGTAAGTAGGTGGTGGGGATGGCGGGAGTCCACACTTTGTTACTGGGTTTGACGCCCAACTTGGACCTCACCCTGTGTGGGAAGTGGGAACATATTCTGGGTCGGGATGGGTGATGCCTCAAGAGGCACAGTAGGGCTGCTGCTGTTGCCCTGGTCCTCCTATTGCGCAACATCCAGGCTGCATGATGCCACTGGTGATGCTGGGTCTGGTGCTGGTGGAGGTTGGGGGATGCAGCTGGAAGGGTCAGAAGATGGGTCAGCCACCTCTTCACCTCCCCGACAGGATCAATAATGGCTTCCGAATCAGACCCTGTCTCCCTCTCAGTGAGGTTAGACTAAGTTCTGTTTTTAAATGTGAAAAAAAAATATATATATTGTAGATATGACCCTAAACTGCATATGTGAAATGTTGTGTGATGAAATGGTCTGAGATCGAGAATGGGAGCCAGAAAGGACTGCCGGTCAAAATATATATATATATGTCCTCTTAGTCGGTGCTGCATCCCCACTCCTGGCCCGCTGCTGACATTCTCGCCTATACTGGTCGTGGATGCTGCGCCAGCATCTCATTACATCTTCCACTGCAATGTGACCGAATAATTTATTAGGACATTGCCCAATTTTCAGAACACTTTAACATATATTTTACAGTGTCATGTGGCCTAGTAAGGTGTCATTTAAACATTAGATATATTACACAGAGTGGCCAAAAACTACACATATTATTATTTTAGGGTCTAATGGGAAAACGTAATTTTGCACATTAATAAGATTTTTAAAAAAGGATAGAACTTACTAATTTGTTGCTGGCTCTCACATGGCCTGTCCTCAGAATCAGGAAACATTTGTACACAGATCCTCCTCCATGCCGCCTCTTTTCGGGCGCGGTCGGTCCCTCTGGTCCCACAGTTCTGGCCTCTTTTGGACCAGAACGATAAGCATTTCTACGTTCATGTATGTTGACATGATGAAGATGAGTCGCACGTAGTACCAGGGCTTATGGGGTACTCGGCACCGAGCCCGTTGAAGTCTATGGGGAATGTCACAAGTAGCACAGCTCGATCCGTTGCCCTGGGCGCTCATACAAAGGGGGATATTTACAGGGGAAAATAATAATTGTTCGTGACGCCACCTGTGGTTTCTGATCAAGGTGACCAGCGCTGCAGGGTTAATCTTCTGAGGGGATGGTTACTGGCAGCAAGATGTTATGTCTCCCACAGGCGAGACTGGATCCCTCGGAGTATATGGCGATGCAGTGGTGCAAGTAATAAGGCAGTCACACACAAATCAGTCTCTTTCCATACCTTTACTGGTGATGGTTGCAGGTGTGTGTAGCCCAGCTACGCAGGCACACATAAAAGTGCAGGAGAGTGCACAGCAAAGCTTGATATCTATGCACTTCACTCACACTTTTAGACACACCCATCTGGGGTACAAGAGGAAGTGAGACTTAGCAATCAGAGTTCAGTCAGTTTCCTGTCTTCGGACAGTGCAGTTCAGTGCCAGTTCAGTCTGGACTTGGGGAGGAGAGAGGACTGAATCCTCGCAGAGCTAGCGTAGCTCACCTGACAAAGAAGAGGAGGCTAGTACGGGTGAAGTGAATCATCCTAGCCTAGTCAGAGCTACCCTTAATCAGTACCTCAGCAGAAGCTGAAACAAGGAGGATACTGAGAGCTGCTCAGCGAGCTCTGGAGAAAGCTGACTTCCATCGAAAGCTACAAGTGCTTATGCTAAGAGCGAGAGCAGGGCGAAGGGCGCAGTGGAGAAGGACAGAGAAGTGCTTCAGGTACCAGATTACCTGCACTAATTTACCGGACACCGGAGTCCGAGGCATTGCTAGAGCTTCATGCTTAGTGATAAGAAAACCGGAGACTTTCTGGACTCCAGGTCGCAGAAGGCAGCTCAAAGTGTCGATACGTAACTGGAGTCAGGAGAACAGGAGTCTAGCGGGACGCTGCAGAAATAGACTTAGTTCTACCACTGAAAAGGCTCTACCACTATGTCGGCCGGGCGTAGTTGCTATTGAAAGAGTTAACTTCGCTTCACGCAAGTTTGGACTCAGATACATATTGAAGTTAAGGAGGCCTCTAACCTGCTCAGCGGTTACCCGAATGTGCATTCTCCACCCCGACCAGCTCCCCGGGATCTGCTTGAACCATCTACCAGTAAAGGTATGAAAAGAAGCTGCATTGTGTGTGACTGAATTCTTAATTACACCCTGCATCATCACCATAGACTTCCAGGGACCCGTCTCACCTGTGGGAGACTTACCACCCAGCTGCCCCCATAACATCCCCTGCGAAGATTCTTATAGCAGCGCTGGTCCAATTAACCAGATACCACAGGTGGCGTCACGAACTACCTATCCTAATAATCCCCTGTAAATATCCCCCAACGCTTGACTGCCAGGGCCACGGACCGAGTCCCGCTGCCAGTGACAACTCCCATAGACTTCTATGGGCTCGGCTCCGAGTACCCCATAGCCCTGGTATCCACAATTGTGGGGCGAGTCAGGTGAGTCGCACGTACAGTACCAGGGCTTATGGGGTACTCGGCACCGAGCCCGTTGAAGTCTATGGGGAATGTCACAAGTAGCACAGCTCGATCCGTTGCCCTGGGCGCTCATACAAAGGGGGATATTTACAGGGGAAAATAATAATTGTTCGTGACGCCACCTGTGGTTTCTGATCAAGGTGACCAGCGCTGCAGGGTTAATCTTCTGAGGGGATGGTTACTGGCAGCAAGATGTTAAGTCTCCCACAGGCGAGACTGGATCCCTCGGAGTATATGGCGATGCAGGGGTGCAAGTAATAAGTCAGTCACACACAAATCAGTCTCTTTCCATACCTTTACTGGTGATGGTTGCAGGTGAGTCGCACGTACAGTACCAGGGCTTATGGGGTACTCGGCACCGAGCCCGTTGAAGTCTATGGGGAATGTCACAAGTAGCACAGCTCGGTCCGTTGCCCTGGGCGCTCATACAAAGGGGGATATTTACAGGGGATTGTAGTAATAGTTGTTCGTGACGCCACCTGTGGTTTCTGATCAATATGACCAGCGCTGCAGGGTAATTCTTCTGAGGGGATGTTACTAGGCAGCTAGATGTTAAGTCCCCCACAGGTGGGACTGTTCCCTCAAAGTCAATGGTGTTGCAGATAATAAGTCAGTCACACACAAGTTGTTCTCTTTCCATACCTTTACTGATGAAGGTCGCAGGTATGTCCCGGGAAGCTGCTCAGGGTGGAGTATGTACATCCAGATAATCGCTGAGTAGATTTAAGGCCTCCTGTCCCTTTTAAGTGTGGGAGTCCTAACCTGCGTGAAGTCAGATTTAACTCCAAATAGCACAGCTACGCCCGGCCAACATTGTGGTGAAAGTCTTCTTGTGGCAAGAACTAAGTCCTTATGGCTGCAGACCCGACTCCTGTTCTGCCTGACTCCAGTTACGTATCGGCACTTAGGGCTACCTTCTGAGACTTGAAGTCCAGCAAGGATTCCGGTGTTTCTCTCACTAGCCGTAAAGGTTCTAGCAATACTTCGGACCCGGTGTCCGGATAATCGAGTGAAGGTGGTCTGTCACCGAAGTCACTCCTTTCTAGGGTCACCACTCGCCCATCGCTCTACTCTCATCCTTAACATAAGCACAAGGTAGCAGTAGGTTTTGTCATTAGCTTTCTTCCTTCTTTCCAATGCTCGCTGACTGATTCTCAGTTAACTCGATGTTCAGACAACTGTAGTCCCCTTCCTTCTTTTCCTTCTTAAACTCTGTCCAGAGCGGCTATCAGGACCTTCCGTCAACTGACCTCGTGCTCGCTCCGAGAGTGTCTTTCCACATATTTTAGGAACTCACAGTCTAGATGTCCTGAGATATCAGCTTGCAATCTCTCTCCTCCATCTGTCTGGAATGACTCACTGCCTCAGACTCGTCTCCAACTCCCTCCAATCACTGATCTCCTCTCTCTCTCTGTCAGGAACTGATCTAACTGCTACATCTCTCACACCCCCTTAAGTACTCTAAAGGGGCTCCCTCTGGTGGTAATCTAGGGAAGTGTGAATGTGAATGAATATCAGATTTTGCAATTACCTTTCAGTACATACTCCTGGAACATGTGTACCAAGCGCAGCTGGGCCACACACAGGTATGTCCCGGGAAGCTGCTCAGGGTGGAGGATGCACATCCAGGTAATCACTGCGTAGGTTTAAGGCCTCCTTACTTCTTAATGTGTGAGTTTCCAACCTGCATGAAGCTAAGTTTAACTCTGTATATAACAGCTACGCCCAGCCGACATTGTGGTGGAGCCTTCTTCTGGCAAGAACTAAGTCTATGTGGCGATACCTGCCAGACTCCTGTTCTCCCTGACCCCGGTTACGTATCAGCACTATAGGGCTACCCTCTGCGACCTAAAGTCCAGCAGGGATTCCGGTTTTCTCCTACTAGCCGTGAAGGTTCTAGCAAGGCTTCGGACCCGGCGTCCGGATAGCAGAGTGGAGGTGCTAGGTCATCTATGTCACTCTCTCGTCTTCTTTACCACTTGCCCGTCGCCCTACTCTCACCCTTAACATAAGCACGGGTAGCAGTAGGTGTAGTCATCAGATTCCTTCCTTCCACAGCTCACTGACCGTTTCTCAGTTAACTCGATGTTCTGACAACTGTAGTCCCCTTCCTTCTTTTCCTTCAAAGACTCTGTCCAAAGTGGCTATCAGGACCTTCCGTCAAACTGATTTCATGCTCGCTCCGAGAGTCACTTTCCACATGCATAGGGTACTAGCAGTCAGTCTGTTCTGAGATAACAGCTTGCAATCTTTCCTCCTATGTCTCATCTGACAGGAAATCTCCGTCCGTCTGGCTAGTATGACTCACTCCTGAATCACACCAAGACTAGAATGTCTCTGAGCTCTGACAGGAATCCTCTCCCTCTGGTGTCCTGAGGAGATCTGATCTGTCTGAGGTACAACCAACAACTAGAATAGCTGTCTAGCTAGAATGCCTACTGCTGCATTTCTCCACACCCCTAAATACCTGAATCTAAAGGGCTCCCTCTGGTGGCTCCTGGGAAGTGTGAGATGTGAATGAATATCAGGTTTTGTAATTACCTTTTTGTGCATACTCCTGGGAACATGTGTACCAAGCGCAGCTGGGCCACACATCCCCCCCTAGTTATCGTCAGCACTCCCGGGCTGAAATAGAAAAACAATTTTTATAATAACATTAAGAACATAACTCATCCCTTGCGGGAGGTAAGGACACTTTAACGTTACATTGTGTACAAGTTGCAAAATAGAAAAATATCAAAATATACTTTTCACATCAATAAATACAAGACA
>JARQOD010000005.1:95481043-95494799 GCA_033576555.1 Oophaga sylvatica | reverse complement strand
AAATTGCTGTCTCTTAATGTTAGACTTGCTGCATGGGCATTCTCACATCCTGCCAGCTTATTGTAAATCAAGCACTGGATCATTTTCCAAAACATGTTTGGTCTTCAAGAACTGGACTTCTATACATTTTAGATTCAGTAGCTCATGGAAATAAGTGGCAAATGTCCCACAGCCCCAAGAATAGATTGGCGTAGGAGAGAGCGAATGCAGCCCTCATAGCTGTTACCTGGAGCTGTAGGAAAAAGGACCCCTTTAAAAGAAAATAATTGTGGGTCAATCTGAACTCTAAAAGTTCAAGTATGAGGTGGCTCATACTCGAAGATAGGTTCAACATGTCCAAAAAAAATGTGGTAGCCGGAAGGCTATCGCTGTGTCTGATGTTGGTGTAAGTGCAAAGCCGTCAACTTTCCGAAGGAGTTCGCCTGTAACCTTAAGAAAGGACGGCAGGTTAGCAACTAGTGGTTGTAGTTTTGAGTCTATCCATCAGTTTATATGCTCCAAGTAGTTCCTCCCTCCCGAAATAATAGGGCGTCCAGGTGGTATTTTGTGTTTTTATGCATTTTGGGAAGAAGGTATAATGTCGGGATAGTGGTTTCGTAAACAAGTAGTGCTGAAACAAGGTCTTTTGTGATTTCTCCATTCTCAGTGGCCTTAGTAGATTAATCCTAATGGATTTCAACTGTGCACTGCCTTGCTACATATGTTCCACTTGTTATACTCTCTTATTGAGGTATGTTATAGCTCTTTGCCCTGTGTGTGTGTCCATGCATGTTCTGTGTAGTGTACCCGTTTCTCTCTAGCCTGTTTTTTACTAATATTTAATAAAGATTTGTTACATTTTTACCCTACATGGGACTTTCTGATTGCCTCTTGTTTTTCCTCCCCTTTCCATCACATATTAAATTCAGACAACTAAGACTGTAAACCTAGACTTACACATGCTCGTTTGGCTAATAGCCATTGTGAAGGACTAAATTAAGAAAGATCAAAACTGAATGTTCCATTTTGTGCTTGTGACTCCATCTTGTCTTTATGAGATAAATTCTGTTACTTAACAAGGCTATAGTTCCTGGCCGATATAAAGAAGTAGAGTAAAGGTTATGGCTGTAATAAAACCAGACCGCTCCAGTTTGGACAAGATATAAGATACTCTGAAGAATAAGTACGCTATTGTTCCATTCTATGGTCATGTGGATATGACCATAGATGTAGTTTCCAGTCTTCCTGTATTTTCATTGGTTAAATGTTGTAGGTGTGGTTTTATACTATTGGTTGAAGTACAAACTCACTAAATACTATAAAAGATGATGATGTAATACATGGGGTAGAATCTGTCTGGCTTCTTTCCCAGAGAACAGAAAGGTCAGGAGTTTGGATTTAGGCTATGTCCACTTGTCTAGCATTGATCAGTTAGAACCGATCCAGCAGCAATCCGATGGCAGATACAACTTTTTAGTCCGTTTTTATAACTGATCTTTGCTGGATACATTTTTTTTAACATTGGAGTCTATGGAAGACGAATCCATTAATCTGCCATGCATTTTTCTTTCATTTTTTAACAGATTCGAATTTTGCTTACTGCTTAATCCAAATCTCAATGGAGAGTGGAGGCCCATACACAATGGTAGGCTGATCTTTAATCTAATGTGTATTCAGATCCAAGACATTGCAAAATAGACATCATCACAATGTTACCATGAAGTACTTTTGACGATATTCCAGTCTGGATTTGTGTAAAGAATCAACCAGAGCTAACATCAATCTTATAATTGCAAAAGGAGGGGAATTAAATACATTTGGGTTGATTTCTTGCATAACAGACTAATGCATATTACTCTTTGCAATTAAAGGAAAACTCTCACGTTGTCTTTTGAGCAGCTCACAACTCAGCAGTTTCCTTACTCCCTGGTTTATAGCAGGCGGGCACTCCACCTTGAGTGACAGAGCTATAACATTAGTAGAACTATAAAGTTCAGCACAAGTTCTACTACAACACATTAAGGCATCAGTGGTTTGTTCTGGAGTGTATGTACTGTTATCAATAAATTTACACGTAGTGGTAACAGGGCATTTGACATTTGAACAAGCACACAGCACTGGGCAAAGAGAGCAGAGAGATGTGAATAGCAGACCTGCGGTGATATCTGCTGGCTGGTGATTTATAACTGCATCTCTCAGAAGATGAGAAAGAGGGAAGGGGTAAGCAGCTAACGGTTGTATAGAAGACAATAGGCTGAAGAAAATGGAATGAGATGTTTAGAGTTAACCCCTATCCTGTTATGCAACTATTGCAGACTATTGGGCAGTTTCTGGAGGCCATGCTCCATGGAAAAGGGCTGTACACTATAAAGGATCTCGTCACTGAGTCGAGATCTAAATCTGCACATGCGCTGCTCGCCATTTTCCTGAAGTCCACCACTGGGAAATCAATGTACAGAGAGGGGACTTCACTCCTGCCTTTCCGCCAATGTTTTTTTGAAGCCCAGGACCAGCAGACTCGCACACCTAGGACACCCCCCTACTCCCAGACCTGAGGCCGAATTTCAATTCTGCCACAGAGTTTCCCTATATCCCGCCAGGACTCCTTGCTTTGAGTGTGATTCCCACTTGGAACATTTTTCTTTAGGAACATAAACAAACGTTTTGCTTCCAAATATCCTGGTTGATTTCAATACTATTTGCAAGTTGAGCTAGCTAGCTTCCTTACTGCTTCTGGGTCTCTGTGCCCAAGACGTCTCTGCCATACATGGATGCAGTTCTTATGCAAATCTTGTCTAGCACTGTACACTCTTTCTTTGCATTTTAGCTAATAAAGTTCATCTTGGATTTTTCCTTCTGCAAGAGTGTGACCCTTCTTTGAGATGATGCAGCTGTTATCTTTAAAAGTAACTACATTCCCTTTTGCGTGAGATTTTTTACTGACAGAAGATTGCTTTCAAGGCTGGCAACATAGAGAACATCCTTTATTGGGATCTTTGTGCTGAGGAAACTCGACAGTGTAGGTAGTAGTGTCCTACTCCTTCTGAAGTCATATAGTGACCATTAGTTAAGATGACCTTTTCTGACTTGCTTTCATTAAGGTCAGTGAAGAAATCCTTGTTATTTGTCATTAGACTGCTTGCACCAGAATCTTTACACCATATATGCTTTGCAGATGGGCTTGTACTGGCATTAAATGCAGCTTCAACATGTCATGATCCAGGCCAGGTTTGTTTCATGTTATTCTCTTCCCGGTCTGGTCATGCAAGGTTTAACTTTCTCTGCCTCGTTTTGGGTTCTGTGGGGCTATTTCAGTCTGCTTGTGGCCTGCTGACCAATGTCAGTGATAGTTCATGCTTCCAGGCTAGAGCAGCTGACCCCTTGATACCGTGTTTTGTCCTCTGCCCATTTTCTCTGTTCTCGTGACTTCCCTTTCTTGCCACCCAGCTTGTCTTAGTGTTTGCTCCCTGTACTTGGATCCTTGGTATGTGACCCGGCTTGTCTTCTGACCTGTTTATGTCTCTCGTCTCGGTTTATATCTGCTCCTGTCAGGCTCTGACTTTTCGCTTGTCTGTAGAGCATAGGGCTTTGGCTATGTCCCACCAGCAAGTACAGAGGGAGTTGGCTTAGACAGTCAAGACTGCCTGAGGTGCAGCCTCGGCATCTGTTAGTAAGGATGGTGATGTTACTGATGTTTCTTTGCATTCCCCTGAACCTTCTGTTAAACTCCCTGGCACCTTCTCCAGTGAGAAGGAAAAGTTTTGTGCATTCAGGCAATGTTGTAAATTACTGTTTTCCCTTAGACTCCGATCTTCGGGGAATGAGAGTCAGCAGGTGGGAATTATATCTTTACTCAGTGAAAGTCCGCAGTCTTGGGCTTTCTCTTTAACCCCGACTGCCCCTGAGAGAGTGTTTGTGGATAGATTCTTTGAGGCCCTGGGACTAATTTATGATGAACTTGACCGGGTCAGATTGGCAGAGGACATAATCATGGGTCTCTCTGAGGGAAAGCTCTCTGCCGAGTTGTACTGCTCAGAATTTAGGCGATGGGCTCCCGAGGTGTCCTGGAACGACTTAGCGCTCAGGTGTCAATTTCAGAAGGGGCTATCTGATCATCTAAAGGATGATCTGGCCCTTCATCCACCACCCAGTTCCCTGGAGGAGGCAATGACACAGGCTGTCCGTATGGTTCGGAGACTACGGGAAAGGGGAGTCATGCAACGGGAGGCCCGATTGTTTCCGGTCAAGCCAGAGTTAGTGCCTCAAGCTGAACCCATGGAGGTGGGAGCCACCACCCTCAAGGAGAGGGAGAGGAGACGGTGTCGGGAAGGCAAGCTCTGCTTTTACTGTGGTGCTCCGGGACATTGGAAGAAGGACTGTCCCTACTGTCCTTCGACCTCCAAGGTGTCGGGAAAACGCCTAAGTCTGGGTAACTGTCGAGGAGGATACCCAGACTCACAGGTACATTTTTCCTCATTTTGTAAAGTACTGCTTAATGTGGAACTTGGCGTTAGGAACTGTTTTACGCCCACTTCGACTTTTGTGGACTGTGGGTCGTCAGTAAACCTGATTGACTCTAAATTGGTGGCCAATTGCAAAGTTAAGGACAGTTAGGTTGAAAACTTCCATGAATATTGTGGCCATTGATTCTACACCACTCACTAAGGATGGTATCCATTTTGTCTCTGAAGAATTTTTGTCAAGGTGGGGGCTGTACACAAAGAGCGCATTTCATGTTTTATTTTGGACAATCTGCCTGCGGGGCTGGTGTTGGGGTTTCCCTGGGATATTGTGAAATGGGTACCTAATTGTTGCAGTAATTGCTTTTTTTTGTATCTGTGACATCCATCAGTCTGGAGTGTATTCTGGAGTACCTGAAGGACTTCGAGGATGTTTTTTTCCAAAAAAGAGGCTGAGGTTTAACCACCACACCGCCCATTTGATTGTACTATTAACCTTGTTCCTAATGCTAAATTGCCCAAGGCCCGTTTATACTATCTCTCTGGTCTAAAGCAAGTTGCCATGAAAGAATATATCTCTGAGAGTCTTCGTAAAGGACACATTTGCCCTTCTGTTTCTCCTGGGGTGGCGGGGTTCCTTTTTGTAAAAAGGAAAAACAGTGGTTTACGCCCATACCTTGATTTTCGTGAGTTAAATAAGATCACTGTGAGAAGACGTACCCCCTCTCACTTATTCCTGATTTATACAACCAATTTTCTGGGGCCAAATGGTTTTCCAAGCTAGATCTCCGGGGGGCATATAACCTTATCCGGATACAGGAGGGGGATGAGTGGAAAACTGCATTTCTCACATCTGAGGGTCTCTTTGAGAATTTAGTTATGCCTTTTGGTCTGACTAATGCGCCGGCAGTTTTCCAGAACTTTATTAACCATGTTAACCGGATAAACAGACTCACATGGGTCACCTTTGTGTTGTTCTACAGTTGCTCTGGGAGAACTCTTTATTTGCTAAACTAGAAAAGTGTTCATTTTTTGTTCAGGAACTGTCCTTTCTGGGGTTCATTTTGTCCACCGAGGGGTTCCGGATGGACCCTTGGAAGGTTCAGGCCATTGTTGATTGGGTACAACCGAGAGATCTGAAAGGTCTGCAACGCTTCCTGGGGTTTGTTAATTATTATTGGAAGCTCATAAGGGTGTTCTGTCAGGTGGTCAAACCCTCACTGATTTGACTGAAAAAGGGGCTGATATCAAGAATAGGTCAGCCTCAGCTGTTGCGGCATTCTCTTTGTTAAATAAATGTTTTATATCCGCCCCTGTGTTGATTCAGCCGGATTCGTCTGAACCATTTATTGTTGAGGTGGACGTCTCGGAGGTGGGGGGGGAGGGGGCAGTATTGTCCCAGGGACCCACCACTTTATCCAATTTAAGACCTTGTGCTTTCTTTTCTAAGAAGTTCTCGTCAGCAGAAAGAAATTATGATGTGGGGAACCTGAAGCTTCTAACCATTAAATTGGCTTTTGAGGAATGGAGGCATTTTTTGGAGGGGGCGTTCACCGAATTACTGTAATTACGGACCACAAAAATTTGGCTTACATTGAGTCTGCTAAAAGGTTGACCCCTAGGCAGGCGAGATGGTCACTTTTTTTTCACGATTCCAATTCTCTATCACCTTCCCCTTTTAGAACAGATCCCCTTTAATCCAAGTGTGCTTACAACCTTATGATGAATCTTAATTCTCGTCAGCATAGCTCATGCCATCTCATTAAAGTTTCAAGCGGCTTCTTTTATTGGATTGAATGTTGTGCTCTGTTCTTCTACTATCTTCCATCTGCAGTTTCTACTGGTATCATATAAACAGCAGAGAAGTTTAGTTTGGTTGCAGGGTGATATTGTGATTTTAAATAAAATCCCATCCAATGAAGATAAAACGACCAAACTATATTGTATCCCAAGGCAACAAAAGAAACATTTAGCCTAATGGTATAAAGAGTGCCAGAGAGATAAAGGAATATATTTGGTAATAGCTGAGGATCACCCATAAATTACAGTTATTTAGATTATCTTTGCTTTATATGGAGCTGGAGACTCTGAACTACAGTATTATATATCTACTAGATGGTGGCCCGATTCTAACGCATCGGGTATTCTAGAATATGTATGTAGTTATTTATGCATGGCTCTGCTCCCACCCTCCCATCCTTGTATGCATGGCTCCGCTCCCACCCTCCCATCCTATATACATGTCTCCGCTCTCACCCTCCCATCCTATATACATGGCTCCGCTCCCACCCTCCCATCCTATATACATGGCTCCGCTCCCTCCCATCCTATATACATGGCTCCGCTCCCACCCTTCCATCCTATATATATGGCTCCGCTCCCACCCTCCATCCTATATACATGGCTCCGCTCCCACCTTCCCATCCCATATACATGGCTCCGCTCCCACCCTCCCATCCTGTATACATGGCTCCGCTCCCACCCTCCAATCCTATATATATGGCTCCGCTCCCAACCTCCCATGCTGTATACATGGCTCCGCTCCCACCCTCCAATCCTATATACATGGCTCCGCTCCCACCCTCCCATCCTGTATACATGGCTCCGCTCCCACCCTCCAATCCTATATATATGGCTCCGCTCCCACCCTCCCATGCTGTATACATGGCTCCACTCCCACCCTCCAATCCTATATACATGGCTCCGCTCCCACCCTCCCATCCTATATTTCATGGCTCTGCTCCCACCTCCCCTCTTTGTATGCATGGCTGGGTTCCCCCGTCCTCCCCATCATACTTACCCTGACACCGTCGCTGCACGTCCCTGCATCTCTATCCTGGCACGTCAGCTTCTTCCTCTGTGGTGCGGTCACGTGGTACCACTCATTAAGGTCATGAATATGGACGCCACGCCTATGGGAGTGGAGTCGCGTCCATATTCATGACATTAATGAGCGGTACCACGTGACCGCACCGCACAGGATAGAAGCAGACGCGCCGGGACAGGGATGCAGGGACGGAAGGTGAGTATGTACATGGAGATGACCCGCGGCTACCGTCGGGAGATCAGCGGCTAGCGCCGCTGATCTCCCAACGATAGCGGTGGCATGCCTGGTTGAAATCCTGCGCCAATTTGCAGCCGGATTTGCCTGTCGCTGATTGGACGCGTCCGGCCGGACGCGACCAATCAGCGACGTAGGATTTCCGTTACAGCAGAAGTTTTAAGTTAGACAATTATATAGTAGATCAGTAGATTTCATTGCAGACACTCACGCTTCGGATAGAAACATGACTGTTAACTAGAGATGAGCCAATTTGTTTGGATTTTGGCCCCGAATCTGATTTTGCATATTCGAGCCATATTCGAACACTATTTGTGCCGAATGTATGTCTTATGATCAGTTTTGAACATATTCGGTAATTTCTGCTCCCATTGACTCTAATGACGCTCAGCTGTGTTCGACGAACATTGCAAAAACAATATTTGAATTCGATCATATTCGGAACCGAATCCGAACAAATTCGTTCATCTCTACTGTTAACTGTTGTTTCTAAGCTGAAAACACACATACAGTTTTTTGATAGCTTTTTTCCGAAGCCAGTGAATCCAGCAAGTAGAAGAAATAAAAGTTTTATATATATATATATATATATATATTTATATATATATATTTATATACAGCTCTGGCGAAAATTAAGAGACCGCCACATCAAAACTCTGTTATAGGCAGCCCAATCTCCAGACCTGAACCCCATTGAAAACCTCTGGAATGTAATCAAGAGGATGATGGATAGTCAAAGTCAACTGCTTACATTTTTGCACCAGGAGCAGTCTGAAAGACTGGTGGCAAGCATGCCAAGACGCATGAAAGGTGTGATTAAAAATCATGGTAATTCCACAAAATATTGATTTCTGAACTCTTCCTGAGTTAAAAACATTAGCATTGTTGTTTCTAAATGATTATGAACATGTTTTCTTTACATTATTTGAGGTCTTAAAGCACTGGATTGTTTTTTCTAATTTTGACCATTTCTCATTTTCAGAAAAAAAATACAAAATTTATTGCTTGGAAATTCGGAGACATGTTGTCAGAAGTTTACAGTATAGACTAAAAGAACAATTTACATTTTACTCAAAAATATACCTATAAAGAGAAAAATCAGACAAACTGAATATTTGAAAGTGGTCTCTTAATTTTTGCCAAAGCTGTATATATTTTCTATTCCTTTTAATTAACTTATGGCTATGACTAAAAAGACTGCATCAAAAACTGCACCAAAACGAGTGTGAAAATCAAAATCTGTTCTCTAGGCAGTAAAAAGTCTGCATTCAAAATGCAGGTTCTGCTGTGTTTTTGCTGCTTTTTTGTTGAGGTTTTTTTCCTGCATTTTATTTATGCGGATTACTTGTGTGTTTTGTCTACAGTATAGGTATAATGAAATTAGTTTTATTCACCAAAACACAGAGAATCCTGTTTGCTGCAGTTTTTGCACTTGGATTGCTTTCTATGGGTGAAAAAATGCTGCAAAAATGCTGAAATTTTTTTAAAAAATGCTGCAGTTCACAAATTCAGTCAGGAATGAAACAAGCCTGTGCATCCGATTTCTGAAATTTCATAGCTTTGCTATAGGAAAGATGTGTATCTTCGTACCGTGTTAGCCAGTAGATAGAAAAATATTTAGACTTGAGAGTCCTCAGTGGTTGATACCTTTTAATGGCTAACTGAAAAGATGGTAACAAATTGCAAGCTTTCGAGACTACTCAGGTCTCTTCATCAGGCAAAGACTAATACAAAAACTGAAGAATCACATATATTTATATATACAACAGGACACAGGAATAGTGCAATAGGTAAGACAAGTGACGTGAAGCAGAACTGTCATTATGGCAGAGGGATGAACATAAATATTGGAAACAGTTCATAGATAAGGAGAGAAAGTTTTATTGCCCTCTGATTGGGGTCTGGTGTTGTGTTTGATGCCCCTAGAAGGTCAGAGACGCAGATTCCTTAATTGATATAGAATGACATGAATCCGTGTGATATATTCATTCCAGCACTAAGAGTGTCAAAGGTCATCATAAGTTTGTATTCCCAAACCTTTCTATCTTTCTCAGATTTGAAGTTAGATTTTAATACCAGTAATTCCATATCCATCATGCTATGACCGGGCATACAAAAGTGTTTTGCCACAGGTAAATCCATTCTTTTTTCTCTTATTGTGTGGCGATGAGAATTCATCCTTGTTCTCAGTTTTTGCCCGGTCTCCCCCACATACAGACCCCCAGTTGGACATTTAGTACATGTAATTAGGTACACCACATTAGATGTGATGCAGCTGAAAGTACCTGGGATCTTGTAGTCCTGATGGGAGTTGGGGATCTTTATCTTGTCCGTGGTCATTATAGATGCACAGGTTTTACACTTCTTCTGGTTGCAAGGAAAGGTTCCTGCAGCTGTTGGGGAGGACAGGGAGCTTCTGACAATGATGCTTCTTAGATTTGGGGCTGCCTAAAACATAGTAGTGGGGGGTCTGGAAATATGGATGTAATCGGCATCTTTTTGTAGTAAGGGTTGTAGTTTCCGTGCAGCTCCCCTTAGCATCTCCAGATTTGGATTGTAGGTGACCACTAGAGGCACCCGGTTATTTTCTTCTTTAGTTTTGTAATGTAGCAGGTGATTCCTTGATATTCTGGTGGCTCTTGTAATTTGGTTTTCAATTGTTCTTGGATGGTAGCCCTGGTTCAAAAAAGTCTTTCTGAGGAGACCAAGATGTTCATCTCTATCCATGGGGTTGGAACATATACAGTTGTATCTGATGGCTTGGCTGTAGACAATAGAGTTTTTTATGTGTTTTGGATGGAAACTGTCCCATTTAAGGTATGTTGGACGGTCGATTGGCTTCTGATACAGGGAAGTCTCTATTTCATTGTTCTTTAGCTTAATGGTGGTGTCTAAAAAGTTAATTTCAGTGCTGGAGTAGTTGAGTGTTAAGTTGATGGTTGGATGAAATTGGTTGAACTGTTTATGGAACGTCTTTAGCTGTTGTTCAGACTCCGTCCAGATGATTAAAATGTCATCAATGTAGCGGTAGTAGGCCCGAGGCCTGATGGGACATGAGGACAAAAAAGTCGCTTTCAAGCTTGGCCATGAAAAGATTTGCATACTGTGGAGCCATTTTACTTCCCATAGCTGTGCCAGTCTCCTGAAGATAGATCTTGTTGTCAAATTCAAAGTAATTGTGGGTGAGGATGAATTTTGTGAGTTTCACCACAGAATCAGCATCATTCCCGGTGTTTTCCCATGAAGACTTTGCAGGCATTTTAATCCATCCTGGTGTGGGATATTAGAGTACAAGATTCCACGTCCATGGTGGCCAGATGGTTCCTTCTGGTAGGGGACCTATTGCTGCTAGTTTATTCAGTAGGTCAGTTGTGTCCTGAATGTAGCTGGGTGTATCCTTTACCAGGGGTTTAAGAATGCCCTCTACCCATCCAGATACCTGCTCAGTAAGGGTGTCCACACATGAAATAATCGGCCTCCCTGGATTCCCAGATTTGTGGATTTTGGGAAGCATGTAAAAATGTCCCTGTTCTTGGACTTTCTGGTATCAGGTCATCAGCTCTTATGGATTTGTCAGACAGACAAGATACCAACTTGCTTAGTTCCTTGTAATAGTCCTGTGTAGGGTCCGACTCCAGTTTTCTGTAGTAGCGTGTGTCCGTAAGTTGTCTGTTTGCTTCCTTAATATAGTCTGATGTGTTCATCATGACTATTGCACCTCCCTTGTCAGCAGGTTTAATGATGATTTCTTTGTTGGTTTCAGAGACTGTATGGCCTTTCTCTCTGGGCACTGATTGTTGGATGCTTGTCTCTTGTTGGGCTATGATGGTGGATTTTATCAAATGTCTGAATGAGTCTGTATATTTATCCAAATGAGGGTTACGTCCAGGTGGAGGTGTCCAGTCTGACCTCTTCTTGGTTGTTGGGATCCCTTTTCCTTCAGTCCGAGTGTTTTCTGGATCTTCTGTATCATTGAAGTATTCCCTCAGGCGCAGTCTCCTGAAAAAATGTTCCATATCACTGCAGAGTTCGGTTTTATCCAGGGCCTTAGTAGGACAAAATGAGAGTCCTCTAGAAAGCACGGCAAGCTCCACTTTGTTGGGTTTGTAATCTGAGAGATTGATGACACAGTTAGATGCTTTTGTGTCTGGAATGGAGTGGTTGTCAGAGTTGTCAGGTTTTGTTTTGTATCTGTTTGTATAGAGTCCGCAATTGAGGCGCAGTCTGTGTAGTTTCTTTTCCTTGTTATGAATCAGAAAGGTCCGTAGTGTGTTATAGTATTGTTATACTGAAGTAAAATGGCTCCCACAGTATGCAAATCTTTTCATGGCCAAGCTTGAAAGCGACTTTTTGTCCTCATGTCCCATCAGGCCTCGGGCCTACTACCGCTACATTGATGACATTTTAATCATCTGGACGGAGTCTGAACAACAGCTAAAGACGTTCCATAAACAGTTCAACCAATTTCATCCAACCATCAACTTAACACTCAACTACTCCAGCACTGAAATTAACTTTTTAGACACCACCATTAAGCTAAAGAACAATGAAATAGAGACTTCCCTGTATCAGAAGCCAATCGACCGTCCAACATACCTTAAATGGGACAGTTTCCATCCAAAACACATAAAAAACTCTATTGTCTACAGCCAAGCCATCAGATACAACTGTATATGTTCCAACCCCATGGATAGAGATGAACATCTTGGTCTCCTCAGAAAGACTTTTTTGAACCAGGGCTACCATCCAAGAACAATTGAAACCAAATTACAAGAGCCACCAGAATATCAAGGAATCACCTGCTACATTACAAAACTAAAGAAGAAAATAACCGGGTGCCTCTAGTGGTCACACTACAATCCAAATCTGGAGATGCTAAGGGAGCTGCACGGAAACTACAACCCTTACTACAAAAAGATGCCCGATTACAATCCATATTTCCAGACCCCCACTACTATGTTTTAGGCAGCCCCCAATCTAAGAAGCATCATTGTCAGAAGCTCCTGTCCTCCCCAACAGCTGCAGGAACCTTTCCTTGCAACCAGAAGAAGTGTAAAACCTGTGCATCTATAATGACCACGGACAGATAAAGATCCCCAACTCCCATCAGGACTACAAGATCCCAGGTACTTTCAGGGTGCATCACATCTAATGTGGTGTACCTAATTACATGTACTAAATGTCCAACTGGGGGTCTGTATGTGGGGGAGACCGGGCAAAAACTGAGAACAAGGATGAATTCTCATCGCCACACAATAAGAGAAAAAAGAATGGATTTACCTGTGGCAAAACACTTTTGTATGCCCGGTCAAAGCATGATGATATGGAATTACTGGTATTAAAATCTAACTTCAAATCTGAGAAAGATAGAAAGGTTTGGGAATACAAACTTATGATGACTTTGACACTCTTAGTGCTGGAATGAATATATCACACGGATTCATGTCATTCTATATCAATTAAGGAATCTGGTCTCTGACCTTTAGGGGCATCAAAACACAACACCAGACCCAATCAGAGGGCAATAAAACTTTCTCTCCTTTCTATGAAAAGTTCCAATATTTATGTTCATCTCTCTGCCATAATGACAGTTCTGCTTCACGTCACTTGTCTTACCTATTGCACTATTCCTGTGTCCTGTTGTAAAAATAAATATGTGATTCTTTAGTTTTTATTTTAGTCTTTGCCTGATGAAAAGACTTGAGTAGTCTTGAAAGCTTGCAATTTTTTAACATCTTTTCAGTTAGCCATTAAAAGGTATAACCACTGAGGACTCTCAAGTCTTTTAATAGCTTTGCTAGTATTTTAAAATAAAGCTTCTTTTCTGCAGAAAAAAAGCAGCAAAAAACACTGCATGTGAACACAGCTTTAGCCTTATGGTATTATTTTTTGGATAGACACATTATACTGTATACATGGTAGGGTCCTGGCCCTTCTATAGTGCTGGGTAATGTAGAGTGTCAGTCTTGCGGATATACATATGGTTTTGGCAGTCGCCTTATGTAATATAGGGGCTTTGGTAATAGGCTGTTATATGGACAGAGGTGTATCTCCTATAATGGTGTAAATGGCACCATATGCAAGCCCGTGTGCATTTTGAATAGTAGGGAGCCACCCCACTGATGTTTGTGGGGTAATAAGTGGTGTTCTATTAGTATTTTGCGCGGTACTGCCCCTGCCTTGATCATGAGGGACCAGCTGCGTCCTGTTGTGCATTTCCTTGACATGGTATTCCAAGAATGGCTGATTTTTTTTT
>JARQOD010000005.1:95422150-95480943 GCA_033576555.1 Oophaga sylvatica | reverse complement strand
ATATTCTAATTTTTTCTAACTCCACAGAGGAACATCATGGACATGTGAGAATGGTCTTGGAACGTCTAAGACAAAATCATCTTTACATCAAACTTGAAAAGTGTGAATTCCATAGGACCGAAATTCAATTTCTGGGGTATGTACTGTCTACACAAGGAATTAGTATGGATGGAAGCAAAACCCAAGCCATCAAGGATTGGCCAAGTCCTAGAAATGTGAAGGAGGTACAGCGCTTCATCGGGTTTGCCAACTTCTATAGACGTTTCATTAGAAATTTCTCTGAGGTAGTGTCACCTATCACTCAACTTACCCGGAAAGAGTCTAGGTTTTCCTGGACTCCCCAAGCCCAGGAAGCATTTTCCCGTCTAAAAGATAAATTTACCACTGCACCTATCCTAGTACATCCAACCCCGAGCTTGCCTTCATAATAGAGGTGGATGCTTCAGACTGTGCTGTTGGAGCTATACTCTCTCAGAGAACAGGTGAGAAGAATGTCTTGCATCCCTGTGCCTTCTTTTCCAGCAGTTGTCTTCGGCTGAGAGGAACTACGATGTGGGCAATAGAGAGTTGTTGGCCATTATTGCCGCCTTCAAAGAATGGAGACACCTTCTTCAGGGAGCTGCACAGCAAATAGTGTCCTGACAGACCATCGTAACCTTGAGTTTATCAGGTCGGCTAAGTGCCTGACTCCTCGCCAGGCTCGCTGGAATCTTTTCTTAAACCAATTTAATTTTATCATCTCTTATAGACCAGGATCGCGCAATGGAAAGGCTGATGCACTCTCTAGGATTTACTCAGCAGAGACACGTCCAATTACTCCTCCTAAGACTATTCTTCCTGACTCTAGATTCCTAGGAGTAATTCATAATCAAGACCTACTTAAGGACATCAAGGAAGCATACCATGCGGATTCCTTTTTGGCACAACCCCCAAGGGACGTAAGTCTTGTCTTTAAGAATGGTGTGTGGATTCAGGGACAACGTCTGTATATTCCTGAAACAGTCAGATTAAGAGTATTGCAACTCATTCACGATTCCAAGATAGCTGGGCATAGAGGAATTCTAAAGACACAGGAATTTCTTTCTCGTTTCTTTTGGTGGCCCACTTGCAGGAAGGATGTTTTGAATTATGTCACTTCATGTGAGGTCTGTGCAAGATGCAAAACACCTCGCTCCTCACCAACTGGTCTGTTACAGCCTCTTCCCACCCCGTCCCGCCCGTGGGGATCCATTTCTATGGACTTCATTGTGGAGTTACCAACCTCTCGGGAAGAACACCATTCTAGTGGTGGTTGACCGTCTAACAAAGGCAGCTCATTTTATCCCTTGTGTCGGCTTACCCACTGCAAAACAGACATCAGATTTGATGATTAAAGATGTGTTTCGCTTACATGGAGTACCGGATGAGGTTATTTCGGATCGAGGGGTGCAATTCACTTCTAGGTTTTGGCAAAATTTCTGTGCAGCATTGGACATTAAAGTAAACCTTTCTTCTGCTTTTCATCCCCAGACTAATGGACAGACCGAACGAACCAATCAAACCCTGGAGCAGTATCTCCGCTGCTTATCTGCCACTACAGGATGATTGGGTGGATCTACTTCCATTAGCTGAGTTCTCGTATAACAACTCTCAGAGTGCCTCCACTAAACAGTCTCCTTTTTACTCTAATCTAGGTTATCATCCTAACATTCTACCACGATTTCCCATAGAAACGCCTTTACCAGCAGTGGCTGAAAGAATCACGTCTTTACAGAAGAATATGGATCTTCTAAAGGAAAATCTGGAATCAGCTCAAGAAAGGTACAAGAAAGCAGCAGATAAATTTCGTAAACCTGCACCAGCTTTCAAGGTAGGAGACTTGGTCTGGCTGTCAACCAGAAATCTTAAGTTAAGGATTCCATCGTCTAAGTTGGGACATAAGTACATTGGACCCTATAAAATCAGTAAAATTATAAGTGCCGTTGCTTGTCGTCTTCAATTGCCCAGAACTATGAGAATCCACACCTGTCTTTCATGTATCCCTACTAAAGGCTGCGACACCCAATACGTTTCCTGGACGTTCCTCTCCTTGCCCTGACCCAGTGCTAGTCGATGGTCAGGAAGAATTTGTGGTGGAAAGGATTTTAGATTCCAGGTTGTATAGAAATCAGTTACAATATCTGATTAAATGGCAGGGCTACCCAGTGGAGGACAACTCATGGGAACCGGTCAATAACGTTAATGCTCCTCGCTTGCTCCGTCAGTTTCATCAGAGGTACCCACACAAGCCTGGTCTGAGGTCATCCGGAGGTTGTTCTTAAGGGGGGAGTAATGTAAGGTTCTATGTATATATTCCTGAAACTCAGTTTGTTCGTCAGCCATTTTACTTTCTGTCTTGCTGCAGCTATCTTGCCCTCAGTCAAAATGGAGTTTCCAGCTTGCATGTTCCCGCCCTGATTCTCTCCTTTGCTTCTTAAGCAGCCACAGCTGAGCAATCAGTGCTTCAGAATCTAGCCTGCAGTGAACCTGTGACTTGACTCCTGTAAGCCTTGGACCTTGTACTCCAGCTATTCCTACTGAGGAACTCTGAAGCACTTGTGGACTCTGAACCCTGCTCTTTGAAAGACCCACGTTTGCATGGACTTACGGTAACAGAGAAGAAGATCCTGAATCTGTATTGGAGAGTGATTGCTGGGCTTGGATTTCTCTGGCCTGCTGTGTCTCCTGTTTCTGTGTCTGCAAACTGTGTGACTATTTCTGCCAACTTGTATGAAGTAATACAGGACTTTTCTATATCAAACCTGTGACTCCTGTGTTTTCGTCGCACCCAAGCACAAGACGCTATATGAACTGTACTACATACATTACACCATCGTTTCATTCTCCCCATCACTCCCATCATTGCTTTTTCCTCATCATTGCTTTTTCCCCATCACCCCATCATTGCCTTCTCCCCAGCACTCCCATCATTGCTTTTTCCCCATCACTCCCATCATTGCTTTTTCCCCATCATTGCTTTTTCCCCATCACCCCATCATTGCTTTTTCCCATCACCCCACCATTGCTTTTTCCCCATCACCCCACCATTGCTTTTTCCCCATCACCCCATCACTGCTTTCTCCATCACTGTGTCATTGCCTTCTCCCCATGACCCCATCATTGCCTTCTCCATCACTCCCATCATTGCCTTCTCCCCATCACCCCATCATTGCCTTCTCTACATCACCCATCATTGCTTTTTCCCCATCATTGCCTTTTCCCCATCACCCCATCATTCCCCTCTCCTCCACCTATACACACACCACCACTCATCTCTACACACACATAGATACAAAACACACACACACCACACCTCTCAGCTGTCCGCAGCATCACACACACACAGCACCTCTCACCTGTCCGCAGCATCACACACACACACAGCACCTCTCGCCTGTCCGCAGCATCACACACACAAACACACACACAGCATCTCGGCTCTCACCTGTCTGCAGCATCCCCGGCGCCCGCGCTTCCTCGCTCTGGCACAGTCGGCCGCTGAATGATGACATCATCCAGCGGCGCTGCTCTCTGTTTCAGAGACAGAAAGTGCGGGCTCCAGGCAGGAAGGTTCCTTGCAGCTCCGCTGCTGCTTATTTTCTCTTGCAGGCAGCGGAGCTGGGATCGCTCCCTGTCTGCCGCACATGAGGGCAATCTGGCCAGGTGTCCCCGGAGCATCGGGCCCGGAGAAACCATCCAGATTGCCCTCCTTATTAGCCGCCCTGCAGGGGCCCCCTGGAGCCTCTGGGCCTCGGTGCAGCCGCACCGGTTGAACCAGCGGTATGTCCGCCCATGACCATGAGCCCCTTTGACAGTAAGATCAGAAACATGAAAAGTTTGTAATTATTTTGGCCTAATGCAGAAAGTGATGTAACAATAGAAGAATATCACAGACAGAGAGGTCATCATTATAAAGGAAATTTACACGGTGATGTCACAGTTGGGACATATTGCAAACAGTGATGTCACATTACAGGAATTGTGCACACGATGATGCTGCAATGGTGGAATAATATAAACAATGGAGTAAGTACTGGTATAGAGCAAAGTGATGACACATTGAATGGATAAACAACTCTGAAGAAAAAACACAGATTATACTAGCAGTGATGTCATAGCAAGGAGGTAACACAGAAAGTGATGTCACAGTGAAAGTAAAAGTGCAGACAGTGATCTGATAGTACAGGGTAAATGTACAACATCATAGCACAGCAATAACTTTAGCAAAAAACCTTTTATATGCAGGTATAATCCACAAACGCTACGAATAATTAAGACTGTGGAGTCTAAATGTGTCATGGGTGTATCGCCACGAAGATCGTCGCGATTACACATTCTGACTTCTCGCAGTTGAGTTGCTGTTACTTTGTGTTTGGCAGTGAGGGAGTTAATTCTGCCTAGCTCTGTGCTAAGACTAGGTCCAGCCTCTCCCGGCTGCAGTTTGATTATGCACTAATTAGCTTCCTTTATATACCTGCCAGTCTGCTTAGGAGTTGCCGGTGAAAGCATTCATACAGACCAGCAGATTGGATCAGGTTATGAGAAGACTTAAGCTAAGAGTTCCTTTGTGGTTTCTCCTCTCCTCGCTTATAGTTTATCTCCTAGACCATTTGTGTTCCCTCTGTGTTTAAGTGTTGTATGCAAGACAGTATTTACTTTATTCCCTGTCTGTCTCGTTTGTCTTTACTGTTTGTTAAGCAGTGACCTGCCTATTCCCTGTGTGGTAATCAGGGTCCTTCTGAGGACTAGATTACAGTGGTCAGGGACTTATAGGAGACAGGGTTACGCTGGCGGCCTGGACCTCTGTACCATTAACAGTACCTCCAGGTAGAGGGACTAGTCAGGACCCCAGTTTAGGGTCAGCATAGACCCCGGTCCACCTCTAGCCTGTGACAGCGTAAAACGTCTTCAGGATTCACCCACAGTACAACGGATATTATGTCAGGTAATACTATACTATATGTACATGTTGATATTACCTATTTATATGTTATATAGAATGTTGTCCCTCTTGGTATAGATTACTGACATTATATATATATCTGTGATACAGCGTGACAAAATGCGTCTATGTCCATTTTCCATACAGTTTTACGAAGCTAACAATTCTTGCTAATTTTTGGAGATTCTTACCTGTCGTAGGGTTTCTACTCACTTGGTTGTGTTTTAGGTAGGCACAGGAAGCGTGCTCAGTAAGACTTCATAATCTGCTCAGGAAACCAAACAAAACAGACTTTTCTGGCACAAAGTGAAAACACAAAGTAGATAGTCCATACAGTATTGTGAGTTCGCCCACTTGGATTATGTTGGAATATGTTTGGTGCAAAAACTACATTCCTGTCTATGAGTGTTTAGTTGTTAGATTTGTATGTTGTTTATAAAGTTAGAACAAAAAAAAACTCCCAGAGTCTCACACAGGAAGAGCATATTCTGATATTGTCAGTGCTATATTGATGACATCTTTTGCATATGGGGAGGAACATTGGAGTCCCTTTTAACCTTTTTTTACTTTCGCAACACGTCGTGGCCGGGTATCAAGTTCTCCATTTCCCATGACTTATTTCAAATGAACTTTCTAGATACCATGGTCATAAAAAATTCCGAGGGCGTTTTATCCACAGATCTGTACATCAAAAATACTGATCGTAATAGTCTCCCTCACTACCACAGTCTACATCCCCCTCAATAAAACAATCAATTCCTAAAACCCAATATCAGACAATGAGACGCATTGTCACCAATGAAGGTCTAAAAGTACAACGTCTGAATGAGATGACTTCCAAATTCATTGAGCGGGGTTATCCACCGTCCCTGCTTAAGAAATCCGAAACGTCTACCACTGCGACATGTAATGACGCCGCAAATCGCTTACCTTTCGTTCACTCCTTCCATCCCTTTGCATACATCATCCACAAATCTATCCGCAAGCATTGGCATTTATTGGCCCCTGCCCACCCAGATATACCGGAATTTCATCAACCATTTCTCCCCTGCTTCAAACGTGCACCCAATTTGAAGGGCTCTCTAGTTAGGACAGACATTGAAACAAAAATTTCAGTACAACGTCAATGGTTCCTACAGAGACTGAAAATGGGCACTTTCCCATGCTTGCATTGCATACAATGCAATAATGTCCTGAAGGATGATAAATTTTGTTACCCACAATCAGGGAAAGAGTTTAGGATCAAAAATTATTTCACATGTGATACTTCCTTGTGATTTACCTCATTAAATGCCCTTGTGGTCTCTTATATGTCGGGGAGACATCACAACCAATACGTGATAGTATTTCAAAACATAAGTCCACAATCAGATGAAAAAACTCCTCCCAATTCCCCATCACTTCATCACTCAGGGCCATAACATCTCACAATTTCAGTTTCAGGTCATCGAACAGGTCCCACTTCCCCGACGTGGGGGTAATAGGATCCTCCTGTTAAAAAAAGTGAGGCCTTTTGGATCCACACTTTAGAGACATTGAGTCCAAAGGGCCTAAACAGGGATTATGATTTGGCATCATTTATACAGTGATGCATGCTCTCCAAACCCATAGTGGCTAAGCCAAGTCTGATATTATGTTCATTTATGCTACACAGCTTTTTGATATAACATGTATTATGCATATTAAATATGTAAAATGTGTTTTCTCTTTATAAAATTCATTTCTTTCAGTTCATTCTCTATGGGCACAATTAAATTGATCCATATCTGAATTATATGAAGTTGATCATTTGCCTCTAAAGATTACTAACAAATTTTTCTCTCTCTATAGAGTCACTTATATTAAATAGTCCGGAATATGAAACATCAGACGTCACCAACCACAAGCACTCTGTTTAACAATCTGTTACCTACTAGGATCCTTTGTGGAATTTCACACCACTGGCAAAATCTTCCACCTGCGATATTGCCCTATGGGCAGTTTTCTGCACTTGTCACCATTGAATATATCTAGTAAATTTTCAATCACTCCTCTTCTTAGTATCTTCCTATTTTCTGGGATTTCCTCCTACTAACTATGTACCAGAACTTCTAGGCCACACAGACATTAATTATATATCATCCGCATTAACTTTGGCCCATTTTTTGTATGCTCTAACAACTTTTTCGGCATGATTCCATGTGGAACACATAACAACATGACCGTGGAATGCATGACCATCTTACTTCTGGTATGACACTTCCGGTTTTCCAGAATACACACCCAGCGGTCTGCATTATAACATCCCGGTCCCGCCCCTTCCCTTTTTAAACCGCGTGCCACTAACACTCCATTAGACGAGCGGTGGACACCGCGTCTGGGGTGGCTGCGCCTACAAACCGAGGGATCTAGGTAAGAAATAAGGATATTTGGGACTCCCTTCTTCATCTTGCTCAGAATATATAGAATACACATAGATCATTACCATTATAATTTTCCCTCAGAATATAGTCCCACATAAGCTTCAGCGCAGACTGACTGCAAGTAAGTGTCTTCTATATTATACGTTTTTTCCTGGAAACAACAAATAGTAATCATGTTACTCCACCATTTAGATGCAGTGCTGCTAGAGATTTTTCTCCACCCATATTCCTCCACTGTAATCAAGTTTAGTACGGTACGTTCTATTTGTCCTCCAAGGCTTACCCCTTTTCACTCATCTTTTCCACTTACCTCTTCACTCATTGCTCACTCATCTATATAACTGGGCACTTTATGACTGTTCCTTGTTGTCTTGTCATTTACCTCGCATTGTGCATTTCTGTTATATCAACCTGACCATTGTTGTACCATGTATATACTTTTGTTATCTTTTTCCTTTTTTTGTACTTATGTTATATGCATTTTGATTGTTTCTTTTCACCAATTGTAGTCACTGATGAAGGTCAAACGTGACTGAAACGTTTGTTAAAGCGTACTACAATAAATCACGCTTTATATCCTTAAGTTGAGTGCAAGGTTTCATATTTACTAGTGTATGGTTTGGGTACCTACCTTTGCACCACCCAATAGTAGTGCTCATGGTGTTTTCTAATATATCAAAAACAAATATGACTCAGAAGGTAAAGTTCACCGGTTTAAGGCAAGATTTGTCGCAAAAGAGTACTCTCAAAAGTATGGTCAAGATTATTATGCTACATTTTCTCCAGTTGCAAACCACATTCAGAACTTTAATGTCCGTAATTGCAGTTCAGCAGATGACAGTGAGACATTTTGACATCAAAACAGCCTTCCTACATGGTGACATTGAAGAAGAGTTGTAAATGAACCAACCCGAGGGATATATTAAAAAGGGTGAAGAGCACCTTGTTTGTAAAATGCAAAACTCTCTCTATGGACTTATATCTTTGAACCGTGCTGTGTTGTGCATAAATATGTGATTCTTCAGATTTTGTATTAGTCTTTGCCTGATGAAGAGACCTGAGTAGTCTCGAAAGCTTGCAATTTGTTACCATCTTTTCAGTTAGCCATTAAAAGGTATCAACTGAGTCGCTCACGTACCAGGGCTTATGGGGTACTCGGCACCGAGCCCGTTAACTTCAATGGGGGATAGGTCACAGGTAGCACAGCTCAGTCCGTTGCCCTGGGCGCTCATACAAAGGGGGATATTTACAGGGGATTCTAGTAATTGTTCGTGACGCCACCTGTGGTTTCTGATCAGGGTGACCAGCGCTGCAGGGTGAATCCTCAGAGGGGTTGTTACTGGGCAGCAAGATGTTAAGTCTTCCACAGGTAAGACTAGTCCCTCTAGGTATATGGCGGTGCAGGTGCAGGCAATAGCAGACACACACAAGTTGTGCTCTTTCCATCATTTACTGGCGGTAATTATGCAGGTATGTCCCGGGACCTGCTCAGGGTGGGAGGATGCACACCCGGTAATCACTGAGTAGTTAAGGCCCCTTACTTCTTAATTGTGAGTTTCCAACCTGCATGAAGCTTAAGCAACTCTGTGTAGAACAGCTAATGCCGGGCCGACATGTGTAGGACCTTCTTTGCAGACAAGTCTATGCTGATCAGGCCGATCCTGTTCTCCTGACCGGTACGTATCAGCACTATAGGGCTCCTCTGCGACCGAAGTCCAGCAGGATTCCGGTTTTCCTACTACTGAAGGTTCTGCAATTGGACCCGGTGTCCGGTGTGCAAGTGAGGCAGCTACCGTTGCATATCACTCGGTCATTTTCGTCTTGTCACCCTCGCCGTTCGCCCCACTTCACACTTACATAAGCACGGGTAGCAGTAGGTAGTTCCGTCAGCTTCCTTCCTTCCACAGCTACTGACCATCGTTTTCTCGTCGACTCGTTGTATAATAACTGTAGTCCTTTCTTCTTTCCTTCATAGACTTTCCAAGCAGCTCTCAGACCTTCCGTCAGACTGATTTCAGGGCTGCTCCGAGGTCACTTTCCGTTCTAGGGTAACTAACATCACCTTTCTGAGGAACAGCTTGCAATCTTTCCTGTCTCATCTGACGGAATCACACACGTCTGAACGCACTAGCTCAGACAAAGCTTGACTAAAATGAACTCCAGTCTAATCTCCAGATGACTCACTAGAAAGACTGAGCTCTGACAGGAATCCTCTCACCCGGTTTCTGAGATCTTTCGTCTGAGGTACAACCAACAACTACATGACTGTCTGGCTAGAATGCATGCTGCGTCTCTCACACCTTGAAATAGTCTAAGGCTCCTTGGGCAGTCTAGGAAGGTGAATGTGAATGAATATCATGCTTTGTGCATTACTTCTGTCATTCCATGGGAACATTGTACCAAGCGCAGCTGGCCACCACACCACTGAGACTCTCAACTCTAATATTTTCTAGGCCTTAACAGTCGGCAAGAGCTTGGAACTCGAAATAACAAAGTTTTGATGGATAAGGATTTAAAAGATCTCAAGCTTATGCATATTTGTATTCGAAAAATAAGTTTTGGCCAAATACAAAACTCTGACTGACATCATACAGACAAGCCATTATGCAGAAGCTACATATTCTAGGAAATTAATTCAAGAAAGTCCCAGTGTCTATAATGCTGTTAGAATGCAGATGAAGAGTAACCATTCATCCAAAAAGAGCGGATAGCAATTTATCGAATATGAGAACTGTGACAGCTCCAAGATAGAGATGGTGCAAATTGATTCGCAGGATCTAGTTCTACTGGTTCTGTGTGAAAGGATAGCAGCATTAAATGTAGCATCCAAAATAGGGGCATTAAGAGTCAGAGCCTGACTACACAATCATAGCCAATTATAGTTTTCTCTGAAATGAACGCACTGTTGCAAGTGATTGACAGGTCTCTCACTATGGAAGAGAACAGCCGGCCGGAAGCTGCGCCGGACTATTCTCTTCTCTGACTTTGGTTCCCAGCCGGATTTTCTAACTATATTTTCTCTGAGCTCTGATTCTCTTCAGGACGCAGTCAGGCAACACTATAAATAGGATCGAGAATGGACCACAATGGCCAGCGGCTCTCCCAACCCGAGCGTGACAGCTTGATATATGATTCTATGAAGCCATCACGCTTGGGTCGGGAGAACCACCGGCCAGTCTGTGCATAGTTGTCCTATCTCAGTCCGATTTATAAGGTCGTCTAACTGTGATCTTACTATACAGGTCTTATTTTCTCCTCACCAATGCTTGCTATGTTATATAGAGATACCAAGTAATAATTATGGTATCTTGTACAGAGAATAAAATGACAACTTGGATTCAGTAGATTCTCAACGATGTGAAAATAAAGAGGAAAACCACAGAGTACTGTCAAGGAAAAGCTGTTTCAGAACTGTGGGAACAAATGCATTTGAACTAAGCAACCAATTACAAATGTGTGGGCTTTGAACTATACACATTACCACTGACCCCTGTTTTTAGTAACATTTTCCAGCCTGTACACTGCAAAATAAATATACACAGCAGAGAGCATCTACAAGGAACCAGTGCTAGCTGCAAAGGTTATTTCAAGGAAAAGGCTAATCCCAAACAGTTTTTTTATAAAGTGAGTGTTTGCAGCCATTTGGGTTTGACATCAGTTTACATTCGTTTCAGACTAGCAAATAATAATAATAATATATCTTTATTTTAATAAGTCAATGGAGGCCAGTATATCACTGTATTAGGCAAGTATCTACCATTTGATTACCATTGACCAGAGAAAATGCAGAATGTTTTGGCCATGATTTTCACCAAATTTATAAAAAGATACAAGCCAATTAAGCAATTTGGTGCACTCTCATCTCTATGAAAGATGCAAAAGGGCATATTTATCAGTTTTGTCTAATTCTTAGGCCGGGTTCACATTAGCGTTTGAGTCCGCAGCATGGTGCTGCGGACTTCTTTCCTTATCTCCGCCTACTTACGCATGCGTCCTGCGTACCCCTCTTTAACATTGGGTACGCAGGGACATGCGTTGTATGCGGATGCGTCCGCGTGTGGCGTTTTGAAGTGCCCTCCGAACGCAACATGTTGAATCTTCTTGCGTTTGACGGGCACGTCAAAACGCTGCACGCGGACGCATCCGCATACAACGCATGTCCCTGCATACTCAATGTTAAAGATAGGTACGCAGGACGCATTCGGAAGTAGGCGGAGCCATGTGGAAGCAGGCGGAGCTTTAAGGAAAAGTCTGCAGCACTACGCTGCAGACTCAAACGCTAATGTGAACCTAGCCTTAGACAGTGCAAACATAGACTAGACAGTTTTAAAATGCTTCTGATTTATATCATAGTGGTTCCTGAAGCTTTGCAAATCTGTCAGATTTCAAGAATCTCTAGTCCAAGTTTACACCCAGCAACTTTACTTGTCACTTTATGGGGAAGAATAGCTCCAAAAACCTGCAAAAGTTTGAGATATCCAAAACTGCCATAAATACCGGTACATTTGTAAATGCAAGCGTTTTTTTCTTATATTATTTTGCAGTCATCATATTATACAGCACTGTGTACTTACAATTGCTCATTTTGCCTTTCTACTCAGTTAATTCTTCTCTTTTCCATTAGGTCTATGACATCACATGATTAAAAACAGACTAGCTGAATCCTTCTATGTTCTACTGTATGTAGATAAAGTAAGTCTATTTTCCTTGTATGAGTCATCATTATAACTACAATATTACATGATGAGAGGCTGAAAAAGTTGGGCTTGTTTAGCTTAGAAAAAAGACGCCTCAGAGGGGATCTTATTTACATGTAGCACGGGGCAGCACGGTGGCTCAGTGGTTAGAAATGCAGCTTTGCAGCGCTGGGGTCCTGCGTTCAAATCCCACCAAGGACAACATCTGCAAGGAGTTTGTATGTTCTCCCCATGGTTGCGTGGGTTTCCTCCCACATTCCAAAAACATACTGATAGGAAACTTAGATTGTGAGCCTCATCAGGGACAGCGATGATAATGTGTGCAAAAACTGTAAAGCACTGCAGAATATGTTAGCGCTATATAAAAATAAAGATTATTATTATATGTGTGGTCAGTACAAAGGACTGGCGCATGACTTATTCCTTCCAAGAACCATAGTAAGGACCATGGGGCACTCATTGCGGGTGGAAGAAAGGCAATTCCAGCAGCTAAATAGAAAAGGGTTCTTTCAAAGGTTTTTAACTTCTTCTGGATTCGTCGTCCAGTCTTTGTGCTGTCCTTTTTTCTGGGAACTGGGTGACCTCCGGGAACTTGGTGACCTCTGGGAACTGGGTGACCTCCGGGAACTTGGTGAAATCTGGGAACTGGGTGACCTCAAACAACTGGGGGACCTCCGGGATCTGGGGGACCTCTAGCCAGGGTCTGTGGTCCTGAAGACCGAGTGAGGGTCCCCCAGCTGCTGCTCGGTGGTGGTAGCAGTCCTGGAGGTGGAGGAGGTCCAAGCTTGGGTGGAGGTCCAAGCAGGGGAGGAGGAAGTCCAAGCAGGAGCAGCGCTTGGCATGGTGGTGGCGGTGGAGTGTCCAGCCGCACTGGGACTTGGTGTGGTGTAGTGGTGTCTGGCATGGCTTGGCATGCTGGTGGCCGTGCAGTGGTATGCAGCAGAAGTTGGTAGTGAGGTGAAGCGAGTCAGTGGTGGCACAGGTGGGAAAGGCACCACTGGCTGCTGCACGTACCGACTCTGCTGCATAGCCTGCGTGTAAGCATTGTTGCAGGCCTGCATCACAGTCAGCTGGAGATCAGGACTAAGGTGTTCCACCATACCCGTTCAATTTTATTTAAAAAATGGTGCGCTGGTCTGTTGAGGTCGGCTTCAAGATGGTCAAGGCGATGCTCAACAGACTGGAAGCTTGTATCCATTAGTGCACAACCGCTTTCCAGTATGTCGCTCGCCGCCTTGAGGGCATTTTGAAAAATCTTGCTCAAGTGAATGAACTCGGGCATGAGATTCCAGTCCGAGGCCTTCTGCCGCTGGCGGGAAGTGCCCGCAAAACCAGTGGCAGAGACCGGGGACAGGGGAAGACCTGATGTACCAGCTTCCTGTTCTCCAGCTGGCTGTGCTGGCGACCCACAAGGTGCTTCTTGGCTGGTGGATGGCTGGGACGGGTCCGAGGCTGCTCGCTGAAGGACCGCTCCAGGACCAGGTTGCAGGGTGCTGCTCCAGGTGCTGTGAAAATAAAATAAATACATTAGTATCATGCATTTACAATAGTAAAAGCACCAACTCCTGTGGAATAGAAAAACACAGAGTAAACACAATACAATACAACAACAAAATACTTACGCTCTGGTGGCAAGGACCGGTCTTAAGAAGGCCAATGCCCGATGGTAACGGTATTTTCGGGTGGTCCTTGCTGCAGCACCACTGGCAACCCAGTTCTCCTGCCTCAGGTCCCTGTTGAAGCGGTCCTTCATCGAGCGCCAATGGGTTCTGACCTTGTTCACTGTGGAAAAAAAAATTTAGACAATGCACTGTAGGCTGGGATAACACAAATGTGTGTGATGATAGAAACTCACAGGAGTTACTAGCATCACACACAGTTGTGTGATCCCGGCCAAAGTCACTGCCGAATTACACACCATTGAAATACTTACGAAAATCCTTGCGACCCGGGGAGAGGCGTTGTCTCAGCCATCCATCAGCGCTGTGGCCGACCTCATTCCAGAGCTGCCGGATCACCACGTTGTCACAGTGCAGTGGATCACCGCTGTCCCACAACAGGACTCGCTCCTGGACCAACTCTATCAGGGCGTCATTGTCCAGGGCGAGTTCCTCATCCTGTTGTGGAGCCTAGAAAAGAAAGCAAAACATTAATCTTGGAAAGATTTGGAAATGAAAAAGATAGAAAACAAGACAGAATAGAAGAAAGATTGAGAATAGACGCAAGATTGAATAGGAAAAACAGGCAATAAAAAAGTCAGGGGAAAAAAAGAGTACAATCTGTCAGTCTATACTTACAGGCCATCTCCTCGCCTGCACACGGACTGGCTGCTCCCGTTCTTCCTCCGCTGCTGTGGACGATGAGTTCTGAAAAAGAAAAAAAAATTATTTGCCACATGTGTCCATGCAACAGAAAATACTTACCAATCAGTATGGAAGGAAGGTACTCACTTCACCCTCTGCTTGAGCCAGTTCACCAGGGCCAGGAAGATATTCATCCCGGAAGACATGCTGCAATAAAAAAAGAGACATTAGTACCTAATAAATTGAGAAAAAAGGAGAGAAAGACATTAGGTTTTATACTACAATCAGTTATTCCAAGTTTATCCAATGCTGGAATAGCTGCCTGTCTCTGTCGGTGGCTGTAGAGTAGTGGACTGAAGTGCCAACACCTTCTTTTATATACACTACCCCCAAACAATGTTTCTTTGTTTAGGAGGTGCTTTAAACCAGTGTCTATACATGTGTAATCTTTGACAATGCATGCGTACTAAAACGCTGACGTGCGCCTGGCCATGCCAGCGATCACATAGACTGTAATGTGTTGTTTTGGCGCATTCTGTGCGCAAAGCGAGCGCATGCGTCTTTTTAACGATTTTGGGCGGACCAAAAAATGCAACATGCTGCGTCGTGCGCACCAAGGCCCTAACCTTGAAATAACACAAGCGCACGAAAACGCTGATGATCGCATGCTAACGCTAAACCATGCGCCCCCCATGTTAAACATAGGGGCGCATGGCGCATGCGATTGGATGAGCACGATGCGCTGCGCTAAAAAACGCTAATGTGAAACCAGCCCTAAAGCGCCAAAACATAAAAAAAATATAAGTGAGGTATCGCTGTAATCATACTGACCGAAGAATAAAGCTGGCTTATCAATTTTACCACAGAGGAACGGTGTAAGCGCCCCCCCCCCAAAAAATAAATTCATGAACTGCAGGTTTTTGCTCATTCTGTCTCCCAAAAATCAGAATAGAAAGCGATCAAAAAATGTCATGTGCCTTAAAATGGTACCAATAAAAACGTCAACTCATCCCACAAAAAACAAGACCTCACATGACTCTGTGGGCCAAAATATGGAAAAATTATAGCTCTCAAAATGTGGTGATGCAAAAACTATTTTTTGCAATAAAAAGCGTCTTTTAGTGTGTGACAGCTGCCAAACATAAAAACCCGCTATAAAAACCCACTGTAAACAGTAAATCAAACCCCCTTTATCACCCCCTTAGTTATGGAAAAATAATAAAATAAAAAAATGCATTTATTTACATTTTCCCCTTAGTGTTAGGGTTAGGGCTAAAGTTAGGGTTAGGGATGGGGCTAAAGTTTGGGTTGGGGCTAAAATTAGGGTTAGAGCTAAAGTTAGGGTTAGCGTTGTGACTAAAGTTAAAGTTAGGGTTGGGGCTAAAGTTAGGGTTAGGGTTGGGGCTAGAGTTGGGGTTAGGGTTTGGATTATGGTTATGGTTGGGATTATGGTTAGGGTTGGGATTAGGTTTGGGATTAGGGTTAGGGGTGTGTTAGGGTTAGGTTATAGGTAGGGGGTAGGGTTGGGATTAGGGTTAGGGGTGTGTTGAGGTTAGGGTTGGATTTAGAATTGGGGAGTTTCCACTGTTTAGGCACATCAGGGGCTCTCCAAATGCAACATGGCGCCTGATCTCAATTCCAGCCAATTCTGCATTGAAAAAGTCAAATTGTGTTCCTTCCCTTCCGAGCTCTACCATGCGCCCAAACAGTGGTTTACCCCTCACATATGGGTATCAGTATACTAAGGACAAATTGCACAACAACTTTTAGTGTCCAATTTCTCCTGTTACCTTTGGGAAAATAAAAAATTGGAGGCAAAAAGATAATTTTTGTGGAAAAAATATGATTTTTTTATTTTAACGACTCTACGTTATAAACTTCTGTGAAGCACTTGGGGTTCAAAGTGCTCACCACACATCTAGATAAGTTCCTTGGGGAGTCTACTTTTAAAAATGGTGTCACTTGTGGGGGGTTTCACTGTTAATGAACATCAGCGGCTCTCCAAACGCGACATGGCGTCCGATCTCAATTCCAGCCAATTTTGCATTGAAAAGTCAAACAGCGCACCTTCCCTTCCGAGCTCTGCCATGCGCCCAAACATTGGTTGTCCCGCACAAATGAAGTATCAGCGTACTCAGGACAAATTGTACAACAACTTTTGGGGTCCAATTTGTCCTGTTACCCTTGGTAAAATAAAAAAAATTGGATCTGAATTAAATTTTTTGTGAAAAAAGTTAAATGTTCATTTTTTTTAGACATTCCAAAAATTCCTGTGAAGCACCTGAAGGGTTAATAAACTTCTTGTATGTGGTTTTGAGCACCTTCAGGGTGCAGTTTTAAAAATGGTGTCACTTTTTGGTATTTTCTATCATATAGACCCCTCAAAGTGACTTCAAATATGAGGTGGTCCCTAAAAAAAATGGTTTTGTAAATTTTGTTGTAAAAATGAGAAATCGCTGGTCAACTTTTAACCCTTATCAGTAGCGTAGCTACCGGGGGGGGTAGAGGCAGCGGTGGCCCAGGCCCCGCGCTCTGAGGGGGCCCACCCGGAGTTACGCTACTGTAACTGTATCGGCGTTCACAGCGCGCCAATACAATTACATTCTGCGGCAGAGCAGGGAGAATCGATCTCCCTGCTCTGCCGCCCTGCCGCTATAGGGCCCCTAAGCAGGCAGTGGGGGGCCCTGTGCCAGCAGTGGGCCCCCTGCCAGTCATCGGAGGGTCAGCTGTATCGGCATCTAGCCGATACAGCTGACGGCATTGAGAGAGAAGGTGCGAGCGCTACTTTTCCCATCATCCCCCTCTCAGCATCTGACAGTGGGCACGATGACGTCACTGCCCGGTGCCCGCTGTCAGGAGATGAGCGGGAGAGCAGGGAGCAGCGCAGGAGCCAGGAGCAAGAGAGGTGAGTATTGGATTTATTATTTTTGTAATGGGGGTACATTGTACTACAGAGGCTCCCTATGGGGAGTGCATTATAATACAGGGGCTCCATATGGGTGGCGCATTACACTACTGAGGCTGCCTATGGGGATGGGGAGTGCATTATACTACAGTGGCTGCCTATGGGGATGGGGAGTGCAGTATATTACAGAGGCTGCCTATGGGGATGGGGAGTGCAGTATATTACAGAGTGCTATGGGATGGGGAGTGCAGTATATTACAGAGGCTGTCTATGGGGATGGGGAGTGCATTATATTACAGAGGCTGTCTATGGGGATGGGGAGTGCATTATATTACAGAGGCTGTCTATGGGGATGGGGAGTGCATTATATTACAGAGGCTGTCTATGGGTGGAGTGCAGTATATTTCAGAGGCTGTCTATGGGAGGGAGTGCAGTATATTACAGAGGCTGTCTATGGGGATGGGGAGTGCATTATATTACAGAGGCTGTCTATGGGGATGGGGAGTGCATTATATACAGGCTGTCTATGGGGATGGGGAGTGCATTATACTACAGTGGCTGCATATGGGGATGGGGAGTGCAGTATATTACAGAGGCTGTCTATGGGGATGGGGAGTGCATTATACTACAGAGGCTGCCTATGGGGATGGGGGGTACATTATACTACAGAGACTGCCTATGGGATAGGGAGTGCATTATACTACAGAGGCTGCCTATGGAGATGGGGAGTGCATTATACTACAGAGGCTGTCTATGGGAATGGGGAGTGCATTATGCTACAGAGGCTGCCCATGGGGATGGGGGTACATTATACTACAGAGGCTGCCTATGGGAATGGGGAGTGCATTTATATTACAGAGGCTGTCTATGGGGATGGGGAGTACATTATACTACAGAGGCTGCCTATGGGATGGGGAGTGCAGTATATTACAGAGGCTGTCTATGAGGATGGGGAGTGCATTATACTACAGAGGCTGCCTATGGGGTTGGGGAGTGCATTATATTACAGAGGCTGTCTATGGGGATGGGGAGTGCATTATACTACAGAGGCTGTCTATGGGGATGGGGAGTGCATTATATTACAGAGGCTGCCTATGGGGATGGGAAGTGCATTATACTACAGAGGCTGTCTATGGGGGTTTATTATAACATAGAGGCTGCCTATGGGGGTGCATTATACTATATTGAGGACTATCTGGTGTATTATGCTATATAGATACTATCTAGGGGGCCATCATACAGTGTGGAAATTACAGTGAGGAGGCCATCATACAGTGTGGGGAGTATAGTGGCGGAGCCATCATACAGTGTTGGAGCCATTAAATAGTTTTGAGGATATTAAGGAGTCAGTATATATACAGTGAAGGGGACATTATACTGTGTATAAGGGAGCTGTACAGGGGGGAGGCTCGGGACATTATTAAATGTAAAGTGGGCACTTATTGTTATAGGGGAACTCAGGTTACTGTGACTGTCAAAGGGGCACACACAGGGCAATATTACATTCTAGGGGACAAAATGTGGGCACTGTTTTCTAGGGCACTTGCACCCGGCATTCCTATAAACTAGTGGACTGCTTTAGAATTTAGAGGTCACACAGAACCACACACAGTGCAGTAATGGACCTAGGCAGAAGTAGTATGGGTACAGCAGTATAGACAATCGCAGCAGCGGCTGTATTGGGTATTGCAGTAATGGATACTGCACACGCTTAGTATTGGGTACAGAGCAGTAATAGGGACACATATGGCAGCAGCGGCTCAGTATTGGGGTATCAGCAGGATGAGGATTTTGTGCAGGTTGAGAATAGTCCAAATGGTGACGGTGACAGTGCTGAAAATAAGAGAAGTGAAACATGTCTTTGTTTTATTCTCTGTAGCCGAGTTCTGGATGGAGGAGTTGTTATGTCGGTCTGGGCCAGATGGAAAAGACATGAAGAGTGAACAATTCCATCAGAAAGAACGTCAGCGGTAAGCCATTATCTGTAAATCTGCTGCAATCTATTATATGTTCTGTAGGACTGGTGTTATTTACCGCTGACCATATGGCGGTGATATCAATATTCGTCTTTTTATATATAGATTATTTTTGGCAACAGCGCGGTCATTTGCTGAGGTTCTCTGGTTAGGGGCCCACTCAGAAGTTTCGCCCCCCTAAACCAAAACCCTGGCTACGCCTCTGACCCTTATAACTTCCTAACAAAAAAATTTGGTTCCAAAACTGTGCTGATGTAAAGTAGACATGTGGGAAATGTTATTTATTAACTATTTTCTACTAGATAAGTCTCGGATTTAAAACATAAAGGGTATAAATTTTGCGAAATTTTCTAAATTTTTGCCAAATTTCCATTCTTTTCACAAAAAATGCAAGTTATATCGAATAAATTTTACTACTAATGTGAAGTACAATATGTCACGTAAAACAGTCTCAGAATAACCAAGATTTGTTTAAGCGTTCCAGAGTTATAACCTCATAAATGGACAGTGGTCAGAATTGTAAAAATTGGCCCGGTCATTAATGTGCAAACCACCCTCGGGGTTAAAGGGGTTAATCATGTGATGTCATAGATCTAATGGAAAAGAGAAGAATTAGCTGGGTAGAAGGGCAAAATTAGCCATTGTAATTACACAGTGACATACGATATGATAATTGCAATATATTAAGAGGATAAAAACTTTGATGGGAGGAGGGCTTTTTTAATTCGATAGCTACTTTTATCACTTTCAACTTAATCAGTGACCAATGTCCGTTTTTCTCACTTTAAACAAGCATACCAACAATTGTGTTCATGTGTATATGAAATATACAGGATAGGTGGCTCACATGTCCAGGCACCCTTTTATTCAATCACTAAGAGGTTGTGGGACAATGTGCTACTGATAGGTGAGGTCGCAGAGGTGGATATACTGTATACATCCTGTTAATAAGTCATAAATGGTGGGGAAACCTCTTTTATAATAGAAACTAAGGTGATAGATGAGTAGACCATGTATTAGTGATTCTGCAATGACAATGATGAGCCAGAGATGGATGATGAGAAAGACATTCTTCCGCTGAAGGAGACATGATTTAGTAGACTATTAGGTATTTAACTACAATACCCCTTAAGTATTATTTAGCTAGATGTCAGTCTCGTTCCTCTGCTATACAAAAAGAGCTAAAAATGGCTAATGTAAAAACAAGAAAAAGAAACGAGACAGTCATTAGTTTAGATAGTCAAACAAAATCCTTTCTACAATATCACAATATTTATCAGCAGAATGATTTAGATTTTACACTGAATTCACACTGTGTACTTCTGGTCGTGATATTCCGGTGTATTTTTAGATCTATATTTATGAGAAAAATCATTTTGTTAAGGTTAGCATGTCTGCATATTATACACTTTTCACCAAAGTACTGTGATTGAGACACCAAGCATTAGCTTTGTTTTTCCCTAAAAAAATAATTTTACAAATAGCTTCATTCCTTTCTCTTTATTTATAGAAATGATCTGTCACCCTCAATCTAATTACGCACAGGCTGTACATTGGCATTATTATACTGAATACATTTGACTTTTTATCATAAAGTGAAGCCACTTGTTTGTACAGGGACAGTGACTTGACAATTGCCATAGGATACAATATTGTACTGGTGCAGGAGGTGTGATGTACCATATTTTTCAGACTATAAGACACACTTTTTTCCTCCAAAAATGTGGAGGAAAATGGGGTTGCATCTTTTAGTCTGGATGTACAGGCTCTGGCAGTGGTGGGCAAAGTGGGGGAGCGGCATCGGAAGAGCAGCAGGTCACAGGGGCAGGTAACTCTTGTACCTGCTGCCAAAGAGAAATGAATAATCAAAGCATTCCATGCCCATGGGCGTGGATGGTAATGAATATTCATTTCTTTTTAATAGCATCTTGGTATGATTGGCCCCCAACCCCGGTCCTGAATGCATGGCCCCATCAGAAAACATAAAAAAATCTTTACACTTACCTTCCCAGCGCTCCCTCAAAGCATCTTGTTCCGATGCCAGCAGCTGCTTTGTGCTTGTATGCAGGGCATTTGCCGGAATACTCACTGCACTGCACGTCGGGACTGTGTGCGTAGAGAGCAGTGAGTATTCATTGCTCTTCAGTAGCACGCACAGTGTCAGCTGGAGCCTTCCTGCAACTGCCGACGGTCACGTGTGCCGTTACTTAAGAGAAATGAATATTCACCTCTCTCCACGCCCAGAGAAGTGAATATTCATTTCTCTTTAATAGCATAAGGATGGGGCTATGCATACCAGGACCGGGATATGGGCTACTCATACCAGGAATGGGGCCCTGCATACTAGGACGAGATGGGGGCCCTCCATCCCAAGGATAGGGATGGGGATATGCATACTAGGACGAGATGGGGCCTTACATTCCAGGACAGGGATCAGGGGACCATGCATACTAGGATAGGGATGAGGGGGCCATGCGTATCAGGATAGGGATGAGGGGCCATGCATACCAGGGTAGGGATGAGGGGGCCATGTGTATCAGGATGGGGATGAGGGGACCGTATATACCAGGATATGAGATATTAAGTACAGAATTGACCACATTTTTTGCTTCAATTTTTTTTCCTAATTTCCTCCTCTAAAACCTAGGTGTGTCTTATGGTCCGGTACGTCTTATAGTCTGAAAAATACAGTAATTAATTTCAATGAAATGGCACAAAGGCCACTATAAAAGTATTCTGCAAAGGGAAATGTATTACCAGTTTGGAGATTACTCCTGTCAGTGTATCGCAGGCGGCTGGGTAGAGCAGTCACATCACTGTTGTGACTGTTCTCAAAGTGATCAGGATCGTCGTGGGACATCTTTTAAAAGATGCCTGTATTCTCTTTTTTGTGAACACACAATTTTAATCTTTGCTTCATGTACCTTGAAAAATAAAATGCACTTTTTTGGATTTCATCTGTGAGCTGGATTTTTCTGCTTTCTCCATTGTCTTATAGAAGCCTTTCAATTACTAACCTGTGGGCTTGATGTCACCTAACAAAACAAAGGTAACATCAACCTCACAAACAGGGTTGGCGTCAGCACCCGGCGCACCCGGGCAAGTGACGGGGCCCTGAGCAGGCGGGGGTCCCACTCACAGTCGGGGACACCGGCATGCTATGTGGGCCCGGTGCCTGTGCCAGTACCAGGGCCGGTGCCTCAAGCAGAGCAGCAGCCAGTGAGGAGAGGTAAGTATTTCATTTTTTATTTTTTTATGTTTGGCGCAATATATGGAGACCATCATATGGGTCCCATCATACACTGGAGTATCATATATGGGGCCCATTATACACTGGAGCATCATATCTGGAGCCCATCATACACTGGAGCATCATATATGGAGCATTACATGGGGCCTATCATACACTGGAGCATCATATATGGGGCCCATTATATATGGAGCATTATATGAGGCCCATAATATACTGGAGCATCATACACTGTGTTCCAAATTATTATGCAAATAATATTTTCTCAGATTTTCCCAAATTACCTATATGAATTTCAGTCATTGTAATTTTCCAGTCAAACTATTAGATTACAATTGAAAGGTTTTTGTACAAACTGCCTATGATAACAGTATATTTTTAAAAAAATAAAACTCAAACTGCACTCTCCAAACAGCAGAGTTTTCAACCTTTTCATTTTAATAAAGAACAAAAAAACGGTCATTTTTGAAATTATAAGCATTACAGGTTATTACAAACTGAAATCAAACAGTTTTCAACTCAAAACTTTATTCTAGGTGATGTTACATTTGCACATAGGACTCCTTGTTCGAAAGGAGCTTCTGAACTCTCTCGACCATTGAATTTGTCAGGTTTTGGATGGTTTCTGCTTCAATTGTTTTGCATGAGGACAGAATACCTCCCAGAGCTGTTGCTTAGATGTGAACTGCCTCCCGCCATCATAGACACTCTTTTTGATGATGCTCCAGAGGTTCTCAATGCGGTTGAGGTCAGGGGAGCATGGGGGCCACACCATAAGTTTGTCCCCTTTTATGCCCATAGCAGCCAGAGATGCAGATGTGTTATGTGCAGCATGAGACGGTGCATTATCATGCATGAAAATGATCTTGCTGCGGAATGCACGGTTCTTCTTCTTGAACCATGGCAGGAAGTGCTGTTTGAGAAACTCAACATACACTATGGAGTTCATCTTTACCCCTTCAGGGATCCTAAAGGGGCCGACAATCTCTCTCCCCATGATTCCAGCCCAAAACATTACTCCACCTCCTCCTTGTTGGCGCCGTAGCCGTGTTTGCATGGGGTGTCCATCAACCAGCCATCCTCCACTCCATCCATCTGGACCATCGAGCGTTTGCACGGCACTCATCGGTGAACAAAACAGTTTTGAAGTCAGTCTTCATGTATTGTTTGGCCCACTGGAGCTGTTTCTGCTTGTGTGCAGTGGATAGAGGCGGTCGACAGGATGGCTTATGCACAGCTGCAAACCTCTGAAGGACCCTGCATCTTGTTGTTCGGGGGACGTTGGAAGCACCAGCAGCTTCAAAAACTTGTCTGCTGCTATGACAAGGCTTTTTTTTCCGCTGCTCTTTTAACCTGACGTAATTGCCTGTAGGAAAGAGTCCTCAATTTTCCCTTATCAGCACGCACACGTGTGTGCTGTGAATCAGCTACATACTTCTTGATTGTGCGATGATCACGATGAAGTGTCTTGGCAATGTTGATTGTAGTCATGCCTTGACCTAAACACTCCACAATTTGTTGCTTCTCAGCAGCCGACACATCCTTTTTCTTTCCCATTTTGGCAGAAAATGTAGGCTGCTTAATAATGTGGGACAGCCTTCTTAAGTAGTCTTGCCTTTCATTGGACACACCTGCAAACTAATTAGCACAGGTGTCTGCAATTGCTTACAGTGATATAAAGAGCCCTGACACACATCACCATCAATGAGTTTAACTGACAAACAAAAAAATTCTTACCTTATCACTCCTAAACAATTTTGCATAATAATTTGGAACACAGTGTATATAGTCCATTTATATATGAAGCATTTTATGAGACCATCATGCACTGAAGCATCATATATGGGGCCCATCATATACTGGAGCATCATATGGGGCCCATTATATATGGAACATCATATGGGGCCCACTATATATGGAACATCATATGGGGACCATTATATATGGAGCATCATTTGGGGCCTATTATATATGGAGCATCTTATAGGGTCCATTATATATGAAGCATTATATGGGGCTCATTATTCTGTATGGAGCTCTATGTGATGACCATAATACTGTATGGAGCAATATATGGAGCTCATTATTCTGCATGGAGCACTATGCAATGCCCATAATACTGTATGGAGCAATATATGGAGCTCATTATTCTATATGGAGCACTATGTGGTGCCCATAATACTGTATGGATGACTATACTGTTTGTCTTTTGAGCTATTGTAGAATTTACAATAGATATCACTTTCTAAAGCTTCATTTCCCATCCTTCTTACTAACTCCACCCACCCATGCACTCTTTACTACCCAACCTGGGATGAGACCATCCTCCCGTAGGGTACGTCCAGGGTGCCGGCTGCTATAGTCTGTGTTGGGTGCAGGTGTTAGAGTCCTGGGAGGTGCTCCCTCCTTACCTGAGAGTGGGGCTATCACACCTCTGGATGAGGTGCAATACCTCTGTGGTGACTGAACCCTCAGGGACGCTGCATATAAGTGTTTTTATTTTATTGGCACCAAACATTCAGATCGAGGCAAGGTTGTCCTACTAGGGACAATTTCATTAACTTGCAGATAAGGGATCAATCTGCTGGTTAATAGCGTTCGGAACCTGCACAGAGCCCACACTTTGAGTAGAGGCATTGGTGCTATAATTGCATCAGTGCTGTAATTTCAGTGGCGCTAACATGTACCATGATGCCGATACTCTTCAATGTAGGATAGGAACAGACCATGGGTCACTACCGTACAACTGTGAACAAAGTCCAGGGTAGTTAGGGATGCACTCGAAAGGAGAGTGACAATATCCACTTTAAATCCCTTGTTTAATATTTTGCTGCTGTAAGTCAAATCTTTCTTTATTAGTGCCATGGAGTACCTAATGTTTTTCTCTAGTGTTCATTTTTAATTCAGGTACTTGAAGTAGCATATTGGTTGCAGCGAGGGGAGGACTGGCACCATCATATCACTGAAGGACACTCCACAAACGATATTATACCACCAAATAAACAAAAGTCACTGACTGGTGGACAAAACAGTATACATAAAATATAACTTTTAATGATAAAACCTGGAGGAAGACACATGTAGTGTCGAAACATGTCGTCCAAAAGGGATGGACTATATGCAAAATTGTTATTGAAGAAACCTGGAACTTTTTTAATGGATAAATAAAAGCTATATTTTACCCTACCATTGGACTGATCGCTGTAGAAACAATACTTTTTCCTTTACATGTAAGGATTTATTCCAATCTGTTTTCTGTGCGAACTGCAACCACAGGCTGGACTTATTCCTGGTTTTCTTCAAAGCGGTGAGCTGGCTATGCAAAAAAATCCTTTTTTTCTTAACTTTTAATGATAATAATATAAAATGTCTAAGTGACCACCATATTTTGTGTACAGTCTATCCACATTTCATCCTGATAGGCATAAATTTGATAGTGGATAATAAGATAAATGAAAAAACACTGGTGTATTGTAAAAGATGGATACCAAATATTCAAAGAAATTTTCAATATAGAACATCTCCTACATCAATTCCCACTGAGGAGAAGTCATCCATCTTATATCACAAAAAAGAGGGATAGGTATCAATTATATTGCACTACACCCTTAATTCAATGGACCCTTAATGTCTCTTTCATTGAGTCTGCCACCATGACAGTGCTCTAGTCTTTACAGTAGACTCGTTAGGAACCTGGATTAGATGAGTATATGTTTTTTTATTTTAATTACCGTATATACTCATGTATAAGCCGACCCGTGTATAAGCCGACCCCCCTAATTTTGCCACAAAAACTGGGAAAACGTATTGACTCGCGTATAAGCCTAGGGTGAAAAATGATTATGCCCCCATATGCTGCACAAATTATGCCCAATATGCTCCACAGATTATGCCTCCATATGCTCCAGATTATGCCCAATATGCTTCAGAGATTATGCCCCCATATTCTCCAAATTATGCCCCCATATATTCCACAGATTATGCCCTTGTATGATCCACAGATTATGCCCCCATATGCTCCAGATTATGCCCCATATGTTCCACAGATTATGCCCCCATATGCTCCATATTATGCCCCCATATGTTCCACAGATTATGCCCCCATATGCTCCAAATTATGCCCCATATGTTCCACAGCTTATGCCCCCATATGCTGCACAATTATGCCCCATATGCCCCATAGTATAGGCCTCATATACTGTTGCTGCTGCAAAAACAAAAATGACATACTCACCTCTCGTCGCTGGGGGCCAGGTGCCGGTGTCCTGAGCAGGCGGTGACACCGGCGTGCTATGGGGGACAGGTGCCAGTGTCACCGCTTCGCTCAGGACCCTGGCACCTGAGATATTTACCTGTCCTCTCACCACCGCTGCGCACTGCTCCCTCGGTCTGACTCCTCTGGCTGTAAATGATCTGGCAAGGGGCGGGGCGCGCACTAACGACGTCATCGCACCCTCTGCCTGATCATTCACAGCCAGAGGAGTCAGACCGAGGGAGCAGCGCAGCGGTGGAACGGGACAGGTAAATATCACTATACTCACCCCTCCGCCGGCGCGTCCCTGCAGCCTCTCCTCTTCTCCCGGCGCTCTCCGCAGCGCTTCCTTCCTACAGCGGTCACATGGCACCGCTTATTAAAGTCATGAATATGTGCATATTCATGACTTTAATGAGCGGTGCCATGTGACCGCTGCAGGAAGGAGCCGGAGATCGTGGGAGAAGCAGGGGGGCTGCAGAGACCGCGCCGGCGGAGGGGTGAGTATGATCCGACACCCCCGCTCCCACTCCCCCGCCGACCCCCATATATGACCCGCGTATAAGCCGAGAGGGGGACTTTCAGCCCTAAAAAATGGGCTGAAAATCTCGGCTTATACATGGGTATATACGGTAAACCTTGTTGTGTTGACTGCAGGGGCATCATACAATGTGGGGGTTACTTTGGGGAACCCTGAAAGTGTGTGGGTCACTTATATATTGTAGTTTCTACTGTGGGGGCCCTTATAATATGTTTGGGCCATTATACAGTTTGGGGGCGAATGTGGGGTCCATTGTACAGCTTGAGGGCTAATGTGGAGGCAGTTATACAGTTTGGGGGCTAATGTTTGGATTATTAGACAATTTAAAGGCTAATTCAGAAGCCATTGTAATGTTTGGTGGCTAATGCAGTGGCCGTTATACAGTTTGAGGGCTAATGTGAGGGTCTTTATACAGTGTGAGGCATTATTACTATGTAAGGGGCACAGTGGTGGGCATTTGGGGCACTAAGAATAACACTGTTATTGTGCCAAACAGTAGGTGTAGTAATAGGACACAAACAGCTGCAGCGGTTCAACATTGTGGCATCAGTAGGATGGTTTGTGCATTTTGGGAATCCATGGGGACGGTGCTGGGAATGTAAGAAATCAAATGTGTCTTTGTTGTAAACTCTGCAGACGAGTCCTGGCTGGAGAAGTTGTCATGTCAATCTGAGCAAGATGGAAAAGACAGTAAAAATAAACGACTCCATCAGAAAGAATTTAATCTGTAACTCCCTATATATAATTGTACTGTACTCACTTGTATGTTCTCCATGACTGGTATACAGTTAGGTCCATAAATATTTGGACAGAGACAACATTTATCTAATTTTGGTTCTAGACATTACCACAATGAATTTGAAACAAAACAAATCAGATGCAGTTGAAGTTCAGACTTTCAGCTTTCATTTGAGGGTATCCACATTAAAATTGGATGAAGGGTTTAGGAGTTTCAGCTCCTTGACATGTGCCACCCTGTTTTTAAAGGGACCAAAAGTAATTGGACAAATGACTCCAAGGCTATTTCATGGACAGGTGTGGGCAATCCCTTTGTTATGTCATTCTCAATTAAGCAGATGAAAGGGCCGGAGTTGATTTGAGGTGTGGTGTTTGCATTTGGAAGGTTTTGCTGTGAAGGAAACATGCGGTCACAGGAGCTCTCCATGCAGGTGAAACAAGCCATCCTTAAGCTGCAAGAACAGAAAAAAACCCATCCAAGAAATTGCTACAACATTAGAAGTGGCAAAATCTACAATTTGGTACATCCTGAGAAAGAAAGAAAGCACTGGTGAACTCATCAATCCAAAAAGACCTGGGAGCCCACGGAAGACAACAGTGGTGGATGATCGCCGCATACTTTCTTTGATGAAGAAGAACCCGTTCACAACATCAACTGAAGTCCAGAACACTCTCAGTGAAGTAGGTGTATCTGTCTCTAAGTCAACAGTAAAGAGAAGACTCCATGAAAGTAAATACAAAGGGTTCACATCTAGATGCAAACCATTCATCAATTCCAAAAATAGACAGGCCAGAGTTAAATTTGCTGAAAAACACCTCCAGAAGCCAGCTCAGTTCTGGAAAAGTATTCTATGGACAGATGAGACAAAGATCAACCTGTACCAGAATGATGGGAAGCCAAAAGTTTGGAGAAGAAAGGGAACGGCACATGATCCAAGGCACACCACATCCTCTGTAAAACATGGTGGAGGCAACGTGATGGCATGGGCATGCATGGCTTTCAATGGCACTGGGTCACTTGTGTTTATTGATGACATAACAGCAGACAAGAGTAGCCGGATGAATTCTGAAGTGTACCGGGATATACTTTCAGCCCAGATTCAGCCAAATGCTGCAAACTTGATTGGACGGCGCTTCATAGTACAGATGGATAATGACCCCAAGCATACAGCCAAAGCTACACAGGAGTTCATGAGTGCAAAAAAGTGGAACATTCTTCAATGGCCAAGTCAATCACCAGATCTTAACCCAATTGAGCATGCATTTCACTTGCTCAAATCCAGACTTAAGAGGGAAAGACCCACAAACAAGCAAGACCTGAAGGCTGCGGCTGTAAAGGCCTGGCAAAGCATTAAGAAGGAGGAAACCCAGCGTTTGGTGATGTCCATGGGTTCCAGACTTAAGGCAGTGATTGCCTCCAAAGGATTCGCCACAAAATATTGAAAATAAAAATATTTTGTTTGGGTTATGTTTATTTGTCCAATTACTTTTGACCTCCTAAAATGTGGAGTGTTTGTAAAGAAATGTGTACAATTCCTACATTTTCTAACACATATTTTTGTTCAACCCTTCAAATTAAACGTTACAATCTGCACTTGAATTCTGTTGTAGAGGTTTTATTTCAAATCCCATGTGGTGGCATGCAGAGCCCAACTCGCGAAAATTGTGTCACTGTCCAAATATTTCTGGCCCTGACTGTATACCACTATTTGGTCTTTGTGTAGAGATTTATTTTCTGTAATAGACCAATAATCTGCTGAGGTTCCCCTATACCCACAATTGGGGTGTGCCACCAAAATTGTAATAGGGCTAACCGATGGGGGCCCACTCAAATGTTTAGCCCCTCACCTGAGTTGAACCCCTAGCTATGCCTCTGTATCTGAAGTATTATCATTAGAATACGCTGATTTAATGGGATATACTCATTTGCCCGCAGCTCTAAACTATGCCAGTGGTTTGTTAGTGTATTAAAATTTATGTTTTGAGATTTCTAAAGCATATCTAAAAAAGGATTTTTAGGGGAGATATTTATTTCTGACCATATTTTTATAGACTGGCCAGAAATTTCTCCACAGTTGGCAATCCTGTCTGGGGAGACTTGGTGTATCAACCGAGGGTGGGAGGAACTGAAATTCAACAAAGCCATATGTCAAGGCAAATGTGGCAGGGCTCATACCAGAACTCCAGGGACAGGGGGAACAATGACTGAAATCTGAACGTGTCCTGCTGGATTTGAGACAATCGGGAGATACACACATGGTATAGGGGACCCTGTTACAGATTTTGCATTGGGGTCTAAGAACTTCATGTTGCATCTGTAACCTAAGGTCTTGTATGAACTGGACAGCCATGGTGAATCAAGTGCTAACTGCTAAGACAAGTTGCTCCAACCTAGCACTTATTTAATTTTTTAGAAATTTGGTTTAGATCAGGGTTGTTCAACATTTTTTTGTCCAAGGGCCACATTGCCATACTGAATCAATCCCAAGGGGCACAATTTTAATTTAGAGGGGTAGTTACATTAATACATCACCAGAACCACCATCAGTGCGTTAATACAACACAAGAACCAAATTTTGAGTATTGGAGGAGGATTTGTGAAGGTTTTGCTCATTTTCTGCTTCAAAAAAATCAGTGTGAACACAAGCTAGCTTAAACTGAGCTTTTTGGAGCAGAAACTCACCAAATCCTCCTCATAATCTCAAATCTCTAAGGTTTGACACTTTTTATGTTTTATCATTGCCGTGAAGCATATTAAGGATTGCTACTGTGGAGCCCAGCTGTGACTGAATCCATATCTCCCAGAAGGGTGCACTGAAAGAATATACCACTAGAGGTCATTATACACATTCACACACGTTCACTTATCCCAAAGACCACCAGAGAGAGCTGTTTTAGACATATAAAAGAGAGGGAACACAGGAAACACCAAGTCAGTCAGTCAGCCAGTCACCTCAGAGAACTCAGTCAGTCTGCAGTAAGGTGAAGTGCAGAGCTGAGATTAGAGAGGCTGCAGAGCTATTCAGTTCAGAGAGTGGAGTCTAGTAAAGAGTGGAACAGAAACCACTCCAGCCTAGTCAGAGCTGAATCTAGGAGTGTAGCTCAGTGAGAAAGCGTGCCGACGCTTAAAGAGCGGCGAAGAGACAGCCCACCAACTGCCAGTGTGTGATCGTGTGAGGGCCCGGGTAGGCCGAAGGCGAGTGGAAAGAGCAGTAACAGGGGTAGAAAAGCCTTTACAGCTTACCTCAGCAAGTATTGACCGGACACCGGGGTCCGAGCCTATAGGGATCTCCACGACCCATTAGGAGAACACCGGAGTTCCTGGAGGACTACAAGTCCCAGGAGTACCACAGAGCTGATACGTAACCGGACCAGGAGGACGGAGTCCAGCAGTGCACTGCAAATAGAGACTGGGTACTTCAAGAAGGGGTCCAACCACAAGGTCAGCCAGGTGCAAGACGGAGACCAAGTTAGGCCTAGCTACAAGCAGGTCAGGACTTTATCACATAAAGGCAAGGAACAGGAGGCCACACACCTACTCAGTGGAGGAATCTGGATGTGCATCCTTCACCCTACAGTGCTCTGGGGAGTGCCTGCAACATCTTCAGTAAAGGTACCAAAGTGACTTATGTGTGTGTCTCCCTTATTACTCCTTACTGCCGGGTCCCCGTCTGTCCTACACCCCTGCACATCTATGTGCCCTGGAAGACTTAGCCTTACTTGTGGAAGGCTTAACATCTAGCTGCACAATATTCCCTTCAGTGGATCTGCATAGCAGCGCTGGTCATCCTGACCAGGTACCACAAGTGGCATCACGAATTCCCCATTTCAATATTCATATCACCTGTAAATATCCCACATTAAAAGGTGAGCCCCAGAGCCACGGACTGAGCTGTGTTGCCGTGACATCCCCATTGTAGTCTATAGGCTAGATCCGAGTTCCCATTGCTCTGGAGGGCGACTCACTACATGTGTACAAGATCAGAACCACTGTTTGCACATGAGTGCAGCACCGGAACCACCATCAGTACATGAATGCAGCATCAGAATTACCATCAGTACATGAATGCAGTGCCAGAACCACCGTCAGTACATGAATGCCGTGGCAAGCTTAGTACAGTGATCAATTGTAATGTGAGGTCAGACCCATATATATTTATATTGCATGAATTTACAATTCCCAGTATGTTCTTAACAATGGTAAGGAGATGCTGGAAGTTGTTACCAGTCATCCTCAGACTGCGGACCATACAGGAACCATGAGCACTGATGAGACGCAGGCAGTATCCCAAATAAACATCTACATCCAGGTACCTTATAAGTGACATCTGATAGGAGTCATTCCCATCCCTTTTGTCTCCATGTAACACAATCGCCATGATGATATTTCATGCCCAGAGCTTCTTTCTCCAGACTTGCCACTTTGTCTTCATCAGCACATCCCAATGTGTTGACCCGCACCACAATTGTGGGTTACCAGGGCTATGGGGTACTCGGAGCCGAGCCTGTAGATTTCTATAGGGAATGTCACTGGTAGCGTGGCTCGGTCCGTGGCCCTGGCGGTCAGGCGTATGATGGGGGGGATATTTACAGGGGATTTGGTAGATAACAGTTCGTGACGCCACCTGTAGTTTTCTAGTCACTAAGACCAGCGCTGCTGTAGATCTCTGAGGGGATGTTATGGCAGCTAGATGACGGGTCCCCCACAGGTGGGACTGGTCCCTCAAAGTCTATGGTTATAATGATGTAGGGTGCAGATAAATGAATCAGTCTCACACCATCCAGCGTCTTTCCATACCTTTTGCTTGTCAGATGTTTAGGCAGGTCCCGGGGAGCTGGTCGGGGTGGAGACTGCACGTCCAGGTAACAGCAGAGCAGGTTAGAGGCCTCCTTACTTTCAATATGATGAGTCCAACTAGCATGGAACTAAGTTAACTCCGAATACTCCAGCTAACTCCATAGCTGTACTGCCCGGTCAGTATTGTGGTGGAGCCTTCTATGTGGTGAGAACAGAGTCCTTCTATGCTAGGCCTAGCTAAAAGTCCTTGTTCCTCCTGACCCCGATTACGTACCGACACTTCAAGGGCTGCTTTCTGCAACCTAAGGTCCAGTAAGACTCTGGTTATTCCGTTACTATGAGTGAATCAATAGCAACTCCTCGGTCCCCAGTGACCGGATAATTAGTGTAGGCAATTCACTACCTAAGGCACTGCTCCGTCCTCTCCACTGTGCCCTTCGCCCTGCTTTCCACTCTCAACACAGGCACTGCACACTTCCTAAGGTAGTACAAGTCAATCCTTTCTTGCTTCTTCCTTGGAGCTTGCTGACAGATTCTCAGTATACTCCTAGTTCAGGAACACATCAACTGAACTTCACTGTCCTTGGGACAGGCGACTGAAGTTTCTGCTGCAAACTTTCCTTTCTTCAAAGCTGTCTCTGCCTTCAGGTTAAGGAACAGCTCTGACTAGGCTAGGATGAACTGGCTCACCCTTACTAGCCTCCACTTTATGAACTGCTGACAGGAACCAACTGAGTGGCTGTCTTTCACTTCACTTCCTGGAAGACTCCTCACTACTCCCCTCCTCTGCTGCATGTCACTAGCTTATATACCCTGAGGGTGTGTCTAAAGTGTGAATGGATGATGTGAGCTTTAACTGTTACCTTTCCGTGCAGACTCCAGGATAATGTGTGCCTTACATACCAGGGCTACACATCCCCCCTTGGTAAAACACAGCACTCCCGGGCTGTAAAATATAAAAAGAAAGACATTTTGTTTTGCATTCAAACAATTAACATCAAACTCTTCCCAGCAGGGAGGTGAGAAATTCTTAAACGTTGCATTATGGACAATAGAAAATACAAAAGTATCAAATCATCAAGACATTCAATAAATACACATAGTATTCTTGTGAAGGACCCGCACCAAACCTTCAACGTGGGTCCTGGGTGGGCTGCAGGACATTTGACTGCAGACCTCGCTCAGTGCCACACCATACGGGTTTTATGTTCAGAGGTAAGTCAAGGCTTCGTGTGAAACCAAGACAAGGCACAAAGTGCAACTATTTACAGGATACAGTTTTTCGGCTGGCTCAGTCCTCAGCCACGCAGTCCATTATAAGACATTTTCAAGTAATTCACATTCTATCACAATACTCTAAATTCCTTCAAGTGCAATAAACTTCTTTATACAACTTTATACAATTGATCATAGATAATAACCCTTTTCTGAGTCATAATAAACTACTGTTGATAACGAATAGGTAGCTTCCCTTTCGTTGTTCGTTCCGATCTACGTGGAGTAGCATCACGTATATTGGTCTCTGATCTATCTGTTCTGCGTAACGACAAACTATAATACTGCCTCAATCTTTCTATGGATCTGGCAAGCGTACTGAGGGCTGGGCGGTGTGAGTCAGCTTCACCAGGGGATCCCATAGCATGGGGCACTGCTTCTGGTGATTCTACTTCTTGAGGTTCTGCAGGCTGGGGTTCTGCTGGAATAGGTACCTCTAGAACTGGCTCTGTTGGCACAATGGGTACGACTGGAGGTAGAGTTTCCTTTTGTGGCTGATAAAACTGCAACACAGGAATGATTACCGCATCTCCCAGTCTGGGCCAATCCGCAGGTAAATCTCCCAGATCCGTGTGTATGACCTCCTCTTCACTTTCTTCTCGATTGACGACAGGGTTCTCTTCACGAAGCTTTAATGGCTCTGGACACAATTTTAAATGGTCTCTAGACACAGTGGCGGTCGTTCTTCCTCCATCCTTGCTGATGATACAGACTTTTCTGTTATCAAATTTGGAATCTTGTACGACATATGGTTCTTGTTCCCACTGGTTGTCCAACTTGTGCATCTTCCTTTTCCTTTTTAACACCATTTCTCCAGGCATCAAAGGCTTAGCGGGAGCATTCTTGTTGTAAATATTCTCCTGCTTTTCCCGAGCTTTATTAAGACTTTCTTCTACGCAGGCTTGCACTCTTCTGTATTGCTCTTGCCGATTTGTGTCCCAATTTCCAACGGTGTCATCTGCCTCTGGTTCCACCACACCAAGTTCCAAGTCCATTGGCAGTCTTCCAGGCCTTGCTCTATAAGGTAAGCTGGTGTGCAGTTGGTAGAACTCACTGGTATGTGGTTGTACAAGTCAACCAGGTCAGGTAACAATTCTGGCCATCGATTTCTTTCTTCCAGCGGTATGGATTTTAGCAAGTCAACGACAATGTGGTTCATTTTCTCGCAAAGGCCGTTGGTTTGGGGGTGGTATGGCGTCGTTCTAATTTTCTTACACCCATACAAGTGACAAAATTCCTTAAACAGATCCGCTTCAAAAGCAGGGCCTTGATCAGTCAGTACCTGCTCTGGATACCCCATGCGGTCTGCAGAAGCTTGCTTGGAAGGTCCTTGCTGCCGTCACTGCTGTCTGATCCTTGACGGGGATGACCACCAAAAATCTCGAATAATGATCCACCATGGTCAGGGCATATGAGTATCCAGACCTGCTTGGCGACAATTTGACGTGGTCCAAGGCCACGATCTCCAAGGGACGAGTCGTCCGGATAGGCTGCAGGGGTGCCTTCTGACTACCGTAGTCCTTTCGTCTGAGACCACAGGGTCCACAGTTCCGACACCACCTCTCGATGGAGCTGCGCATTCCTACCCAGTAGAACCGGCACCTCAACAGGGTCTCCAGCTTTCTCCAGCCAAAGTGTCCTGCTTGATCGTGGTACGCTTCCAACACCATTTGGACGTCTGCCTTGGGGACCACTATCTGCCATACCATTTCATGGGTCCTGGGGTTGACGTATCTCCTGCACAACTTCTCACGGTATAGGAACAACCGGCTTCTCTCATTCCACAGGAGCTTTGCTGACATAGGTGCATCTTTTTCCAAGGAGGAACCTTCCTGTCTTAACAACTCCTTGATACGGCTGACCACTGGATCGCTGTCCTGGGTCTCTTTCCAGCTGTGATGGGGTAAGGGATTTAATGTTGCACCATACTGCTTTCTGTGGACACGCTGCTCATGGATTATCCCATTTCGATGGAACGCAGGTAGCTCAATTTCTTCCAGGTCGTCCGATTCTTCTTCCGTGTCAGATTCATGTGGCATTCGGGACAATGCGTCGGCGTTAGCATTCTTACGGCCTGCCCGGTACTTGATGGTAAACTGGTAATTTGACAACCGAGCCATCCAACGCTGCTCCATGGCTCCCAGCTTGGCTGTTTCCAGGTGCGTTAACGGGTTGTTGTCTGTGTACGCCGTGAACTTGTTGGAGGCAAGGTAGTGCTTAAATCTTTCAGTAATGGCCCAGACCAGCGCCAGAAACTCCAGCTTGAAGCTGCTGTAATTTTCCGGATTCCTCTCAGTTGGCCTGAGTTTTCTGCTGGCGTAAGCGATGACTTTTTCTTGGCCATTCTGCTTCTGACTGAGAACTGCTCCCAAACCTTCATTACTGGCATCGGTGTACAGCAGGAACGGTTGGCTGTAATCAGGATAGGTCAAGATTTCATCACCTGTAAGGATCTCTTTCATCTTTTGGAATGCTTCAGCCTGTTCCTTACCCCAATTAAAGGGAGGGTTTCTGCTCTTTAGGGATTGTCCTACTAGGAGGTCCTGTAGAGGCGCTGCCTTCTTCGTGTAATCTTTCACGAACCTCCTGTAGTAACCCGTTAGTCCCAGGAACTGTCGCACTTCCTTGAGGTTCTTCGGCTCCGGCCATTTCTGGATGGCGGTGACTTTCTCTGGGTCCGGCGCTACTCCCTCTGAACTGACGATGTGCCCCAAGTATTGTACCTTCTGTTTAAGTAGATGGCATTTTGAGGGTTTCAACTTCATCCCGTACCTGGACAGGGATTCGAATACTTCTGCCAGGTGCTTCAGATGGTCCTCATATGTCTTGGAGTATACGATGACGTCATCTAGGTATAGCAGCACGGTTTCAAAATTGAGATGTCCCAGGCAGTTCTCCATCACTCTCTGAAATGTTCCTGGGGCACTACTGAGCCCAAACGGCATTCTGTCGAACTCACAGAGCCCCATTGGGGTGGTGAAAGCCGTTTTCTCACGATCCTCCTCAGCCACAGCCACTTGCCAGTACCCACTAGTCAGATCAAGGGTAGAAAAGTAGTTAGCCGTTTTCAGAGCAGCTAAGGACTCCTCAATTCGTGGTAATGGGTAAGCATCTTTATGTGTTATGCGATTCACTTGCCTGTAATCCACACACATTCTCATACTACCATCTTTCTTTTTAACCAGAACTAGAGGTGCTGCCCAGGGGCTACAACTATCCCTTATCACCCCGGCTTCCTTCATATCATGTAACATTTCCTTAGCTTTCTGATAATGGGCTGGAGGTATAGGCCTGTACCGCTCTTTGATGGGAGGATGACCACCTGTAGGGATATGATGCTGTACTCCCTTAATGGCCCCAAAGTCGAGGGGGTGTTTACTAAACACTTGTGTGTACTCTTGTACCACCCGTAATACCCCTTGTTTCTGGTGGGCGGGAGTGGTGTCTGTCCCGACATGGAGTTGCTGACACCAATCCGCCACCTGAGTTGCCGGGTCATTATCCTCCGCTAGTTGGCGGGAGTCTAAGGACTCAGTCGGGAGAATAGAATTATTATCAACGGCATGTAATTTAGCAACTGTTGCATAACGGGGTAAATTTACTTCGTCATCTCCCCAGTTGAGAAGCCGTACCGGTACTCTCCCATTTATCACTTCCACTACCCCCCTCGCTGTCATGAGTGTGGGTCTATGTTCTGAGCAATGGGGTTCTACTACTGCTTGGTAGTTTTGTCCTCTCAGACCTATGGCTGCCCTACACCATATTATCATTTCACTCATTGGGGGTATCACAATAGGATTGAGTCGGTGACCCGTACATTACCAATTTCGCCGTCTGTAAGCTTCGCTTGCTGCTGACACATCAGGGCCCGGATCTCTCTCTGGATCACTCCCTTCTGCCTTGGTCGGGCGATCTCAGCGAGCTGTTGGAGTAGAAACACAACTTCTCCCAGACAGTTACTGATAATGTTAGTACCCAGAATTATGTTTAAACCGTTCTCTTCATTTACAGTCTTTACTACTAGAAGCCCCTGGTCTTTCAACTCCTCTCTGCCCACTTTCACATCCACACTTTTGGTCCCGAGTACTTCCACAGGGAGACCATTAGAAGCATACACAGTAAAGTCAGGGCTCGGGGGTTGAAGACTATCCATAGACCAGAACTTCGTATATAGGGCATCAGGTATTATGGTCACCTGATACCCAGTATCTAGCAACGCCGGAACTGCAATCCCATCCAGAATGATGGACAGGTAGGGTCGTCCACCCACGAACCTGCGGTTCCAATCTAAGGGACCTGACGAGTCTCCACCTGGGTGTTGGCCCTCGGACCCAGGTTCTGCCCGTTTAAAGGACACTGTGTCGACATATGACCTTTCCGGTTGCAGCGGTAACAGATGATCTCCCGGCGAGGAGGGTGCTGGTCAGGGGTTGCTCCTGGGGGTGGCGTTGTCCTCCTCCGGTGGGGCGACGTCCTCCTTCTCCTCCGGTTCATCCATGGGACATCCTCCGGGCAGTCGGCTAATAAGATCTTTCCTTCTTCCTCTTTCCGCAGCTGCAGGGCACTCATCACAGCAGCCAGATTTTTAGTCAACTGGCGCACTTCTGAGCGCAGACAGTCCAATTCACTAGGGGGCGTCACCTGCGTTTTGGCTTCGGCCGCTAGCGGGGAAAAGGTGGGTACTGCCGGTTCCAGAGTGACTTCACCCTGGTGATGTTGGGTTGCCACTTCAGGTTTGCCCAGGGGTCGCAGTCCTTTTATTGCCATGTCCTTTAGGGCATCAAAGGTGGCATCTGGATGATCTAAAGACCACCAATTTACAGTTCTGCGTTCCGATTGGGACCTCAGTCCTTGCACAAATTGTTCTTTCAGCATCTTACTTTCATCAATGACACTTATGGTATTAACCTGCTTGAGGGCTCTCAGGGCCCCTTGTAGTCGGCAGGCATAGTCCCTTATACTGTCACTTGGTTGCTGTGAACAGTTGTAGAATGCCATCCGGAGATCTGTTTCGGTGCGATCTTCAAAAATGGCCTGTAACTTTAAGAGGATTGCAGGCACCAACTCCTGGTCCGTGGTAGCCCAAGTCTCCACTTCTCTCTCAGCAGCGCCAGTTAGCTGCCCTACTAATACTGCAGCTTTTTGCCTCTCAGACATAGAGTACATTTCCAGGACACTGCATATCTTCCGTTTGAATCCTGCTAAAGTGCCTGGCTCGCCGCTGTACTGGGGAAGCCATTTTGCCCCAGGCATATATGGGAGCGTTAGTGGCATGAGCGGGACTACCGGGCCGGGTGCTGGGCCTGCGCCCCCATTCGGCGCTACAATGCCACGCGGCGCGGGGTCGGGGCCTCCGGCTGGGGCCGCACTGTCGGCCGGTTGTTGCGACATATTAGTGCCCCCTTGGTTAATCGGGGCCTACCGTTTCCAGAAGCTGCCGCTCCACAAGCATAGCGATGGGGACAGGACCTTCGTCGCAGGCCTCTGATGTCAGAGCGTTCACTTCCTGTCGCAGGACCTGCCGCTGAGTCAGAGCCGGGGGCGTGTCCGAGACTCTGCGCGCCTTTCAGGTACGCCCACCTTCTTCTCCAGCGCCTCAGGGCGCGAATATGGCGGCAAATATGGCGGTATTTGGCGCCAAAAGCACAGACAGTCTTTTTCACCAAAACACTCCACAGGCACACAGGGCTCGCAATGCTGCAAGTTTCGGATCCTGTTCGTGACGCCAAAGTTTGTGTTGACCCGCACCACAATTGTGGGTTACCAGGGCTATGGGGTACTCGGAGCCGAGCCTGTAGATTTCTATAGGGAATGTCACTGGTAGCGTGGCTCGGTCCGTGGCCCTGGCGGTCAGGCGTATGATGGGGGGGATATTTACAGGGGATTTGGTAGATAACAGTTCGTGACGCCACCTGTAGTTTTCTAGTCACTAAGACCAGCGCTGCTGTAGATCTCTGAGGGGATGTTATGGCAGCTAGATGACGGGTCCCCCACAGGTGGGACTGGTCCCTCAAAGTCTATGGTTATAATGATGTAGGGTGCAGATAAATGAATCAGTCTCACACCATCCAGCGTCTTTCCATACCTTTTACTTGTCAGATGTTTAGGCAGGTCCCGGGGAGCTGGTCGGGGTGGAGACTGCACGTCCAGGTAACAGCAGAGCAGGTTAGAGGCCTCCTTACTTTCAATATGATGAGTCCAACTAGCATGGAACTAAGTTAACTCCGAATACTCCAGCTAACTCCATAGCTGTACTGCCCGGTCAGTATTGTGGTGGAGCCTTCTATGTGGTGAGAACAGAGTCCTTCTATGCTAGGCCTAGCTAAAAGTCCTTGTTCCTCCTGACCCCGATTACGTACCGACACTTCAAGGGCTGCTTTCTGCAACCTAAGGTCCAGTAAGACTCTGGTTATTCCGTTACTATGAGTGAATCAATAGCAACTCCTCGGTCCCCAGTGACCGGATAATTAGTGTAGGCAATTCACTACCTAAGGCACTGCTCCGTCCTCTCCACTGTGCCCTTCGCCCTGCTTTCCACTCTCAACACAGGCACTGCACACTTCCTAAGGTAGTACAAGTCAATCCTTTCTTGCTTCTTCCTTGGAGCTTGCTGACAGATTCTCAGTATACTCCTAGTTCAGGAACACATCAACTGAACTTCACTGTCCTTGGGACAGGCGACTGAAGTTTCTGCTGCAAACTTTCCTTTCTTCAAAGCTGTCTCTGCCTTCAGGTTAAGGAACAGCTCTGACTAGGCTAGGATGAACTGGCTCACCCTTACTAGCCTCCACTTTATGAACTGCTGACAGGAACCAACTGAGTGGCTGTCTTTCACTTCACTTCCTGGAAGACTCCTCACTACTCCCCTCCTCTGCTGCATGTCACTAGCTTATATACCCTGAGGGTGTGTCTAAAGTGTGAATGGATGATGTGAGCTTTAACTGTTTACCTTTCAGTGCAGACTCCAGGATAATGTGTGCCTTACATACCAGGGCTACACACCAACACTGTGCCCTTAAAAATAAAAGCATCATTATACTGCTCCATAAATAAAAATACCTCCCATGCTCTGCCACTGAACAAATACTTTCCCCTCACTATGCTTCCTGCACAAAATACCCCTCACACTGCCCTTCTCTGAAATATCCTCCCCACACTGGCCCTTTCCAAACTATCCCACCTACACTACCCCTCTCTATAATACCCACCATCTCCAAAATATCCCACACACTTCCCCTCTCCAAAATACCCCCCACACTTCCCCACTATAAAATACCACACACACAATGACCCTCACCAAAATACCCCCCCACTCTGCCCATCTGTACAATGTCCCCCACTACACCTCTCCAAAATATCCCCACACACAACCCCTCTCAATAATGTCCCCCCACATACTGCCCCTTTCCATATCTTCCCCAAACTGCTCCTTTCCAATTTCCCGTACTCTACTTCTCCTCGCTACACTATGCCCCCTTTTATAAGCCCCCTAATTGCCCCATAATGCCCTCTTAATGTCCCAATGTTCGAAATTGCCTCATAATGTTCCATATTTATCCATAATGTTCCCCATAATGTGCCAAATTGCCCCATGTCCCAAACTGCCTTTTATTGACCCCTATAATGTTACAAATTGCCCATAATGTCCCCATAATGTCCCAAATTGCCCATAATGTCCCCCATAATGTCCCAAATTGCCCTATAATGTCCCCCATAATGTACCAAATTGCCGTCTAAAAGATGCAAATACATTTGAATATGGGAAGAAGGAGCGGCGTCTCCCAGACAGGTCTGCGAGCCGCACAACAATGATCCGCGTCCTGTATGTTATGCAGGCCTGGTTTAGATGCAGCTATACAGATAATACAGAGGATTCCTGTTGGGTTTAATCACATTCAACACTCCTTAAACCTAATGACTGTGTCTGTTATGTGTTAGCAAAGTTTAGGGGCCCTTTTACTAACACTGTCAAGCAACTTCTTCACTTTTCTCTCGGTGACTCACACATTGTTCATGGCTGGTTAAATATAGACGCGCCACTACCACTTTATGTAGGTATCAACCTTCACTCCATCCCTTTGCTTTAAAAACGGCACAGACAAAAGACAGATCTTAAACCCTCATGTCCAGATGTTTTACAATAGCAATGTCATGGCGGACAAATTAGAACATTTTAACATTTATTTAATCTTTCGGAATGTTAACATTTCATTAACAAAATCAAGAATTACAGAGCAAAAATTTAATCTTGTAAAAGTAAATATTTTTATAATTTGAATAATATTATATTTTATTTTCTAGTGATAAAATATTCTGCAAATTAGTCTTCTACTGCCTCCTGGTGGTGAAGTAGATAATGTTTCTTTGTAATAGTGCAAATACTATAATGCTGGTATGTGCAACAGGGGCGGACATATCATTAGTGCAACCTACGCAGTCACCCAGGGGCCCAAGAGGTAATGGGACCCCTTTGTGCCTCCAATGCAGGTGCAATTTTGCATTTTTTATGAGCTTTTTGGCAGCAAAGGGCCCATTTATTGTTCTTGCACAGGGGCCTTTTTCTTTCTATATCCACCAGTAATGTACAACACAGAGGTGCAAGAAGTATACACTTATCTAATCTTAGACACAGAAAATTCAATAGAAATCTGTAGTAGAAACTCTGTGAAAATGCAACTTGGGTATATTCCCTAAATACAGAAGAGCCCAAAAGCAGGAGGCGCGGGACAGGTAATAATAGAATGTAGGCAGGGGTGGGATTCAAATTTTTAACAACAGGTTCTGTGTTCGTGCATCGGAAAACCACACCCATTTTAAGCCACACCCATTTCAAAGCCACACCCATTCACACACACCTTTTCTTCAAACATATACAAGTAGGGGCGCAGTCAGTTGAATAAAAATAAATTGGAATGGGATCAGAACAGTGCACATTCTGGCCAGCGGCTCTCCTGACCCGAGTGTGACAGCTGCATATATTTCTATATATATATTTCTATGCAGCTGTCTCACTTGAATTACCGGCTGGCCAGGCTGTGCACTACATTCTGATTCATACAACAGTCTGTTTGCGTCCTAATGGTAATTAAAAGTAAAAATCACCATACCCTTCCTGCAAACTGGTGTTACTCAAGTGACAGTCCCATCTATCTCAAACAATGATGATTTTAATTGCAGAGTTTAATTGTCGTATTTCCATAACTAGAACACCAGAAAAAGAATGGTTCATGAAAATATGACAATCACAAGTATAATCCACAGAGTAATAATACTTTAATGTATAGTACTTATAAAATCACATACATCAGAACTACAAAGTGCCAAATGACCAGAGACAAAGAGAGTTAAATCACTCTATAAGTACATTTTATATTTGTCTTTACCCTAATAGATTTTTGCAATCCTAGGTGTTTTCTGGGCATGCTCTAATTGCATAGTAAGGTGTGATTGATTGCCTATAAGGTGGATACGCTCTCCACACAGCTTTTGCAGCACGAGCACTACTAGCTACCCACCGAGGACCCAGAATTCTACCAATCTTGACTATTTCCAACTCTAGATCAGCTGCTATTTTATGAAGTTGTAACTGATTTTTGTTGGATACATGGTAAATATTATATATTTTTTCAAGGAAAATTTTAAAGTGATTCACTTGAGATATGGAACTGATTGCATCAAGAGCAAGTTGAACTCTGTGGCTTAAACAGTGCCATATGACAATTTTTGGATATTCTTTTAGAACTCTGGCAGCCACCCCAGACTTGCAACCCAGCATGGCACTAGCTCCATCAGAACAAAATCCAATCAAGTGTTCCATTAAATACTCTTTGTTAAAACAATTTTCACACAAGCATGAACAGAGAGCACTGGTTATGGCCTCAGCGGTAGTAGACTCAAGCTCCTTCAGATCAACAAACACATTGACAGGGTCTGGACAAGTGGATAGATTACAACGTACATAGATAACCAGAACACTCTTCTGAGATACAGTTGATGATTCATCAATTATAAGACACAAGTTAGCTTTACAACTAACAATTTTAGAAAACAAATCTTTTCTAATTTTTGAGGATATATGTTGAATGATTGCCGTGGCAGTTTTCCTTGAATGTACCTACCTACAATATACAATATACCTACAATAGCTCAGAAACCGCCAAATCCTCACAGCGCACAGTACAGACTGGACAGTACAGTCCTCCATACAATATTATGGGCACCACATAGTCCTCCATACAGTATTATGGGCCAAATATAATGCTCCATAAAGAATATTGGACCCCAAATAATGCTCCATTCAGGATACTGGTCCCCATATAATGCTCCATACAAAATATGGAGCTCTCCTCTGTGCTGCATTCTGCACTGTTATGGCTCAGGAAAAGGGCGCTGTGGAAAGACTCCCCATTATCATCATCATTGCCTCCCCATCATCATCATCATTGCCTCCCCATAATCATCATCATTGTCTCCCCATTATCATCGCCTCCCCATCATCATCATTGACCCCTCACCACCATCACTGTCTCCACCCACCACCATCACACATACAGCACCACACACAGACAGCACCACAGCATTCTCTCACTTACACAAAGCACCGCACTTCATACACACACGCAGGCAGACACAGACTCTCACACACACACTGATACACACAGACACACACACCTCACATCTCACCTGTCTGGCACCTGCGCTTACTCTCTACCACAGCTGGCCACTGAATGATGACGTCATCCAGTGGCGCTGCTGTGAGAGGAAGCGCGGGCGCCCTGCAGGCACCCCCTGGAGCCCGGAGCTGCAGAGGCACGGGGAGAGGTAAGTATTGTGCTGGCTGCTGCCGGGGCCCTGAGCAAGTGGGGGAGGGCCCAGTGGCGGCGCTGGTACCGCTCTCATCCACTAACGGGCGCCGGGGTACCCAACGGCGAGTGGGCTCCACCGCCTGCTCAGGGCCCTGGCACTTGCCCGAGTAGGCCGGGTGCTGACGCCGGCCCTGATTTCAGCCCATACAATATCCTAGTTACTCCTACAGAGTGTAGCTATAATCATGGGCAAGTTAAAGTATAATATGTGTCTCGACCCGCCACCACAATTGTGGATTACCAGGGCAATGGGGTACTCAGAGCCGAGCCCATGGAAGTCTATGGGGTTTGTCACAGGTAGCGGTGGCTCGGTCTGTGGCCCTAGCGGTCTGGCGTATGTTGGGGGAATATTTACAGGGGATAGATATATTTACAGTTCGTGACGCCACCTGTAGTCTCTGGTAATTTGTACCAGTGCTGCTGTAGATCTCTGAGGGATGGTGAGGCAGCTAGATGTCGGGTCCCCTACAGGTGGGACTCTTCCTCAGGTCGATGGCTAAGGCAGGGTTGTGCAGGCATGCAATTAAATAACTCAGTCTCACACCGTCAGCGTCTTTCCATACCTTTACTTCAAGTTGTTCAGGCAGGTCCCAGGGAGGCTGATGGGGTTGATGGAGGATGAGCTTTGAGGCAACGGCTAAGCAAGTTAGGGGCCTCCTTTACTTTCCAATGATGATGAGTCCAACCAGCGTAAAGCGTAGTTCCCTCTATAACTCCAGCTATTCCAAAGCTGTGCTGCCCGGTCAGTTTTGTGGTTGGAGCCTTCTTCTGAGAGAGCTGAGTTCCAATTCCTGTCGTGCACTGACTCAAGCTTCTCACTCTCCCTGACCCCAGTTACGTACTGACTCTTCAGGGGCTGCTTTCCGCGACCTAAGGTCCGATAAGCCTCTGGTTTTCTTACCACTATGCGTGCAGCTATAGTGATCCTTCGGTCCCCAGTGACCGGTAACAATGTGCAGGTATCCTATACCTATGGCACTTTTCTGTTCTCTTCCACTATGCCCTTCGATTTGCTCAGACTCTCAACAGATGTCTCAGTCCGTCTTCTAGTGGGGCACAGCTCTGACCAGGCTGAGGTGAACTGGCTCACCTGTACTGGCCTCCACTTTCTGAACTGCACAAAGACTGCACTTCCTAACTCCTTCGAGTCACTGACTGAACTGAACTCAGACTATTCAGCACTCCCCTCCACACCCCTGCTGGGTGTGTCCGAAGTGTACGTGATATCATGGAGAGCCCTTAACCGTTACCTCTCCACTCATCCTCCTGGTATTGTGTACCAGGGCTACACATTCCCCATGGTAAACGACAGCACTCCCGGGCTGTGAAATACAAGAGACATTTTTGTTTATGCATTAAACATCAACATTAAACATTAATTCGTCCCATCCGGGAGGTAAGGATGTCTTGAACGTTGCTAACAACACATTGAATATAGAAAAAATACGAAATATTAAATAAACATGTTCATAAATAAACGACAATATTCTTGTGAAGGACCCGCACCAAACCTTCAACGTGGGTCCTGGGTGGGCTGCAGGACATCCGAATGCAGACCTCACTCAGTGCCTCACCACACGGGTTTTATGTTCAGAGGTAAGTCAAGGCTTTGTGTGAAACCATTAAAAGGCACCTTAGTGCAACTATTTACAAGATACAGTTTTTGGGCTGGCTCAGTCCTCAGCCTCTGAGTCCATTATAAGACACCATAAGAAAAAGACACATTTATATATATATACTTTTTACAATATTCACATTAATTTGTTATAATTACTGCTGGTATCGAATGGGTATCTTCCCTTTTGTGATTCGCTCTGATCTACGTGGAGTAGCTTCAGGTATATTAAGTTGTGATCTGTCTGCACTGCGTAACGGCAAACTATAGAACTGCCTCAATCTTTCTATGGATCTGGCAAGCGTACTGATGGCTGGGCGGTGTGAGTCAGCTTCACCAGGGGATCCCATAGTATGGGGCGCTGCTTCAGATGATCCTTCTTGAGATTCCGTAGGTTGAGGTGTTGCTGGAATGGGTAACTCCTGAACGGGCTCAACTGGTACCACGGGCATAACTGGAGGTAGAACTTCCTCTGGTGGCTGATAAAACTGCAATACTGGAATTATTACAGCATCTCCCAGTCTGGGCCAATCCGCAGGAAAATCTCCCAGATCCGTGTGTATGACCTCTTCCTTCCTTTCTTCTTGATTGATGACAGGGTTCTTTTCACAACGCTTTAAGGGTTCTGGACACAATTTCAAATGGTCTCTGGACACAGTGGTTATTGTTCTTCCTCCGTCCTTACTAATGATACAAACTTTTCTGTTGTCATATTTAGAATCTTGTACGACGTAGGGTTCTTGCTCCCACTGATTATCCAATTTGTGCATCTTCCTTTTTCTTTTTAATACCACTTCTCCAGGCATCAAAGGCTTGGCAGGAGCATTTCTGTTGTAAATATCTTCCTGTTTCTCCCGTGCCTTGTTGAGACTTTCCTCTACACAGATTTGCACTCTTCTGTACTGCTCTTGCCGATTTATGTCCCAGTTTTCAACGGCGTCGTCTGCCTCCGGTTCTACTACTCCAAGTTCTAAATCCATTGGTAGTCTTCCGGGCCTTGCTCTCATAAGATAGGCTGGAGTGCAGTTAGTAGAACTTACAGGTATATGGTTATACAAGTCAACCAAATCAGGTAGTAAGTCCGGCCATCGATTTCTGTCTTCCAACGGTATGGATCTCAACAAGTCAAGGACAATATGGTTCATTTTTTCACAAAGACCGTTGGTTTGAGGGTGGTATGGCGTTGTTCTAATTTTCTTGCACCCGTACATGTGACAGAATTCCTTGAATAAATCAGCTTCGAAAGCAGGTCCTTGATCGGTTAATACTTGCTCCGGATACCCATGCGGTCTGCAGAAACTTGCTTGAAAGGTTTTCGCTGCCGTCACTGCGGTCTGGTCCTTAACTGGAACAACCACCAGAAATCTGGAGTAATGGTCCACCATGGTCAAGGCGTATGAGTATCCAGATCTACTTGGCGACAATTTGACGTGGTCCAGGGCCACAATCTCCAGGGGACGAGTCGTCCGGATAGGTTGCAGGGGTGCCTTCTGACTACCGTAGTCCTTTCTTCTGAGACCACAGGGTCCACAGTTCCGACACCACCTCTCGATGGAGCTGCGCATCCCTACCCAGTAGAACCGGCATCTCAACAGGGTCTCCAGCTTTCTCCAGCCAAAGTGTCCTGCTTGATCGTGGTATGCTTCCAACACCATTGGGACGTCTGCCTTGGGGACCACTATTTGCCAGACCATCTCATGGGTTCTGGGGTTGACGTATCTCCTGCACAACTTCTCACGGTATAGGAACAACCTGCTTTTCTCGTTCCACAGGAGCTTGGCTGACATAGGTGCATCCTTTTCCAAAGAGGAGCCTTCCTGTCTTAACAACTCCTTGATGCGGCTGACCACTGGATCACTGTCCTGAGTCTCTTTCCAGCTGTGATGGGGTAAAGGATTTAATGTTGCACCATACTGCTTTCTGTTGACTCGATGCTTGTGGACTACCCCATTTCGATGGAACGCAGGTAGCTCAATTTCTTCCAGGTCATCCGATTCTTCTTCCGTATCAGAGTCATGCGGCATTCGGGACAATGCGTCAGCATTAGCATTCTTTCGACCTGCCCGGTACTTGATAGTAAACTGGTAATTGGACAACCGAGCCATCCATCGCTGCTCCATGGCACCCAGCTTGGCAGTTTCCAGGTGCGTTAACGGGTTGTTATCTGTAAACGCAGTGAACTGATTAGAGGCCAGATAATGCTTAAATCTTTCAGTAATGGCCCAGACCAGCGCCAGAAACTCCAGCTTGAAGCTGCTATAATTTTCCGGATTCCTTTCAGTTGGCCTGAGTTTTCTGCTGGCATATGCGATGACTTTTTCTTGGCCATTCTGCTTCTGACTGAGAACTGCTCCCAACCCTTCATTACTGGCGTCGGTGTACAACAGGAACGGTTGGCTGTAATCAGGATAGGTTAAGACCTCATCACCTGTAAGGATCTCTTTCATCTTTTGGAATGCTTCAGCCTGTTCTTTACCCCAATTAAAGGGAGGGTTTCTGCTCTTTAAGGATTGTCCTACCAGGAGGTCCTGAAAAGGAGCTGCCTTCTTCGTGTAATCTTTCACGAACCTTCTGTAGTAACCCGTTAGTCCCAGGAACTGTCGCACTTCCTTAAGGTTCTTCGGCTCCGGCCACTTCTGGATGGCAGTGACTTTCTCTGGGTCCGGCGCTACTCCTTCCGAACTGACGATGTGCCCCAAGTATTGTACCTTCTGTTTGAGTAGATGGCATTTTGAGGGTTTTAATTTCATCCCGTACCTGGACAGGGACTCAAACACTTCTGCCAGGTGTTTCAGATGGTCCTCATATGTCTTGGAATACACGATAACGTCGTCTAGGTATAGCAGCACGGTTTCAAAATTGAGATGTCCCAGACAATTTTCCATCACTCTCTGAAATGTTCCTGGGGCACTGCTGAGCCCAAACGGCATTCTGTCGAACTCACAGAGCCCCATTGGGGTGGTGAAAGCCGTTTTCTCACGATCCTCCTCAGCCACAGCCACTTGCCAGTAACCACTAGTCAGATCAAGGGTAGAAAAGTAGTTAGCCGTTTTCAGAGCAGCTAATGATTCCTCTATACGTGGTAACGGGTATGCATCCTTGTGTGTTATGCGGTTCACCTGCCTGTAATCCACACACATTCTCATACTACCATCTTTCTTTTTAACCAGAACTAGAGGGGCTGCCCAGGGGCTACAACTATCCCTTATCACCCCGGCTTTCTTCATATCATTCAACATTTCTTTAGCCTTCTGATAATGAGCTGGAGGTATGGGCCTATACCGCTCTTTGATGGGAGGATGACTGCCTGTAGGGATATGATGTTGTACTCCCTTAATTATCCCAAAATCAAGTGGATTCTTGCTAAACACTTGGGCGTACTCTTGCACCACCCGTAATACCCCTTGCTTCTGGTGAGCGGGAGTGGTGTCCGTCCCAACATGGAGTTGCTGACACCATTCCGCCACCTGAGTTGCTGGGTCATTGTCCTCCGCTATTTGACAGGAGTCTAAGGACTCAGCCGGGAGAATAGAATTATTATCAACAGCATGTAGTTTAGCAATGGTTGCATAACGGGGTAAGTTTACCTCATCATCTCCCCAATTGAGAAGCCGTACCGGTACTCTTCCATTCACCACTTCTACTACTCCTCTAGCAGTCATAAGTGTAGGTCTATGTTCTGAATGGTGGGGTTCTACTACAGCTTGGTAATTCTGTCCTCTCAGACCTATGGCTGCCCTGCACCAAATGATCATTTCACTCATTGGGGGTATCACAATAGGATCCGAGTCAGTGACCCGTACATTACCAATTTCGCCGTCTGTAAGCTTCGCTTGCTGCTGACACACCAGGGCCCGGATCTCTCTTTGGATTACTCCTCTCTGCCTTGGTCGGGCAATCTCAGCGAGCTGTTGGAGTAAGAACACAACTTCTCCCAAACAATTACCGATAATGTTAGTACCCAAAATTATATTTAAACCGTTCTCCTCATTTACAGTCTTTACTACCAGAAGCCCCTGGTCTTTCAACTCCTCTCTGCCCACCTTTACATCCACACATTTTGTCCCGAGTACTTCTACAGGAAGACCATTAGAAGCATACATGGTAAAGTCAGAGCTCGGGGTTTAAGACTGTCCATTGACCAGTACTTAGTATAGAGGGCATCAGGAATTAGGGTCACCTGGGACCCAGTGTCTAACAATGCCGGAACTGCAATACCATCTAAGATGATAGACAGGTAGGGTCGTCCACCCACATACCTGCGGTTCCAGTCTAGGGGGCCTGACGGGTATTCTCCTGGGTGTTGGCCCTCGGACCCAGGTTCTGCCCGTTTAAAGGACACTGTGGAGACAGATGACCTTTCCGGTTGCATCGGTAACAGATGATCTCTCGACGAGGAGGGTGTTGATCAGAGGTCGCTCCTGGGGGTGGCGTTGTCCTCCTCCGGGGGGCGACGTCTTCTTTCTTCTCCGGTGCATCCACGGGACGTCTTCTGGGCAGTCAGCTAACAAGATCTTTCCTTCCTCCTCTTTCCGCAGCTGCAGGGCACTCATTACAGCAGCCAGAGTTTTAGTCAGCTGGCGCACCTCTGAGCGCAGACAGTCCAATTCACTAGGAGGGGTCACCTGCGCTTTGGCTTCGGCCACTAGCGGGGAACAGGGGGTTACTGCCGGTTCCAGAGTGACTTCAGCCTGATGATGTTGGGTTGCCACCTCAAGTTTGCCCAGGGGCCGCAGCCCTTTTATTGCCATGTCTTTTAGGGCATCAAAGGTAGCATCCGGATGATCTAAGGACCACCAGTTTACAGTTCTGCGTTCCTCTTGGGATCTCAATCCCTGTATAAATTGTTCTTTCAGCATTTTATTCTCATCAATAGCATTTAAATTATTAACCTGCTTAAGAGCTCTCAGGGCTCCTTGTAGTCGGCAAGCGTAGTCCCGGATGCTGTCACCTGGCTGTTGTGAACAGTGATAGAAGGCCATCCGGAGATCCGTTTCTGTGTGATCTTCAAATATGGCATGCAACTTAAGGAAGATCGCAGGTACCGACTCCTGATCAACGGTATCCCAAGTCTCCACTTCCCTCTCAGCAGCGCCAGTTAGCTGCCCTATTAGCACAGCAGCTTTTTGTCTCTCAGGCATGGAGTACATTTCTAGGATGCTGCATAACTTCCGCTTGAAGCCTGCTAATGTGCCTGGCTCACCGCTGTACTGGGAAGCCATTTCGCCCCAGGCATATATGGGAGCGTTAGTGGCATGATCGGGACTACCGGACTGGGTGCAGGGCCTGCGCCCCCATCTGGCGCTACAATACCAAGCGGTGCGGGATTGGGGCCTCCGGCCGGGGCCGCACTGTCAGCCGGTTGTTGTGACATCTTAGCGCCCCCTTGGTTAACGGAGCCTACCGGTTTCAGACGCTGCTATTTCACAGGCACCGCAGTGGGAACAGGACCTTCGTCGCAGGCGCTCTGATGTCAGAGCGTTCACTTCCTGTTGCAGGACCTGCCGCTGAGTCAGAGCCGGGGGCGTGTCCAAGACTTTGCGCGCTCTTTCAGGCACGCCCACCTTCTTCTCCAGCGCCTTAGGGCGCGAATCTGGCGGCAAATATGGCGGTATTTGGCGCCAAACAACAGCAACAGTCTTTTTCGCCAAAACACTCCACAGGCACACAGGGCTCGCAATGCTGCAAGTTTCGGATCCTGTTCGTGACGCCAATTTGTCTCGACCCGCCACCACAATTGTGGATTACCAGGGCAATGGGGTACTCAGAGCCGAGCCCATGGAAGTCTATGGGGTTTGTCACAGGTAGCGGTGGCTCGGTCTGTGGCCCTAGCGGTCTGGCGTATGTTGGGGGAATATTTACAGGGGATAGATATATTTACAGTTCGTGACGCCACCTGTAGTCTCTGGTAATTTGTACCAGCGCTGCTGTAGATCTCTGAGGGGATGGTGAGGCAGCTAGATGTCGGGTCCCCTACAGGTGGGACTCTTCCCTCAGGTCGATGGCTAAGGCAGGGTTGTGCAGGCATGCAATTAAATAACTCAGTCTCACACCGTCAGCGTCTTTCCATACCTTTACTTCAAGTTGTTCAGGCAGGTCCCAGGGAGGCTGATGGGGTTGATGGAGGATGAGCTTTGAGGCAACGGCTAAGCAAGTTAGGGGCCTCCTTTACTTTCCAATGATGATGAGTCCAACCAGCGTAAAGCGTAGTTCCCTCTATAACTCCAGCTATTCCAAAGCTGTGCTGCCCGGTCAGTTTTGTGGTTGGAGCCTTCTTCTGAGAGAGCTGAGTTCCAATTCCTGTCGTGCACTGACTCAAGGTTCTCACTCTCCCTGACCCCAGTTACGTACTGACTCTTCAGGGGCTGCTTTCCGCGACCTAAGGTCCGATAAGCCTCTGGTTTTCTTACCACTATGCGTGCAGCTATAGTGATCCTTCGGTCCCCAGTGACCGGTAACAATGTGCAGGTATCCTATACCTATGGCACTTTTCTGTTCTCTTCCACTATGCCCTTCGATTTGCTCAGACTCTCAACAGATGTCTCAGTCCGTCTTCTAGTGGGGCACAGCTCTGACCAGGCTGAGGTGAACTGGCTCACCTGTACTGGCCTCCACTTTCTGAACTGCACAAAGACTGCACTTCCTAACTCCTTCGAGTCACTGACTGAACTGAACTCAGACTATTCAGCACTCCCCTCCACACCCCTGCTGGGTGTGTCCGAAGTGTACGTGATATCATGGAGAGCCCTTAACCGTTACCTCTCCACTCATCCTCCTGGTATTGTGTACCAGGGCTACACATATGCAAAACACTTACATGAGTATGCAGATTAGAGTGTGGCGGCGCGTCCCCCAAAGCGCGTTTCGTCCCTTTGTCAGGAGGCCAACGTCATCAAATGCTAGCGTTAAAAACAAATAAGAAGGTGTAAGTACACCATAGACACTTGAATGCAAAGGTACAGCTATGAAAATCATGTACACCACAAAAGAACAAATCAACTGGAACAGGTGGGTTCCAGATCTACCCAGCCCAGGGAACCCACATCTCCCCAGCCCCAAGACCCCCATATCTCTCCTGCCCCCCAAATCTAACCAGCTCATGGACCCCACATGTCTCCAGCCCCAGGACCCCATATCTTCCCCGTCCCAGATTTCCTCAGCCGATGGACCTCCACATCTCCCCAGCAGCAGGACCTCACAATAAGGCCTATTCTGATACAACCAGTCCTGCTCACAGCCCCCACATCTCCCCAGCCCCAGGACCCCACATCTCCCCAGCGAGTACCCCCACATGATCATCTCCCCAGCCCCCCCACATCTCCCCAGCACCTCCACATCTCCCCAGCCCCAACACCCCCACATCTCCCCAGCCCAGGGACCCCCACATCTCCCCAGCACCTCCACATCTCCCCAGCCCCAAGACCCCCACGTCTCCCCAACCCAGGGACCCCCACATCTCCCCAGCACCTCCACAACTCCCCAGCCCCAAGACCCCCACGTCTCCCCAGCCCAGGGACCCCCACATCTCACCAGCACCTCCACATCTCTCCAGCCCCAAGACCACCGCATCTCCCCAGCCCAGGGCCCCCCACATCATCTCCCCAGCCCCAGGACCCCACATCTCCCCAGCGAGTACCCGGGCCCCACATCTCCCCAGCGGCCAGCCCCAGGACCCCCACACATCTCCCCAGCCCCAGGTCCCCACATCTCCCCAGCGAGTACCCCCACATGATCATCTCCCCAGCCCCCCCACATCTCCCCAGCAACTCCACATCTCCCAGCCCCAAGACCCCCACATCTCCCCAGCCCAGGGACCCCCACATCTCCCCAGCCCAGGGATCCCCACATCTCCCCAGCACCCCACATCTCCCCAGCCCAGGGACCCCCAAATCTCCCCAGCACCTCCACATCTCCCCAAACCCAAGACCCCCACGTCCCCCCAGCCCAGGGACCCCCATATCTCCCCAGCGCACCTCCACATCTCCCAGCCCAGGGACCCCTACATCTCCCCAGCACCTCCACATCTCCCCAGCCCCAAGACCCCCACGTCTCCCCAGCCCAGGGACCCCCACATCATCTACCCAGCCCCAGGACCCCACATCTCCCCAGCAGCCAGCCCCAGGACCCCCACACATCTCCCCAGCCCTAGGACCTCACAATTATTAGGACTATTCTCATACACGACAACCAGTACCTCATGTATTTGGAGGTTCACTTCACACCGCCTGAGACTCGAGTCCTCCTCCTTGAGTGATTCCTTTAAGTTTTTCTGCTGTCTGAGACGTGAGAGACAGACTCTGAGAGACGGTAGTAAATAGATACCGTCGCTGGGCCCGGTCAGACCACCACCGCTCCACTCCAGGCAGCGTTGCGCAGCTCACAGTTCCTCGCTTGTCGTCTCAGCCTCCGCCTCATGACTGAGAAGATGGCCGTGGCCGCGCTGCTACGCCACTCGCGCACTGCACTCCAGAGATCAGTGCGCGGGGGCCCGGGCCCGGCGGTGTTGCGGCGCGCCAGCGCTGCAACAAAATAGTACCGGATCGCCACTCTGATTCTCCCGGTTCGGGGAACCGGCTGCTTTTTTTAACAAGCGGTTCCGGGGAGAACCGGCTGAATCCCACCCCTGAATGTAGGTCCAGGAAAAAGATGTAGACACAGAGGACACAGTGAAGACCAGAGTTGGATCAACATCAACACTTCCAAAGTGGCTAATTTTTGCTCTTATTTTAATCCGGCTGCTCCTGAGTATTCCACTTTTTATTCTTTCTAAGTTGACGATATGGATTACGATATATGGGCTTTTTTATTAGTGCAATATGGGAAAACACAGTATGGATAGACATGTTAATAGTATGCAAAAAAAATGGAAAGTAAATTTTCAAAACATCTCGATTTATTCAATATTGAGTGTGAGTATCAAATATCATCTTAAAATGGCTCCTGGGACACTTAAGAAAAAAAGCTGCACCACTGGTTTTACCTTCAAATCAATGTAACACCGAGCGGTTAGTGAATCTGGAAAGAAGATTAGAGGTGTCTGGCTCGCATAATGAATGGTAGCTGGACATGCCTCCAAAGAATCCTGTGAGCCACCCTCCATTTGTAAAGACCAATATTAGTACTGAACGGAAAAGCCCATATTACTGAAACCATATGGCGGATTTAAAAGTGGAAATAAAATAAGTCCGATCCTTGAACCACCTAAGAATAACCCCACATGAACAAAATAACCTCCACAAGACAAGTCGCTGGACCAAAAACATTTGCCTGACTTGCTTTCGTGTGACTATTATAGAACAATTTTAGAGTGATTTGGCTGTAAATAAAAAAATCACATCTCGATCACCTACGGTCAGCCGATACAGCTGACCACATTGATGAGAGAAGGAGGACTATGCTCCCTCTCCCATCATCCCCCTGTCAGCGTCTGACGCGGACACTAACAGCGGGCGCGATCTGTCTCTACCCGGCGCCCGAAAAAGGGGAGAAAAAAGATACTGCACACCACCAATATACTATGATAGATTACCCGGCGCCCGTTGTCAAGAGATGAGCGGGAGCAGGGAACAGCACAGGAGCTGGGAGGAAGAGAGGGGAGTATTTTTTAATGAGGGTGCATTATATTATAGAGGCTGCCTATGGGGGTGCATTATAATACAGAGGCTGCCTATGGGGGTGCATTATAATATAGAGGCTGCCTATGGGGGAGTGCATTATAATATAGAGGCTGCCTATGGGGGAGTGCATTATAATATAGAGGCTGCCTATGGGGGTGCGTTATTGTCACGGGTGTGTCGCTGCGAAGATCGTCGCGATTGCACACCCTGACTTCTCACAGCTGAGTTTCTGCTGCTGGGTGTTTTTCGGCAGTGAGAGAGTTAATTCTTCTCCCTCTCTCTGTGCTGGACAAGACCAGCCTCGCTCAGCTGCAATTAATGTTGCAATAATTGGTTTCCTTCAAATACCTGCCTGTCTGCTAGGGAAGTGTCGGTGAAAGCATTCATGCAGACCAGCAGAGCGGATCATATTGAGAAGTTTAAAGCTAAGAGTACCTGTTGTGGTTTTCTCCTCTCCTCGCTTTATTATTTATCTCCTTACCCGTTGGTGTTCCCTCTGTAGTGGTAGTTTAGTATGCAAGGTGTCTTTTGTTTTACCCCTTGTACTGTCTCGTTCGTCTTATACTGTGTGTAGGTAGTTACCTTCCCGTTTCCCTGTGGTGGTAATCAGGGTCCTTCTCAGGACTAGATTACAGTGGTCAGGGATTCACAGGAGATAGGGTTACGCTGGCGGCCTGGACCCTGTACCATCAACAGTACCTCCAGGTAGAGGGATTAGTCAGGACCCCAGCTTAGGGTCAGCATAGACCCCGGTCCTCCTGTATGCAGAGACAGCGTGACATTTTCACCGACCACTAAAGATTTTCTCCAGTCACCATGGATCCAGTAGTCAGTCTAGCTCGGCAGTTGCAGAGTTTGTCCATGGAGCTGGCGGACGTTAAGTCCAAAGTTTTGTACCCCCCGGAGCAGGCCGGACCTGAACCTAAAGTAGCTCTCCCTGACAGATTCACTGGGGAGCGGGACAAGTTTTTTGCTTTCCGGGAGGCATGTAAATTGTACTTTCGGCTGCGACCTCGGTCATCTGGGAGTGAAGAACAAAGGGTGGGGATTTTCATCTTGCTCCTACAAGGAGACCCCCAATCCTGGGCGTTCGCTCTCCCCCCGGGCTCCCCAGCTCTCCAGTCAGTGGATAGGTTTTTTGCAGCTCTGGGTCTTGTATATGATGACCCGGATCGGGTCTCCCTTGCTGAATCTAAGTTACGTAAGATACAGCAGGGAGATCGTCCGGCGGAGGAATTCTGTTCGGAGTTCCGTAGGTGGGCCACGGACACCCAGTGGAATGACCCGGCTCTTAGGAGCCAGTTTTGTCAAGGTTTATCTGACAAATTAAAGGATGTGCTGGCACAGTATGACCCTCCCACGTCACTGGAAGCAGCTATGGCCCTTGCTATTCGTATTGACAGATGTCTTCGGGAGAGGTGCGGGGTAACTTCGCCCCCTGTGATGACTCCACCTTCCTCAAGGGTCCCTTATACGGAGGTTCCCCTGGTCACTCCAGAGGAGCCTTTGCAATTAGGAGGACATCATTCCGGGGGAGGGGATCGGTGGGGCGCCACAAAACAAGAAGTTGTTTCTTCTGTGGGAAAAAGGGACATTTTATTGGGGGAGTGTCCATCCCGTCCTTTGCAGAGTGAGAAGTCACCGGAAAACTATTGATCCCAGATTGTGTGGTGGACGGCAATCTGGAAGTAAGTATTTTGTCCCTAAATTCGTCTCAGTTCCTCGTACCGGCGGAGGTGGTGGTGGGTCGAAACTGAGGGATATCTGTTTTCGGGTAGTGGGCCGGGGGTAACTGGGGATGCTCCTTTGCCCGGGTTTAAGGATGCATTTAGTAGTTGGGTAAAACCCTCCCCCTATTCTCGATCGTGCCGACCTCTCTCAGGGAAGTTTTTTACAAGCATGATAACAAAATCTTCAAGTGGGGGCGTTACATAAAGAACTGTTGCTTTTTTTATTGTTGGGGTCTTCCTACTCCTAAATTTGCTGGGCCTTCCTTGGTTAACTAAACATAACCCGGTAGTAAATTGGGAATCCCGAAGTAAGCCAATGGGGTGAAATTTTGTTTTAAAAAAAACGCAGAAAAACGGGCATTGGTGCGGTCGCTCCTAGGGTTTTCCCCCATTTTGGTGGACTTTTAGGATTATTCTCGAGAAAGGGGGTCAAGAATTTCCTCCTCACGCGAATTGACTGTTCTGTTAAATTTCTCCCTGGGGCCCAAAATTTCCAAAATCGGGGTTGTAAAACCTTTCTGGGCTGAGAGACGGCCGAAGGGTTTTTTCGAGAGCTGGTAAGGGGGAATTGACCTTCATTTCCCGGGGCCGGGGGTTTTCTTGGAAAAAAAAAATGGGGCCTACGCCCTTTCCCGGGTTTTTCCCGGGCTTAATCGGGTTACGGTCCCAGATCCTACCGCTCCCCCTTATTCCCGTCTCTTCAACAGATCGTGGGTGCCAAAAGGGTTCTCCCCCCTTGGATTCAGGGGGGGGACAATCTGATTTGGTGAAGGGGGGGATGAGGGAAGACGGCTTTTAACACTCCGGAGGGGCATTATGAGAACCCTTTCATGCCTTTGGGCGAGTATTGCCCGGCGGGTTTCAAAAAA
>JARQOD010000005.1:95410008-95422050 GCA_033576555.1 Oophaga sylvatica | reverse complement strand
CCAAAATATCCCACACACTTCCCCTCTCCAAAATACCCCCCCACACTTCCCCACTATAAAATACCACACACACAATGACCCTCACCAAAATACCCCCCCACTCTGCCCATCTGTACAATGTCCCCCCACAAACACCTCTCCAAAATATCCCCACACACAACCCCTCTCAATAATGTCCCCCCACATACTGCCCCTTTCCATATCTTCCCCAAACTGCTCCTTCCAATTTCCCGTACTCTACTTCTCCTCGCTACACTATGCCCCCTTTTATAAGCCCCCTAATTGCCCCATAATGCCCTCTTAAGTCCCAAGTCAAATTGCCTCATAATGTTCCATATTTATCCATAATGTTTCCCCAATAATGTGCCAAATTGCCCCATGTCCCAAACTGGCCTTTTTATTGACCCCTATAAATTTACAAATTGCCCATAATGTCCCCCATAATGTCCCCAAATTGCCCATAATGTCCCCCATAATGTCCCAAATGCCCTATAATGTCCCCCATAATGTACCAAATTGCCGTCTAAAAGATGCAAATACATTTGAATATGGGAAGAAGGAGCGCGTCTCCCAGACAGTCTGCGAGCCGCACAACAATGATCCGCGTCCTGTATGTTTATGCAGCCTGGTTTAGATGCAGCTATACAGATAATACAGAGGGATTCCTGTTGGGTTTAATCACATTCAACACTCCTTAAACCTAATGACTGTGTCTGTTATGTGTTTAGCAAAGTTTAGGGGCCCTTTTACTAACACTGTCAAGCAACTTCTTCACTTTTCTCTCGGTGACTCACACATTGTTCATGGCTGGTTAAATATAGACGCGCCACTACCACTTTATGTAGGTATCAACCTTCACTCCATCCCTTTGCTTTAAAAACGGCACAGACAAAAGACAGATCTTAAACCCTCATGTCCAGATGTTTTACAATAGCAATGTCATGGCGGACAAATTAGAACATTTAACATTTATTTAATCTTTCGGAATGTTAACATTTCATTAACAAAATCAAGAATTACAGAGCAAAAATTTAATCTTGTAAAAGTAATATTTTTATAATTTGAATAATATTATATTTTATTTTCAGTGATAAAATATTCTGCAAATTAGTCTTCTACGCCTCCTGGTGGTGAAGTAGATAATGTTTCTTTGTAATAGTGCAAATACTATAATGCGGTATGTGCAACAGGGGCGGACATATCATTAGTGCAACCTACGCAGTCACCCAGGGGCCCAAGAGGTAATGGGACCCCTTTGTGCCTCCAATGCAGGTGCAATTTTGCATTTTTTATGAGCTTTTTGGCAGCAAAGGGCCCATTTATTGTTCTTGCACAGGGGCCTTTTTCTTTCTATATCCACCAGTAATGTACAACACAGAGGTGCAAGAAGTAACACTTATCTAATCTTAGACACGAAAATTCAATAGAAATCTGTAGTAAAACTCTGTGAAAATGCAACTTGGGTATATTCCCTAAATACAGAAGAGCCCAAAAGCAGGAGGCGCGGGACAGGTAATAATAAATGTAGGCAGGGGTGGGATTCAAATTTTTAACAACAGTTCTGTGTTCGTGCATCGGAAAACCACACCCATTTTAAGCCACACCCATTCAAAGCCACACCCATTCACACACACCTTTTCCTTCAAACATATACAAGTAGGGGCGCAGTCAGTTGAATAAAAATAAATTGGAATGGGATCAGAACAGCGCACATTCTGGCCAGCGCTCTCCTGACCCGAGTGTGACAGCTGCATAATTTCTATATATATATTTCTATGCAGCTGTCTCACTTGAATTACCGCTGGCCAGCTGTGCACTACATTCTGATTCATACAACAGTCTGTTTGCGTCCTAATGGTAATTAAAAGTAAAAATCACCATACCCTTCCTGCAAACTGGTGTTAACTCAAGTGACAGTCCCATCTATCTCAAACAATGATGATTTTAATTGCAGAGTTTAATTGTCGTATTTCCATAACTAGAACACCAAAAAAGAATGGTTCATGAAAATATGACAATCACAAGTATAATCCACAGAGTAATAATACTTTAATGTATAGTACTTAATAAAATCACATACATCAGAACTACAAAGTGCCAAATGACCAGAGACAAAGAGAGTTAAATCACTCTATAAGTACATTTTATATTTGTCTTTACCCTAATAGATTTTTTGCAATCCTAGGTGTTTTCTGGCATGCTCTAATTGCATAGTAAGGTGTGATTGATTGCCCTATAAGGTGGATACGCTCTCCACACAGCTTTTGCAGCACGAGCACACTACTACACCCACCGAGGACCCAGAATTCTACCAATCTTGACTATTTCCAACTCTAGATCAGCTGCTATTTTATGAAGTTGTAACTGATTTTTGTTGGATACATGGTAAATATTATATATTTTTTCAAGGAAAATTTTAAAGTGATTCACTTGAGATATGGAACTGATTGCATCAAGAGCAAGTTGAACTCTGTGGCTTAAACAGTGCCATATGACAATTTTTGGATATTCTTTTAGAACTCTGGCAGCCACCCCAGACTTGCAACCCAGCATGGCACTAGCTCCATCAGAACAAAATCCAATCAAGTGTTCCATTAAATACTCTTTGTTAAAAACAATTTTCACACAAGCATGAAACAGAGAGCACTGGTTATGGCCTCAGCGGTAGTAACTCAAGCTCCTTCAGATCAACAAACACATTGACAGGGTCTGGACAAGTGGATAGATTACAACCTACATAGATAACCAAACACTCTTCTGAGATACAGTTGATGATTCATCAATTATAAGACACAAGTTAGCTTTACAACTAACAATTTAGAAAACAAATCTTTTCTAATTTTTGAGGATATATGTTGAATGATTGCCGTGGCAGTTTTCCTTGAATGTACCTACCTACAATATACAATATACCTACAATAGCTCAGAAACCGCCAAATCCTCACAGCGCACAGTACAGACTGGACAGTACAGTCCTCCATACAATATTATGGGCACCACATAGTCCTCCATACAGTATTATGGGCCAAATATAATGCTCCATAAAGAATATTGGACCCCAAATAATGCTCCATTCAGGATACGGTCCCCATATAATGCTCCATACAAAATATGGGAGCTCTCCTCTGTGCTGCATTCTGCACGTTATGGCTCAGGAAAAGGGCGCTGTGGAAAAACTCCCCATTATCATCATCATTGCCTCCCATCATCATCATCATTGCCTCCCCATAATCATCATCATTGTCTCCCCATTATCATCGCCTCCCCATCATCATCATTGACCCCTCACCACCATCACTGTCTCCACCCACCACCATCACACATACAGCACCACACACAGACAGCACCACAAGCATTCTCTCACTTACACAAAGCACCGCACTCATACACACACGCAGGCAGACACAGACTCACACACACACTGATACACACAGACACACACACCTCACATCTCACCTGTCCTGGCACCTGGGCTTACTCTCTACCACAGCTGGCCACTGAATGATGACGTCATCCAGTGCGCTGCTGTGAGAGGAAGCGCGGGCGCCCTGCGGCACCCCCTGGAGCCCGGAGCTGCAGAGGCACGGGGAGAGGTAAGTATTGTGCTGGCTGCTGCCGGGGCCCTGACAAGTGGGGGAGGGCCCAGTGGCGGCGCTGGTACCGCTCTCATCCACTAACGGGCGCCGGGTACCCGACGGCGAGTGGGCTCCCCCGCCTGCTCAGGGCCCCGGCACTTGCCCGAGTAGGCCGGGTGCTGACGCCGGCCCTGATTTCAGCCCATACAATATCCTAGTTACTCCTACAGAGTGTAGCTATAATCATGGGCAAGTTAAAGTATAATATGCAAAACACTTACATGAGTATGCAGATTAGAGTGTGGCGGCGCGTCCCCCAAAGCGCGTTTCGTCCCTTCGTCAGGAGGCCAACGTCATCAAATGCTAGCGTTAAAAACAAATAAGAAGGTGTAAGTACACCATAGACACTTGAATGCAAAGGTACAGCTATGAAAATCATGTACACCACAAAAGAACAAATCAACTGGAACAGGTGGGTTCCAGATCTACCCAGCCCAGGGAACCCACATCTCCCCAGCCCCAAGACCCCCATATCTCTCCTGCCCCCCAAATCTAACCAGCTCATGGACCCCACATGTCTCCAGCCCCAGGACCCCATATCTTCCCCGTCCCAGATTTCCTCAGCCGATGGACCCCCACATCTCCCCAGCAGCAGGACCTCACAATAAGGCCTATTCTGATACAACCAGTCCTGCTCACAGCCCCCCACATCTCCCCAGCCCCAGGACCCCACATCTCCCCAGCGATACCCCCACATGATCATCTCCCCAGCCCCCTCACATCTCCCCAGCACCTCCACATCTCCCCAGCCCCAACACCCCCACATCTCCCCAGTCCAGGGACCCCCACATCTCCCCCAGCACCTCCACATCTCCCCAGCCCCAAGACCCCCACGTCTCCCCAACCCAGGGACCCCCACATCTCCCCAGCACCTCCACAACTCCCCAGCCCCAAGACCCCCACGTCTCCCCAGCCCAGGGACCCCCACATCTCACCAGCACCTCCACATCTCTCCAGCCCCAAGACCACCGCATCTCCCCAGCCCAGGGCCCCCCACATCATCTCCCCAGCCCCGGGACCCCACATCTCCCCAGCGAGTACCCGGGCCCCACATCTCCCCAGCGGCCAGCCCCAGACCCCCCACACATCTCTCCAGCCCCAAGGTCCCCACATCTCCCCAGCGAGTACCCCCACATGATCATCTCCCCAGCCCCCCCACATCTCCCCAGCACCTCCACATCTCCCCAGCCCAGGGACCCCCACATCTCCCCACACCTCCACATCTCCCCAAACCAAGACCCCCACGTCCCCCCAGCCCAGGGGGCACCTCCACATCTCCCCAGCCCAGGACCCCTACATCTCCCCAGCACCTCCACATCTCCCCAGCCCCAAGACCCCCACGTCTCCCCAGCCCAGGACCCCACATCATCTACCCAGCCCCAGGACCCCACATCTCCCCAGCAGCCAGCCCCAGGACCCCCACACATCTCCCCAGCCCTAGGACCTCACAATTATTAGGACTATTCTCATACTTGACAACCAGTACCTCATGTATTTGGAGGTTCACTTCACACCGCCTGAGACTGGAGTCCTCTTCCTTGAGTGATTCCTTTAAGTTTTTCTGCTGTCTGAGACGTGAGAGACAGACTCTGAGAGACGGTAGTAAATAGATACCGTCGCTGGGCCCGGTCAGACACCACCGCTCCATTCCAGGCAGCGTTGCGCAGCTCACAGTTCCTCGCTTGTCGTCACACACACTGTCGGCTCAGCCTCCGCCTCATGACTGAGAAGATGGCCGTGGCTGCGCTGCCACGCCACTCGCGCACTGCACTCCAGAGATCAGTGCGCGGGGGCCCGGGCCCGGCGTGTTGCGGCGCGCCAGCGCTGCAACAAAATAGTACCGGATCGCCACTCTGATTCTCCCCGGTTCGGGGAACCGGCTGCTTTTTTTAACAAGCGGTTCCGGGGAGAACCGGCTGAATCCCACCCCTAAATGTAGGTCCAGGAAAAAGATGTAGACACAGAGGACACAGTGAAGACCAGAGTTGGATCAACATCAACACTTCCAAAGTGGCTAATTTTTGCTCTTATTTTAATCCGGCTGCTCCTGAGTATTCCACTTTTTATTCTCTCTAAGTTGACGATATGGATTACGATATATGGGCTTTTTATTAGTGCAATATGGGAAAACACAGTATGGATAGACATGTTAATAGTATGCAAAAAAAATGGAAAGTAAATTTTCAAAACATCTCGATTTATTCAATATTGAGTGTGAGTATCAAATATCGTCTTAAAATGGCTCCTGGGACACTTAAAAAAAAAGCTGCACCACTGGTTTTACCTTCAAATCAATGTAACACCGAGCGGTTAGTGAATCTGGAAAGAAGATTAGAGGTGTCTGGCTCGCATAATGAATGGTAGCTGGACATGCCTCCAAAGAATCCTGTGAGCCACCCTCCATTTGTAAAGACCAATATTAGTACTGAACGGAAAAGCCCATATTACTGAAACCATATGGCGGATTTAAAAGTGGAAATAAAATAAGTCCGATCCTTGAACCACCTAAGAATAACCCCACATGAACAAAATAACCTCCACAAGACAAGTCGCTGGACCAAAAACATTTGCCTGACTTGCTTTCGTGTGACTATTATAGAACAATTTTAGAGTGATTTGGCTGTAAATAAAAAATCACATCTCGATCACCTACGATCAACCGATACAGCTGACCACATTGATGAGAGAAGGAGGACTATGCTCCCTCTCCCATCATCCCCCTGTCAGCGTCTGACGCGGACACTAACAGCGGGCGCGATCTGTCACTACCCCGGCGCCCGAAAAAGGGAGAAAAAAGATACTGCACACCACCAATATAATATGATAGACTACCCGCGCCCGTTGTCAAGAGATGAGCGGGAGCAGGGAACAGCACAGGAGCTGGGAGGAAGAGAGGGGAGTATTTTTTAATGAGGGTGCATTATAATATAGAGGCTGCCTATGGGGTGCATTATAATACAGAGGCTGCCTATGGGGTGCATTATAATATAGAGGCTGCCTATGGGGGAGTGCATTATAATATAGAGGCTGCCTATGGGGAGTGCATTATAAATAGAGGCTGCCTATGGGGTGCGTTATTGTCACGGGTGTGTCGCTGCGAAGATCGTCGCGATTGCACACCCTGACTTCTCACAGCTGAGTTTCTGCTGCTGGTGTTTTTTCGGCAGTGAGAGAGTTAATTCTTCTCCCTCTCTCTGTGCTGGACAAGACCAGCCTCGCTCAGCTGCAATTAATGTTGCGATAATTGGTTTCCTTCAAATACCTGCCTGTCTGCTAGGGAAGTGTCGGTGAAAGCATTCATGCAGACCAGCAGAGCGGATCATATTGAGAAGTTTAAAGCTAAGAGTACCTGTTGTGGTTTTCTCCTCTCCTCGCTTTATTATTTATCTCCTTACTCGTTGGTGTTCCCTCTGTAGTGTAGTTTAGTATGCAAGGTGTCTTTTGTTTTACCCCTTGTACTGTCTCGTTTGTCTTATACTGTGTGTAGGTAGTTACCTTTCCGTTTCCCTGTGGTGGTAATCAGGGTCCTTCTCAGGACTAGATTACAGTGGTCAGGGATTCACAGGAGATAGGGTTACGCTGGCGGCCTGGACCTCTGTACCATCAACAGTACCTCCAGGTAGAGGGATAGTCAGGACCCCAGCTTAGGGTCAGCATAGACCCCGGTCCTCCTGTATGCAGAGACAGCGTGACATTTTCACCGACCACTAAAGATTTTCTCCAGTCACCATGGATCCAGTAGTCAGTCTAGCTCGGCAGTTGCAGAGTTTGTCCATGGAGCTGGCGGACGTTAAGTCCAAAGTTTTGTACCCCCCGAGCAGGCCGGACCTGAACCTAAAGTAGCTCTCCCTGACAGATTTACTGGGGGCGGGACAAGTTTTTTGCTTTCCGGGAGGCATGTAAATTGTACTTTCGCTGCGACCTCGGTCATCTGGGAGTGAAGAACAAAGGGTGGGGATTGTCATCTCGCTCCTACAAGGAGACCCCCAATCCTGGGCGTTCGCTCTCCCCCCGGCTCCCCAGCTCTCCAGTCAGTGGATAGGTTTTTTGCAGCTCTGGTCTTGTATATGATGACCCGGATCGGGTCTCCCTTGCTGAATCTAAGTTACGTAAGATACAGCAGCGTGATCGTCCGGCGGAGGAATTCTGTTCGGAGTTCCGTAGGTGGGCCACGGACACCCAGTGGAATGATCCGGCTCTTAGGAGCCAGTTTTGTCAAGGTTTATCTGACAAATTAAAAGATGTGTTGGCGCAGTATGACCCTCCCACGACACTGGAAGCCGCTATGGCCCTGAGACAAAGTAAAAAAGTATAAAAAAAAGAAAAATATTTAGAATTGAGAGTCCTCAGTGGTTGATAACTTTTAATGGTTAACTGAAAAGATGATAACAAATTGCAAGCTTTCGAGACTACTCAGGTCTCTTCATCAGGCAAAGACTAAAACAAAAACTGAAGAATTACATATTTATACACAACACAGCACAAAAATAATGCAATAGGTAAGACAGCTGCATCACATCTAATGTGGTATACTTAATTATTTGTACGAAATGTCCAACTGGGGGTCTGTATGTGGGGAGACAGGGCAAAAACTGAGAACAAGGATGAATTCTCATCGCCACACAATAAGAGAAAAAAGAATGGATCTACCTGTGGCAAAACACTTTTGTATCCCCGTCATAGCATGATGGACATGAAATTACTTGTATTAAAATCTAACTTTAAATCTGAGAGAGATAAAAAGGTTTGGGAATATAAGCTCATGACAACCTTTGACACTCTCAGTGCTGGAATGAATATATCCCATGGATTTATGTCCTTTTACATCAATTAAGGAATCTGCTTCTCTGACCTGGGGCATCAAAACACAATACCAGACCCCAATCAGAGGGCAATAAAACTTTCACACTCCTTATCTATGAACTGTTCCAATATTTATGTTCATCCCTCTCCCATAATGACAGTTCTGCTTCACATCACTTGTCTTACCTATTGCATTATTTCTGTGCTGTGTTGTGTATAAATATGTGATTCTTCAGTTTTTGTTTTAGTCTTTGCCTGATGAAGAGACCTGAGTAGTCTCGAAAGATTGCAATTTGTTATCATCTTTTCAGTTAGCCATTAAAAGGTATCAACCACTGAGGACTCTCAATTCTAAATATTTTTCTATCTACTGGCTAACACGGTACGAAGATACACATCTTTCCTATAAAAAAAAGAACAAACTTGTGTAAAAATAATTTAAAAAAAAATTCCTACATAAAGAAAAAAAAATATTCCCCAATAAATTCATTTCTTTATGTAAATAAAAAAAAACAAAACAATAAAAGTACACATATTTAGTATAGCCGCGTCCGTAACGACCCGCCCTATAAAACTGTCCCACTAGTTAACCACTCTAGTGAACCCTATAAAAAAAAAGGCAAAAAAACAATGCTTTATCATTATACCGCCGATCAAAAAGTGGAATAACGCGATCAAAAAGACGGATATAAAAAAAACATGGTACCGCTGAAAACGTCATCTTGTCCCACAAAAAACGAGCCACTATACAGTGTCATCAGCAAGAAAATAAAAAAGTTATAGCTCTCAGAATAAAGCAATGCAAAAATAATTATTTTTTATATAAAATTGTTTTTATTCTATAAAAGCGCCAAAACATGAAAAAATGATATAAATGAGGTATCGCCATAATCGTACTGACCCGAAGAATAAAACTGCTTTATCAATTTTACCACACACGGAAAGGTATAAAGGCCCCCCCAAAATAAATTCATGAATTGCTGGTTTTTGTTTATTCTACCTCACAAAAATCGTAATAAAAAGCGATAAAAAAATGTCACATGCCCAAAAATGGTACCAATAAAACCGTCAACTTGTCCCGCAAAAAATAAGACCCATATGACTCTGTGGGCCAAAATAAGAAAAAATTATAGCTCTCAAAAAGTGGTGATGCAAAAACTATTTTTTGCAATAAAAAGTGTCTTTTAGCGTGTGACAGCTTCCAAACATAAAAACACGCTATAAATAGTAAATCAAACTCCCTTTATCACCCCTTTAGTTAGGGAAAAATAATAAAATTTAAAAAATGTATTTATTTCCATTTTCCCATTAGGGTTAGGGTTGGGGCTAAAGTTAGGGTTAGGGTTGGGGCTAAAGTTAAGGTTAGGGATGGGATTAGGGTTAGGGGTGTGTTAGGGTTAGGTTTGTGGTCAGGGTTATGGTTAGAGTTGGACTAGGGTTAGGGGTGTGTTGGGGTTAGGGTTGGAGTTAGAATTGGGGGTTTCCACTGTTTAGGCACATCAGGGGTCTCCAAACATGACATTGGCGTCATCTCAATTCCAGCCAATTCTGTGTTGAAAAAGTAAAACTGTGCTCCTTCCCTTCTGAGCTCTGCCATGTGCCCAACCATTGGTTTACCCCCACATATGGGGTATCAGCGTACTCAGGACAATTTGCACAATAACTCTTGGGGTCCAATTCCTTCTGTTACCCTTAGGAAAATAAAAAATTGGGGGCAAAATATAATTTTTGTGGAAAAAAATATGATTTTTTGTTTTTATGGCTCTACGTTATAAACTTCTGTGAAGCATCTAGATAAGTTCCGTGGGGGTCTAGTTTCCAAAATGGGGTCACTTGTGGGGGTTTCCACTGTTTAGGCACATCAGGTGCTCTCCAAACGTGACATGACGCCTGAAGACTATTCCATCAAAGTCTGCAATCCAAAATGTCACATCTTCCCTTCCGATCTCCGACGTGTGCCCATACAGTAGTTTTCTCCCACATACAGGGTATCAGCGTAATCAGGACAAAATGAACAACAACTTTTGGTGTCCAATTTCTCCTGTTACCCTTGGGAAAATAAAAAACTGGGGACTAAAAGATCATGTTTGCTGAAAAAATATGATTTTTTTATTTACACGCCCGGGCATTATAAACTTCTGTGAAGCACTTGGGGTTCAAAGTGCTCACCAAACATCTAGATAAGTTCCTTTGGGGGTCTAGTTTCCAAAATGGTGTCATTTGTGGGGGGGGTTTTCACTGTTTAGGCACATCAGGGGCTCTCCAAGCGCGACATGGCTTCCAGCCAATTCTGCGTTGAAAAAGTCAAACGGCGCTCCTTCCCTTCCGAGCTCTGCCATGCACCCAAACAGTGGTTTACAACTACATATGGGTAATGACATGTTCAGGAGAAATTGCACAATAAATTTTTTGGTTCTTTTTCTCTTTTTACACTTGTGAAAGTAAAAAAAATGGTTCTGAACTAAAATGTTTGTGAAAAAAGTTAAATGTTCATTTTTTCTTTCCACATTGCTTCAGTTCGTGTGAAGCACGTAAAGGGTTAAATAACTTCTTGAATGTGGTTTTGAGCACCTTGATGGGTGCAGTTTTTAGAATGGTGTCACCTTTGGGTATTTTCTGTCATGTACACCCCTCAAAGTGACTTCAAATGAGGTGGACCCTAAAAAAAATGGTTTTGTAAATTCTGTTGTAAAAATGAGAAATCGCAGCCAATTCTGCGTTGAAAAAGTCAAACGGCGCTCCTTCCCATCCGAGCTCTGCCATGCACCCAAACAGTGGTTTACCCCCACATATGGGGTATCAGCGTACTCAGGACAAATTGCACAATAACTTTTAGTGTCTTGTTACCCTTGGGAAAATAAAAATTGGAATGAAAAGATCATTTTTGTGGACAACATATGATTTTTTAATTTTACGGCTCTACGTTATAAACTTGTGTGAAGCACTTGGGGGTTCAAACTGCTCACCACAGATCTAGATAAGTTCCTTAGGGGTCTAGTTTCTAACATAGAGTCACTTGTCGGGGTTTCCACTGTTTAGTGCACATCAGGGGCTATCCAAACGTGACATGGCGTCCAATCTCGATTTCAGCCAATTTTGGTTTGAAAAAGTCAAATGGCGCTCCTTCCCTTCCGAGCTCTGCCGTGCGCCCAAACAGTGGTCCGCCCCCACATAAGGCGTATCAGCGTACTCAGGACAAATTGGACAACAACTTTTGGTGTCCAATTTCTCCTGTTACCCTTGAGAAAATAAAAAATTGATGACTAAAAGATCATTTTTGTGGGACAAAAAATTGGATTTTTTATTCTCATGCCTGGGCATTATAAACTTGTGTGAAGCACTTGGGGGTTCAAAGTGCTCACCACAGATCTAGATAAGTTCCTTAGGGGTCTAGTTTCCAAATTGGGGTCACTTGTCAGGGGTTTCCACTGTTTGGGCACATTAGGGTCTCTCCAAACGCGACATGGCGTCCTGTTAGGCATCAGGCAACGGTGGGATCTGAACCTGGATCCGAGGAGTCTGTGGTTTCCCATCCAGACCCTGCCGAGGCAGATGCTGCTCAGCTTTGCCATTGATCCCAACACCTAGCCAATACCCAAGAGGC
>JARQOD010000005.1:95393176-95409908 GCA_033576555.1 Oophaga sylvatica | reverse complement strand
ACAAATAGTTTCTTGGTCTTTGTTCACAGTAGCCTTAAACCTAGGTTGCGGAACAAGAAAAGGCTGTTGCAAGCCTAAGTCTGGAAATGCCTGCACTGAGCATGTCCGTGACATGCCGAGCCATGATTGGTGCTTAGGGTCAGCTGATCCTCTGACCTGGCATCGCCTGATTGGTCATGGATGACGTCATCGGTGATGTGATTGACGAGATGGTTGGGGGGGCGGAGCTTAGCCCTTAAATAGCTTGTCTGTCCGCGGCGCGGCTCGGTCAGATCATACTAAAATAGGCAGTGCTCATGTGTGGACGTGCCAGAATCTGGGCTCCACGTGCTCTCTAGCTTTGCTCTCCAGGACCTTGCCAGAGTACGCTCAGCTTATTAGCTCAGGTCCTACAGGCAGGTTCAGCTTATGCCAGACAGGTAGCCAATATCGCAGTCTTGCTACGAATATAGGGTAGCTATACACCCTGAGCAGACTGTGGGGCACGTAACCTGGGCATCACCTGCCAGTCGAACAGAGAAGCTTGCTCAGTCCGGTCTCACACCAGCTGACAGCACGTGGGCATCGCCACCAGCTGAATATTGAAGCTGCGTAGTCTGGACGTAACCCGGTTGGCAGCACGCGAGCATCGCCATCAGCTAAATGATGATGTTGCTTAGTCCGGTCGCACACCGGCTGACAGCATGTACGCCTGGCGTTAGTCGCATGCACTTCCTAGCGGCTGGCACGTAGCTTCTGTGTAGTCAAACAGGGCTACATCTATACCAGCTTGCAGCACATAGTGCTAACCTAATATCTGGCAAGTGGCTTCTGTGCCATTAACAGGGCTACATCTACGGCAGTTGATAGCACATCTCCCGTGATGCTAACGGAGATAGTGCCAATTCCACATCTCTCTCCTAGTGTGACGTAACACAGGCAAGATCTAATGTTTATTTCCGTTGTCAGTTTGACCCTCATACTACTGGGGTGTTCGGCAGCAGTGAACATAAACTGCATCGCGGACCCCGTGTTCGGTTGCAATCCATTATATTAAAGTTGTTGCAACCGAGCACATAACACGTCCAATCTCAATTCCAGCCAATTTTGGCTTGAAAAAGTCAAATGGCGCTCCTTCCCTTCCGAGCCCTGCCGTGGGTCCAGACAGTGGCTTTCCCCCACATATGGGGTATTGGCGTACTCAGGAGTAATTGCAAAACAACTTTATCTGTCCGTTTTCTCTTTTTACCCTTGTGAAAATAAAAAAATTGTTTGTAAAAGATCATTTTTTGTGACTAAAAAGTTAAATGTTCATTTTTTCCTTTCACATTGCTTCAGCTCATGTGAAGCACCTGAAGGGTTAATCAACTTTTTGAATGTGGTTTTGAGTACCTTGAGGGGTGCAGTTTTTAGAATGGTGTCACTTTTGGGTATTTTTTGCCATATAGACCCCTCAAAGTGACTTCAAATGTGAGGTGGTCCCTAAAAAAATGGCTTTGTAAATTTTGTTGTAAAAATGAGAAATTGCTGGTCAACTTTTAACCCTTATAACTTCCTGACAAAAAAATGTTGGTTCCAAAATTGTGCTGATGTAAAGTAGACATGTGGGAAATGTTATTTAGTAACTATTTTGTGTGACATATTTCTCTGTTTTAGGGGAATAAAAATTCAAAGTTTGAAAATTGCAAAATTGTAAAAATTTTCAACCATTTTTTTCCTAAATAAACGCAAGTTATATCGAAGAAATTTTACCACTATCATGAAGTACAATATGTCACGAGAAAACATTCTCAGAATCACAAAGATCCGTTGAAGCGTTTCAGAGTTATAACCTCATAAAGAGACAGTGGTCAGAATTGTAAAAATTGGCCCGGTCATTAACGTGCAAACCACCCTTGAGGGTTAAGAGGTTAATCAGGCCTTCCTCAACGTCTCATCATCCACTGCCACTAGATCACCAGGGTTAACGTGTTCCGTGCTGCTACAGCAAGTGTCAAAATCCTAACAAGGGTGGGTGTTTTTGCTGGGTGTTAAATACTTGTTATGGAAAAGGTTGAGGTGTACCCCACAGGGAAAATGTTTTCCAGCCCATACACTTAGTGTATGGCATTCCAAGTCTAGGAGACCCGCTCCTTTAAATTGGGCCTAGTTTTTAATCAGGCCTTCCTCCACGTCTCATCATCGACCGCCACTACATCACCAGGGTTAACATGTTCAGTGCTGCTACAGCCAGTGTCAAAATCCTAACAAGGGTGGGTGTTTTTGCTGGGTGTTAAATACTTGTTATGGAAAAGGTTGAGGTTTGCCAGCCAACACACTTAGTGTATGGGCATTCCAAGTCTAGGAGACCCACTCCTTTTTAATGGGAAATTTTTTATGAGGCCCTCCTCCATGTTTCTTCCAAGGGGGGATTGGGTTATTGGGGTGCATATGACTTGGTAGCAGGGCAGGCCTTGCAGTCAATGAAAAAAAACAGAATGGGATGACAAAATGAATAATGTGAAGTGGATTTTCCTGGGCCCATCCAGTACCTCGGTTCAAAGGCTTATTAGGGTGCATATGACTTGGTAGTATGGCAGGCCTTGCATTCAATGCAACATTTTTTATGGAAGCCCTCCTAGACATCTCGTGAAAGGGGTATTGGGTGCATCGTAATTCTTGGCAGCCCATCCAATCACAGCATAGGCTATATAAGTTTAGGAGACCCACTGTTTAATAATGGCCCTTTAAGCAGATTAATGCTGCCTGATGCCCCTGTAAAAATAGGCTCTGTGACTTTAAGAGTCCGTCCTTCATACAATGAAACAAGATGTGTCTGCTTATGTGTCACACACCACATGGCCAGCTAGGGTTGTTAAATGTTACAATGACATTTCCCAGTGAATGCATTTGTTTTGGTTGAAAGCAATATTAAAGTTGAAAAACGCTTCAAAAACGCTGCGTCTGAATATAGCCCAAGTGGGGGAGGAACATTTTGGTCTGGGGTTAATTATTTTGCCTTATATACAAGTCATTGACCTGGAAAGGATGTACCTTTACATATTTCCCAGCAAAATCCGTTTTGGTTTTGTTTTGGAATGTTTTTTGGTTCACCTGTAAAAATGGCATGAAACTCTGACAACATTGTTTAAAGCTGTGAACTAGGAGTCAGGAATGCTTCCAGGGGCAATCCCCATGATGTCCCCATGTCATTTGAGCAGTGTTTCCATAATTTTCAGACGTATTTAGACCTTAAAACACCCCCAGGGGCAAAAATGCTCGGGTCTCCTATAGACTTACATTGGGCTCGTTGTTCTGTCCGAGTACCCGAGTATTCCAATTTGCTTGACCCGAGCAACGAGCACCCGAGCATTTTAGTGCTCGCCCATCACTACATGAGAGCAATTATGGCTGATGTTTTTCAGTAACAGGTTAAATGTCCAGATAGAGGTTTGGATCTGTGAGGAATTCAGAAATAGTTTCTCTTCACGTAAAAAGCGTGATCTATTATTCAGGGATTCTTCGTGGTCCTTCAGAAATAAAATAAGTGTAAGAATTCTTCAGGCCCCAGGAGGGTTTACAGGAAATAGTTGAGCACATTGCTAATTACTGTCTGCAGTCATTGCTTCTCTATAGAGCTTTTCTTCAGTTGACGGATCTCAAACAAATTTATGAATCGATGCTTCCATAAAATGATACAAAGGCACATTGGCACATATTTAATGTTTGCCAAAAATATAAGACACTTGACTTTTGATTGAGGCAGCAGTGGTGGTTGACTCTAAGTTGTGTAGTTTTACTAATAACTATAACTAGTGCGTACAGAGCAGGGGCGGACATAGCATTGGTGCAACCAGGGCCGGCTCCAGGTTTTTATGGGCCCCGGGCGAAAGAGTCTCAGTGGGTCCCCTAAACACAGACCACGATTCATGATGCACAGATACTGCAGAGAAATATGGGTATAGCACAACACCAAACACTTCACTTCTTCCATTACATGAGTGATATCTATTGTAAATTGTACAATAGCTCAGAAACCGCCAAATCCTCACAGCGCACAGTACAGACTGGACAGTACAGTCCTCCATACAATATTATGGGCACCACATAGTCTCCCCCTCATCATCCATATAATACCCCATGCAGGATGTCACCCCGCCATCCCCCATATAATGCTCCATACAGAATACTGGACCCAATATAATGCTCCATACAGAATACTGGACCACATATAATGCTCCATACAAAATATGGACTACACTGTGCTGCGTTCTGCACTGTTACGGCTCAGGAAAGGGCGCTGTGGAAAGACTCCCCATTATCATCATCATTGCCTGCCCATTATCATCATCATTGCCTCCCCTCATCATCATCATTGCCTGCCCATCATCATCATCATTGCCTCCCCATTAATATCATCATCATTGCCTTCCCATTATCATTGCCTCACCATCATCATCATCATCGCCTCCTCACCACCATCACTGCCTGCCTCCCCCCACCACCATCACACATGCACTCTCTCACATACACACAGGCAGGCGCACACATACACACACATCCACATCTCACCTGTCCGGCGTCCGCGCGCTCTCTGCCACAGCCGGCCGCTGAATGATGATGTCATTCAGCGGCGCTGCTGTGAGAGAGGAAGTGCCGGCGCAGGTGCCCCCTGGAGCCCAGAGCTGTGGCAGCGGGAGGCACGGGAAGAGGTACGTATTGCGCCGGCTTCTGCCAGGGCCCTGAGCAAGCGGGGGGGCCCAGTGGCGGCGCTGACACCGCTAACGGGCGCCGGGGTGCCCGACAGCGAGTGGGCCCCCCCGCCTGCTCAGGGCCCCGGCACTTGCCCGGGTGTGCCGGGTGCTGACGCCGGCCCTGGGTGCAACCTGTATAGTTGTACAACGGCCCAAGGCATAAGGGGGCCCACAACTAGAGATGAGCAAACTTGTTCGGAAAATGTTCTCTAATCTGAAATTTGGCACGAACATAGTCCATTCGGACTCGTGTTCAGTTTCCCAAGCATTTTTGCTTAAAGTCTGCAAAATTTGGTCACAATTAGGTAAATCATCGCGTATCCACTAATGCTTTTGTTATGACTTTGGCTAGGATAGTGGTGCTGTATGTTGAGTGGTGGACACGCATTTGTTAAGGGAGGCTCCATATGCTAATCTAAATCATTTGGGCAAAAACTGTGTTGCAGTGAGGAATCAGAGGGCCAAATTTCCTCTTAAAAATCATTAGGCCTAATATAAAGGTTCAGCCGGGAGGCCCCATTTGCTAATCCAAATCATTTGTGATAAAACTGTGTTGCAGTGAGAAATGAGAAGGCCATATTTTCACTTAAAAATCATCAGGTCTAATACTGAGCTTCAGCCAGAAGGCCAAATTTGCTAATCCAAACAGTTTGTGGTAAAACTGTGTTGCAATGTGAAATCAGAAGGTCACATTTCCACTTAAAAATTGTTAGGCCTAAAATTGGATTTCAGCCAGGAGGCCCAATGTACTAAGCTAAATCGTTTGTGATAAAACTGTGTTGCAGTGAGAAATCATAAGGTCAAATTTCTGCTTAAAAATTGTTAGGCCTAATATTGGGGTTCCGCCAGGAGGCCCAATTTGCTAATCCAAATTGTTTGTGATAAAACTGTGTTGCAGTGAGAAAACAGAAGACCACGTTTTCTCTTAAAAGTTGTTAGGTATACCAGTGTTGTTCAGGCACACTATCTAAGAAAATATAAAGTGATTGTTCATTTAGTGACAGGTGACTGACAGGTGTGAAACAGTAGATTACAATAGGCGAAGGGTACATACAACATGAATGGGAAAAAGCGAGGTCATGGTGAAAGAGGGAATACGCTTGGTGTTCGACATGTACATGTATGTGGGTTAGGTCTTAATGTTAATGAAAGCTCAACTGAACAAACACAGTCTTATCCTTTCCAAAGACCCCTGACAATATCTGTTACTGGCTATTCCACTCCTTTCCTTTGGCAGCTGCACAGCGTTATGCCTTGTAGAAGAGTGCCAGTAAGAGCATGTTCTCCAGTGGATGGCAAGCGCTGCATCAAGTAGCCTTTCCTCCTTTTCCTCCACCTTAGCATCCCACACAGTCCAATCCTCAGAGGTGGCACCCCAATCACCCTTGTTTTTCCCGTGTCACTAATTTCCAAATGCCCAATTGACTGTAGGGAACCACAGATGGGACATTCTGCAGAGCTGTTCACACATTCTTTTCCATGGTCTGTTCCAGATTCACAGAATCCAGAGGAGTAAAGCATCTGCATCGATGCCTAAAATCTTTTCATGTGGGATCCGGGGCCAGATGAAGTAGGGTTCGAGCAGAATCCAGACCCTCATCACCAGACGTCAACCGCCGAGGGTGGAGGTGAACCAGATGAGACTCACAGCAACCATCCCTCGGTCCCGCAGTTGTGGTCACGTAAAAGAATGTTTTCTCCTGCACATGCCAAAGCTAAGAACTTGACCTCCACCATCTCCACTCTGTTAGCCAGGAAATGCTGCCTTTCCACCTGGTGAATACAGATGGTTTCAGAAAGTTGATGGCCGTCACAGTCCCCAGTACCAGTTTCCCAGTTGCCATTAGTTATCTAAGAAAGCTGTGCCTGCACTCCTTCAGCATGTCGCATACAACATTACCCATCTCCTGAAAAAAATCTATGTCTGCCAGAGTGCAATACACCACTGACACTTGTATAAGCAAACATGGGCACAGGCGTTACATCTCACTGACTGGGCATTGGGTGACTCTGGTGGCTGTGGGGGCAGGCGATCAAGGGGCTGCTCCACAAATCTTTGAATCCGCAAGGCTTGTGGGACAAACCTCTGTATCTAACACTTCTTCCATTGCTTCTGGCTCCTCCACCTCCTCTAGGGCCTCCAATTGTGCACTCAATCTCTCCCTTAATCAGACAACGCAGATAGAATCCCCCCACTCCGTACTGCGCAGCCATGGCTCACCGTAATCAAGTAATGTTAAAATTAATTTGTCTTGGAGATCGCAGGCACACAGCTCAAAAGTTCTGGACAGCTATTCAGGCCAAATAGAGCAATGGCTGTCTCCAGTGAACCTGTAGCCATGGAAGGCTGTGTGCGATAATGGTGCAAACCTGTGGTGGCCCTATGCTGGGGCAATCTCACACACATGCCCTGCATGGCTCACGTCATCTACCTGGTGGTACAGCAATTTCCCCGCCACTATCCCGGCCTGTATGCGCTACTGCAGAAAGCACGGTTGCTGTGTGCTCACTTCCGACGATCGCACCCCGCAAGTCATTGACTTGCATTGCCACAGGAGGTCCTTCGGCCTATTGGTTAACCGTTTGATTTGCGATGTTCCAACACGATAAAATTCCACTCTGCACATGTTGCAGTGACTGTAGCAGCAGAGACGAGCCCTGATGCAGTGTAGAAAATGTGAAAAATGATGCCACGTTAGTGGTCTGTGACAATAATTTTTTAAAATCCAAGTTGGGTCTCCTTCATGTGAGTTGCTGAGGAAGTAGGGCTCCCAGACAAGCAGGCCTGGACTTACTTTCAGTCAGCTACACGTGTTACTTTCCTTACATTTTTCTACCAATAGTACTCTATGAAACTGATGTTTGTGCCATCTGAATGTGGCTGGGAAAAAAAATTGGAACTATTGAACTATTGCATGAGTTATCAGGGCTCCTAGCAAAAAAGGCTTGCACCACTCCCTTAACTACCAGATCCTCATTGAAATTTCAAATCCAAGCATGCATGGCCCATGGACTGGTCATGGTGTGGTGGTATTTGTTCCTTGTATGTGGTATTACTGTATATGGTCATTATGTGATGTAATATGTGGTTTGGTGATGATGTTGCAGTATTTGTTCCTTGTATGTGATATTATTTTGTCACTATGTAGTGTTAATATGTGATCTGGTCATGGTATGGCGGTATTTGTTCCTTGTATGTGGTATTATTGGTTATTTTAAAAAATATATGTGACATATTCCCTTAAAAAAAAATAAAGAAAAATATACCTAAAGAGAGTATTGGATATTTTAACAAATGTACAGTAGGTTACAGGAGAATAGGGTCCTGCCAAAAGAGTCTATTTTGCCGTGGTGGCGGCTTAAAATATCTTTTGTCCAAACCAAAACCATAGCTGATGGCTATGTATGTGATATGGTATTTTATGGGAACTGTTAATGTGTGATTGGTGAGGACGTTGTGCAGAAGTGGAGTATTTCCAAGAGTGGGTGTTGGGACTGTGGAAGGTTCATGTGGTGGAGACAGTGATGGGGTGGAGCCTGAGCGGAGTCTCAAGTGGGCCCAAAATGTTGCCCGAAAATGTTGCCAGTATTGGGTCCTGAAATTCCTGGTGACAACCCCTGTGGCTGATGTACAGACAGGCAGGTGTTGGCTGACATGGCTGATATGCAGGCAGAACTGGCATGCATGGCTGATACGCAAGCAGGAAAACACTTGCATGGAAACACTTTAAGACGACAAGCAGTCTTATTGCCAACAGTTCTCGATTACATATCTTTTTAAGGGACTGGGGCACACAACTTAAGTACTGTGCCTAGGGATCTGCGAACATTGCACAGACCCAGGACACCAGAGGAAGGAGGAGCAGGTGCGGGGTGGCATCAGGGTGGTGAGTGAGTCGGCATCCCTGATGGGGGAGAGAGGAAGCATGTAGGGACGCCAACATTACAGTAACCCTCCCCTTTATGCCCCCTCTTCTTCAAGCCCACAAGAAATCCCTGGGCTCCCATGACCTCCATCGGGAGAAAACTCCTTCCAATCCACAAGAAAAAAGGTTTTTCTTATTACCCCTTTAGTGGCTAGAGTATTCTGTATCTCGAAAACATCTTCAGCGCTGACTGTAGCAGGAATGGTACTCAGGGTCCTTGAAGAAAGAACTGAAGACGAGAGGCCTGAGGAGAGACGTGTGGAAGGAATTGGATATCTGCAAAGAAGCTGTGAGTTTGTAAGGTACAGCATTAATTTGTTTGAGAACTTCGAACGGACCGATGAAGCGAGAACCCAACTTATACGAGGGTAGCTTAGGACAAACATACTTCGAAGAAAGCCAATTCTTATATCCAGGATGAAAGAGAGGCGGGTTCAGCCACCTCTTGTCCTCGTGTCTCTTCATCCGATCGGGAGATGTCATCAAAGTGACCTTGGTGTTTTCTCAGCTCTTAGAAAAGCCCTTGATCAGAGTTTCAGCAGCAGGAATGTCGGTGGTAGTAGACACAAGGAACGGAACATTGGGATGTTGACCGTAGACCATGAAACATGGGAGTTTAGCAGAGGATTCACGCACATGGTTGTTGCATGAGAATTCAGCCCAAGGCAGGAGTTCAGCCCAAAACTTGTGGTGAGCATTGACGTAGTAAGTTGGTCAGAGTCTGGTTGATCCGCACTACCTGGCCATTGTATTGCTGATAGTAAGGCTAAACAGAAATCCAAGGTGACATTTATTAGTTTGCAGGTAGCCCTCCAAAAGCGAGATGTAAACTGGACGCCTCTATCCGAGATTTTATGGAGAGGTAAGCTATGGAGGTGGAAAGTATGCTGGATGAATTTTCTTTGTACAGTCTCCCGTTTGCTCCTGTGTTTGCAGAGGAGTAAAATTGGCCATCTTCGAGAAGCGATCCACAGCTACCGAGATGATGGTACATACGGCTGATACTGGAAGATCAGTAATGAAGTCCATTGCGATGAGCTGCTAGGGGGCAGATTTTATGGGCAAGGGAAGTAGACGGCAGGTCAGAAGCTGTTTCGGAGTCTTATTCTGGTCACAGGAGGAACAGGCCAAGATGAATTTTGCAATATCTTTGCGTAGTGACGGCCACCAATAATGCCGTGAGACGAGAAAGAGCCATTTACTTTTGTCCGGCATGACCAGATAATTTAGAGGAGTGACCCTCAGAGAAGGACCCGCTTCCAGTTAGGTTCAGGGACAAAAGTGTTTCTAGATGGGACTCGATAAACATCCAGCGGAGCGACAGTAACTATTTTGGAGCCCTCAATAATAGGTTGAATCTACTCCACCTGGTCGGAAGACAGAAAGGACCTAGAAAGTGCATCTGCCTTGACATTCTTGTCAGTCAGCCAAAAATATATATAGAATTAAATTGAATCGGGCGAAGAATGGAGACAACCTGGCTTGACACACTGTGCGGACTACAGATAGGCTAGTTTTGTGGGGTCCGTGTAAATAACTACCAGATACATCGATCCCTCAAACAAAATTTGGCACTTCTCCAGAGCCAGTCTTATTGCCAACAGTTCTCGATTACATATCGAGTACTTGCGTTCTTGAGCCGAGCAGATTTTGGAAAAGAATGTACAGGCCATCATACAGCCGGAAGGAGACTTCTGGGTGAGGATGTCTCTGGCCCCAGAGGAAGAAGCATCCACCTCTAAAAAGAATTGCTTATTATTGTCTGGTCGGTGCAGCACTGAAGTGGAGGAGAAGGCCTGTTTTAAGGAGACAAAGGTGTGGTTCTGCTTCCGGAGTCCATAACTTAGAGTTAGCTCCCTTGCAGATCAAGCAAGAAATAGGAGCAGTCTGAGAAGAGAAATGCAGAATTAACTAGTAGCGGTAATTAGTGAATCCGAGAAACCGCTGGATTGCTTTCAGGCCGTCAGGAAGAAGCCAGTTCAGGATGGCAGACAACTTATCGGGCTGCATCCTCAGGCCGGTCTCAGAGTTGATACCCTAGGATTAGAAGAAAGGCTTACTCGAAGACACGCTTCTCAAACTTGGCATATAAACAGTTCTTCCTCAATCTCTGTACAGTCATGGACAAAAGTTTTGAGAATGACACAAATATTAATTTTTACAAAGTCTACTGCTTCACTTTTTCTAATGGCAATTTGCATATACTCCAGAATGTTATAAAGAGTGATCAGCTTAACAGCAATTACTTGCAAAGTCAATATTTGGCTAGAAAATGAACTTTATCCCCCAAAACACATTTCAACATCATTGCAGCCCTGCCTTAAAAGGACCAGCTAACCTCTTTTCAGTGATTGCTCCATTAACACAGGTGTGGGTGTTGATGAGGACATGGCTGGAGATCAATCTGTCATGATTAAGTAAGAATGACACCACTGGACACTTTAAAAGGAGGCTGGTGCTTGGCATCATTGTTTCTCTTCTGTTAACCATGGTTATCTCTAAAGAAACACATGCAGTCATCATTGCAATGCACAAAAATGGCCTAACAGGGAAGAGTATCGCAGCTAGAAAGATTGCACCTCAGTCAACAATCTATCGCATCATCAAGAACTTCAAGGAGAGAGGTTCCATTGTTGCCAAAAAGGCTCCAGGGCGCCAAAGAAAGACCAGCAAGCGCCAGGACCGTCTCTTAAAAGTGTTTCAGCTGTGGGATCGGGCTACCAGCAGTGCAGAGCTTGCTCAGGAATGGCAGCAGGCAGGTGTGAGTGCATCTGCACGCACTGTGAGGCGGAGACTCTTGGAGCAAGGCCTGGTCTCAAGGAGGGCAGCAAAGAAGCCACTTCTCTCCAGAAAAAACATCATGGACAGACTGATATTCTGCAAAAGGTACAGGCAGTGGATTGCTGAGGACTGGGGTAAAGTTATTTTCTCTGATGAATCCCCTTTTCGATTGTTTGGGACATCAGGAATACGCCTCATTCGGAGAAGACAAGGTGAGCGCTACCACCAGTCTTGTCTCATGCCAACTGTTAAGCATCCTGAAACCATTCATGTGTGGGGTTGCTTCTCAGCCAAGGGAATCGGCTCTCTCACAGTCTTGCCTAAAAACACAGCCATGAATAAAGAATGGTACCAGAATGTTCTCCAAGAGCAACTTCTCCCAATCCTCCAAGAGCAGTTTGGCGATCAACAATGCCTTTTCCAGCATGATGGAGCACCTTGCCATAAAGCAAAGGTGATAACTAAATGGCTCAGGGTACAAAACATAGAGATTTTGGGTCCATGGCCTGGAAACTCCCCAGATCTTAATCCCATTGAGAACTTGTGGTCAATCATCAAGAGATGGGTGGACAAACAAAAACCTAAAAACTCTGACAAAAATGAAAGCATTAATTGTGCAAGAATGGACTGCTATCAGTCAGGATTTGGTCCAGAAGTTGATTGAGAGCATGCCAGGGAGAATTGCAGAGGTCCTGAAGAAGAAGGGTCAACACTGCAAATATTGACTTGCTGCATTAACTCATTCTAACTGTCAATATAAGCTTTTGTTACTCATATGTTTGCAATTATTATATTTCTGTCTGTGATAAAAACATCTGTCAAACACACATAAAAACCAGAGGGCAGCAGATCATGTGAAAATATAATATTTGTGTCATTCTCAAAACTTTTGGCCATGACTGTAGAACCTGGCGAACATCCCTCCTGTGTGTGGGCAGATCGGGAGAGAACACCAATATGTTGTCCAGTTAAACTACCCCACATTAGTAGAGAAGGTCGCGGAAGATACTGTTCACCAGTTTTTGGAAGACTGCTGGGTCATTACAGAGCCCATAGGTGATAATAATAATAGCCATATAGGGTGTTAAAGGCAGTCTTCCTCTCTTTCCCCTGGCGAATTTGTGTCAGGTTATACGCCCCCCACAAGTCTAGTTTCTTGAAGAATCTGGAACCTTTGAGATGACCAAACAACTCTGAAATGAGGGGCAGAGGATATTTATTATTGATCGTTATCTGGTTGAGACCCCTATAATCAATACAGGGTCGAAGTGAGCCGTCTTTTTTCTTTGCAAAGAAGAATCCTGCTCCATCCGGTGGAGGATGATTTCCGGATAAATCTCCTCACTAGATTCTCTTTGTTATACTGGGACATGGCTCGGGTATCCGTTGTGAACGTGTTGGAGACAATTTCTGAGTTGAGGCTCCCTCTGGTGGTTGCTGATGGTACTGAAGCTGTATCTAATGACAGGTCCTCCTCACCTGCCAGCGATGACTGGCAATCAGGAGTCACTGACTGGGCTTATATAAGGGAGCTGCCTTCTCATGATCCTTGCCGGTGATCAATTGTTGTTTCCTGGTTCATTTGGAAGTCTGCTGGTGTCTTGCCTTATTCTGCTACCTTCAGGTAAGATATTTTCTGCTTGTTTCTATTGTGTTTGCTATTTCCATTTTTGTCTGCACCTTTGTGGAGGTTAGCCAGGTCCCCTCCTGGGGCCTGTGCTACTCTCTGTTTTTCAGAAGCCACTGTTATTTGTTCAATTGCTCTTTCCCTGCTTTTTGAGTGGCTGTGGGTTAGCCTTGTTCACACTGATATCTGATTTAGTGGGTGGCGAGATCGTTTGATCTCAGCATTTTTGAAATCAGAAGTGTTGGAAGTTTTGCTAGGGTTTTGCTGGATTGCAGATAGTATTCTGTCCTGTCCTGTCTTATTTAGGCAGTGTTTGGCCCCAGCGTTTGCTCACTCTATTTTCTACCTGCGTTTGTGTTTCGTCTTACCTAACCGCCATTATATGTTTGGGGGCTGCCTATTCCTTTGGGGCTCTACTCCGGGGCAGTTAGCTTTCCTGTTTCTATCTTTAGGTGTAGCTAGCTCTCCGGCTGTGCCGAGGCGTCTAGGACCACCGTAGGTACGCTCCACGTCTGCTTCTAGTTGTGCTGTTAGTTTAGGGATCTGCAACCCATTAGTTTCCAACCTCTCAGGTGTTCGGCTGCCTTGCTGCTTTGCTCCTGTCCTCCTCAGTTACCAATCATAACAGGTATCAGCCTGGGACAGGGGGTAAATACGGACCTGTGGAGAAGAGCCAGGAAGGAGGTCTATAGGACACTTGTGCGACATGCGTCTCCACCTCCTTTTTAATGAAGACATCAGCACACCACCAATAAGCAGGAGGCAAGTCAGGTAAAGTTGATGGTGTACCTAGAGGTCGAACAGCACGAATGCGAACTAGATATCTCTCGTGACATTCCTGACCCCAACAGAGTACTTCCCCAGCTATCCAATTCAAGACAGGCTCGTGTTTTTGCAGCTGTGACAGACATAGTTGCAGAGGATGAGACAAACCTGATAGCACATAAAGAGGTATTTTTTCAGAGTGCAGCATTCCTATCCTAAGTTCCACCAAAGGATTTTCCAGACATAGGATGTAGATCTAATACTGCTCCACCACTGCCTGTTGAATGAGATTTCCTGTGGAGCCAGAGTCCAGATAGGCCAATTCAATGAAAAGGATGTTGCCACAGGAAACGAGTACTGATATAGTCAGGGGGGAGAGGAGTAGTCCTCAACCAGAGTAGCCTCTCCAACAGACCCTAGGCTTTGAAGTTTCCTGTTGTTTCAGCACGGGAATGGATTAAATGATCAGGACTGCCTCAATAGAAAAACCTCCCCTTGGCACGACGGACCTCCTGACAGTGCTTGGCCAGGTTCACCCGGTCGATCAGCATGGAGTTTAGAGGAAGGGGTCTAAACTGAGGTCTGCAGCATGATCGGTAGGAAAGGTACAGTAGATGCCAAGCGCATAGATCTTCTCTCGCGGGTCACCTCCTTGGAGCGCTCCTGGAACCTGATGTCGATCTAGGTAGCCAAGGACACCAGGTCATCCAACAAGATGAGAATATCACGGCCAGCCAAGTCATCCTTCATGCTTCCAGTAAGGCCTTCCCAGAAGGTGGCCACCAGAGCCTCATTTTTTACAGGCGAGTTCGTTGGATAGGGTCTGGAATTGGATGGCGTACTGACCTACTACCCTGGTGTAACCTGAGAAGGGAAGATTCTGCTGATGAAACACCGCCAGGCTCATCAAGGATCTTTTGGAAGGCTTCTAAGAAGGTCTGAAGATTGGAAACAAGAGGATCCCCTCACTTCCATAGGGAATTGAGCCATGCCAGAGCTTTGTCAGTGAGATGGGACATGATGTAAGACACTTTGGCCCACTCTAAAGCGAACTGGTGTGCCAAGAGTTCAAAATGTAGCATGCATTAGTTGATAAACCCTCAACAAAGAAAAAGATCACCATCATAAAGTGTTGGAGCTGACAGACAGGGTCTGGAACCAGTAACATAGCAGTCAGGCTGGAGGGTAATGTCCGAGGTTGCTGCAGCTTAGGGAGGAGAGGATACGGCCGCAGATTTAATTGTGTCCAGGCAGGTTGTAACGCTGCAGATAAGAGAAGATCTTGTCCTACTGGTCTTTCTGGCAGGAGAATTCCTGGTACAGGTCAGAGGTAGAAGATGATTGAGAACCAGTGGATTCCATGGCCTGAGCAAACTGTAAAGGGCTGGGTGGTTGAACCACTATGCCATGAACCGAGGACAGCCTGGAGGGCATGACAATGCAAACACCTGACTCTTCGCTAGAGCAACTGATGGTGGGGTTAGACTTGGCTCCGGATGTACGCTAGATGCTACTCCAGGACACATCTTGAATGCGCTGCAGCTGACCACCAAAGGGGCAAGGAGCTGTAACAGCAGGTGTAGGCAGGTATGGCAGATACTGGCAGACATAGATTGTATACAGGCAGGCAGGTACTGATAGGCACAGCTGATATTCAGGCAGGCAGGTGCTTTCAGACACGACTGATGTAAAGGCAGGCACTGGCGGGCACGGCTGATAAGCAAGCAGGTGCTGGTGGGCATGGCTGATATGCAAGCATGCAGTTGCTATCATTCACCGCTAATTTGCAAGCAGGTAGGTGCTGGTGGACTCAGCTGATGTGAAAGCAGGCAGGTGTTGGTGGCACGGCTGGAATACAGGAAAACATGGCAAGCAGACAGGTACAGGACAAGTAAACTGACTGGCAAGTACTGGGGACTTGAGAACTAGCAAGCATGCAGACTACTGACATAACACGTTGCTCAGGCACCTCCCAACAGGTGGAGGTGCCTTAAATGATAATTGTCTCCCATTGGCTGGGGACACTTTAGGACAGCGCGATCGATGTCCCTTTAAGAGACCAGGGCATGCGTGCCCTAAGCACATTGCATGGAGATCTGCGAGCATTGCGTAGACCTCGGGCAGCAAAGCAAGGAGGAAGAGGTGCAGGACAGGCGTCGCGGCGGTGAGTGAGTCGGCGTCCCTGCCGGGGGAGCGAAGAAGCTTCCAGGGACGCCGACATTACAGAACCTACCATTGTCGTCTGACAAAGTGAGAATCTTTTGGTTCTGCTTTGGAGGACAAAGATAGGATGGCCCAATGGATCAAGTGACTCTGTGTGATAGAGCTCCAGTCCCTGATATCATCATCGTGCACCTGGAAGGAAACGACATTGGAAAGCTGGGGACAATTGAGTTGTTATTCCAAGTGAAGAAGAATCTGTTGGAGTTAAGGAAGCTGTTTCATGGGGTCAAAATCGTATTTTCTGAGATAGTGTCCAGCCTGATCTGTGTGAAGTCATTATATTTAAATTTTGCGAGACGATCAGGAAGAAGCTCATTAGTTCTATGTGTAAGCTAATGCTGATGATCGGTGGTTTTTCTTTCAGGCACGTTGACTTAGAAGGAGGTCTGCCAGGCTTTTTTTCGGAATGATTGTGTCCATTTATCTGGGATCCAAGGGGTATCATTTCTCCGTGTGGGGAGAGTGACATGTCAAGCATGTCGAGATGAGGAGACTTTCAAATTGGTCTATTTATCTGAAATAGACAATTACATATTTAATCTTAATTTTCAAATGGCCCTTGGTGGGGCAGGACCATGCTTGCCCAATGAATTAGGCAAGATGACTGGATGGGTCAGTCGTTCAGGGAACTGAATGGACAACAGGTATGGTAAAAGGTAAACAGGCTTGAGCTTTTGCTAAGCCGCCGTTTTGGTTAT
>JARQOD010000005.1:95354238-95393076 GCA_033576555.1 Oophaga sylvatica | reverse complement strand
GGTTAGCTGCCGCTGTTTAAAGGCGTATCGGCGGTCATTAAGGGGTTAATGATAAAATTAGATATCAAAAATGCTAACTGCCTAATAATTGTGCACACAGTGTATATATATGGAGATGAATATCATGGTGCTGCATTCTGTGTCAGTTCACAGCGTAGGGAGCGATGTGCCGCAATCTGATAAATATCTTATTGCCGTACTTATTTGTTAAATGCATTCTGTAAGCATGAAAAATAAACCACTTTGCATCTAACGACTAATATAAAACACTTATCTTATCTAGGAGATTGGAAATAACACACAGTGAATTCACATCTCAAGTGCTGCAGACATTTTTTTACATAATTCGTTTAAAATGTTGTAAGACAGAACAAAAGTTAAATAAAACTTATTGCTTTATGGTGGAAATGAAATGCACAATAATGTGATAAGGAGGAATGAGAATAACTAGAAATTCAATTTTTCTATTTGATATCCACTGCTCATGACTACTTAGATTCAGATTTTTTTCCCTTTAGTACAGTGCTACAAAAAACAGCGCTATACATAAAAGAGAAGCCTATGCAAGAAACGGCGCTATACATAATGAGAGGATGCTATATAATACAGTCTGAAAATTTCATCCATTTATGCTTAAATCATACAACACTGCCCTTCACCTCTCCAACCAAACCTACTTCAACACCCTCATCACCTCACTAGTCAATAACCTTAAACGTCTCTTTGACACTTTTCATTCCCTACTCAACCCAAGTGAACCAACGCATGTCTAGGTGGCACATAAATACATGTATGCAAATCATATGCTTGCAGTTGCATGACCTCTTGCTCTCACCACCGGCACTAGAGGATCCTGACAATGTGCAACGCGTTTGCTATAAGGATTCAGAAATCTGCAGTTGCACAGAGTGACTACTGACTTTCATCACAAACTTGGACAACCCCTTTATAAATGTAGTAACCCTTAACTTGTCAGACAGCATAATAGCTTATTAACATAGCCATGTATCACGTAATCGTATAAGTTATAGATTGTTACATATGTACAAGATCAGAACCAATAACAGTGCAATAATACATCAACATAACCACCAGCAGTACAGAAATATATCACCAGAACCACCATCAGTACAAGAATATATCATCAGAACCTCCAGCAATCCAGAAGCACAATCAGTGCAGATATATGTCCCCTGAACCACCATCAGTAGAGAAATACATCACCAGAACCACCATCAGTACATGAATACATCAACAGAACCACCATCAGCACATGAATACATCACCAAGCTTAGTACAGCAATCAATTGTAATCTCAGGTCAGCCCCATATAGAAATGAATCACATGAACTTACAACTCCAGTATGTCCTTAATAATGGTAAAGTGATACAGGGAGTTGTTATTAACAGCCAACAGACTGCAGACCATACAAGAACCACAGTACTGATGAGATGCAGGCAGTATCACAAATAAACATTTACATCCAAGTACCTTATAGACGACATTGTTTGTGATGTTGGAGTCGCTCTCTTTCTTTTCTTCTTCATCTTGTCTAGATGCCATGATGACTTTTTACATTAAGAGCTCGTCTCTGAAGACTTCCATCTTGTCTTGTCTTCTACAGCACATCCCAACCCTTAAAAATAGCAGGGTGATTATAATGCTCCTGAATAAAAATATCTGCCCTTCGCTGTAACCCTAAAAAAATAATTGCACTGTGCTCCCTGCACAAAATATGATGCCACACTGTCCCTCTAATGGTTTGTGCCCTCCACACTGCCCCCTCCTTTCCATCCTGGCCCTCTCTTCACACTGTTCTCTCACACTGTGTCCTCCATATAGTGCCCAGTAACTATACTGTGCCCCCTCATATGCCCCCTCCTTACAGTGCCCCACACTGTCCCCACACTGCCCCGTCTCTATACTGTGCCCCCTCACACTTTTTTCCCCCCATAATGTCTCCTCACACTATTCCCTTCAATAGTCTTTTCACACATTCCCCCTCCCTCTTCATACTGTCTCTCTCACATTTTCCCTTCTTGCTCTCCACCTTGTCTCCTTATAAATCCTCACTCCCATACTGTTTCTGCATTCATTCCCTCCCTCTCCTCATACTGTTTTCTCACAAATTCCACACTTCCTATACTGTATCCTCACAGATCCTCCTCACTCCCCATACTGACATTCTGTCTCCGCACAGGTCTCCATCTCTCCCCATACTGTGTCTGCAACAATGCCCCCACCCCCTCCTACTATGTCTATGCACCAATCCACCCACTTTTCATAGCGTCCGCACTACTTTTCCCTTTCAGACCGTGTCTTTACCATACTGTGTCCATGCCACTCCCCCACACTCGTCATAATGTATTCGCACCTATGCCCCATACCCTCCCTTCTCATAGTGTGTCCACACCGATCCCCCTTTGGCTACTCATTCAGTGTCCTCACCAATCCCCCACTCCTCATACTATGTCCACACCAGTCCCTCCCTTGCTTCTCATACTGTGTCTGCACCAATCCCCCACTCCTCTTACTGTGCCTGCACTAATCACCCCCACTCTTCATGCTGTGTCTGCACTAATCCCCACTACTACAGAGAGAAACATCATCGTCCTTCAAACTCCAAGAGGACACTAGCGGTCTGCTGCAGCTCCAAGCCTCAACAGGGAAGTGCACCGCTACTCCCAACAGTAAGTTGGGAGCTATAAACACCCAGATCCATGTGATACAATTAAGGCCGGGGGAGGTGGACACTAGTCTGCAAGGCCAATGAAACCTTCTGCAGCCAGATGCAGTGCAACCGTCTGCAGCCTCTGACACACCCGTGACATTAGGTGACCCAACAACGTATTACCTAGCAGTGCTGAACCTCAAAAACATTATCAGGGATAATACAGTTGTGTGAAAAAGTGTTTGCACCCTTCCTGATTTCCTATTCTTTTGCATGTTTGTCACACTTAAATGTTTCAGATCATCAAACAAATTTAACCCCTTAGTGACAGAGCCAATTTGGTACTTAATGACCAAGCCAATTTTTATAATTCTGACCACTGTCAGTTTATGAGGTTATAGCTCTGGAACGCTTCAACATATCCCACTGATTCTGAGAATGTTTTTTCGTGACATATTGTACTTCACGTTAGTGGTAAAATTTCTTTGATATAACTTGCGTTTTGGCAAAAATTTTGAAAATGTTGCAATTTTCAAACTTTTAATTTTTGTACTCAAATCAGAGAGTCGTGTCACACAAAATAGTTAACAAATAACATTTCCCACATGTCTACTTTACATCAGCTCAATTTTGGAAACAAATTTTTTTTTTTGTTAAGATGTTATAAGGGTTAAAAGTTGACCAGCGATTTCTTATTTTTCCAACAAAATTTACAAAACCATTTTTTAGGGACTACCTCACCTTTTAAGTGAGTTGGGGAGGTTAATATAACAGAAAATATCCAAAAGCGACACCATTATAAAAACTGCACTCCTCAAGGTGCGCAAAACCACATTCAAAAAGTTTATTAACCCTTCAGGTGCTTCACGAGCACTAAAGCAATGTGGAAGGAAAAAATTAACATTTACTTTATTCACAAAAAATTATTTTGGAGCTAATTTTTTTATTTTCACAAAGGTAACAGGAAAAAATGGACCACAAAATTTGTTGTGCAATTTCTCCTGAGTATGCCATTACCCCATAGTTGGGGAAAAGCCACTGTTTGGGTGCATGGCAGGGCTCAGAAGGGAGGGAGCACTGTTTGAATTTTTGAACGCAAAATTGGCTGGAATCAATGGTGGCACCATGTCCCGTTTGGAGACCCCCCTGATGTACCTAAACAGTGGAAAACCCCCAATTCTAATTTCAACCCTAACCACAATACACCCCTAACCCTAATCCCAACCATAACCCTAACCACAACCCTAACCCCAACACACCCCTAACCCTAATCCCAACCCTAACCGTAATCCCATCCCTAGCCCCAAACCTAACCCTAGCCCCAAACCTAACCCTAGCCCCAACCCTAACCCTAGCCCCAACCCTAACTCTAACTGTAGCCCCAACCCTAACCCTAACTTTAGTCTAACTCACTTTAGCCCAATTCACTAAAGCCCAACTCAGTTTAGCCCAACTCTAACCCTAGTGGGAAAATGGAAATAAATACATTTTTTATTTTATTATTTTTACCTAAGGGGGTGACAAATGGGGGTTTGATTTACTATTTTTTTTGATCACCGTGATAGGGTCTAGCACAGTGATCAAAATGAACCAATAGAAAAAATTTCCTATTGTTGCCGGGTGTCGGCCAGCAGATCTCGTCAGGCTCCTGCCATTTTCTCCCCCGAAGAAGACGCCGGCTGCCCGGGGACTTCATGGGGGGTTGCAGGGACAACGGAGGTACCGGGGTAATCAGTGGACTCTATTTCTCTCTCCTCTGATGTGCGATCACATAAGAGGAAAGAGAAATTAAATGGAAAATGGGACTTTTTTTGCGATCACCGTTTTGCGGCAATCGCAACACCGGGGTCGGTAACAACCGACCTGAATCATGTTCTCTGGGGTTTCGGCTAACCCTGGTAGCCAAGACCCCGGAGAAATTCCGACTCTGGGGGGCGCTATACCCTTATTCCTCAGTACCATTAAAAAGCGGCGCTGTGGTTTAAGTACCCTTAACTGCCTCTATTAAAAAGACGGATCGGTGGTCGTTAAGGGGTTAAATATTAGCCAAAGATAACCCAAGTAAACCAAAATTAAATTTTTAAATGAAGGATCTTTATTATTAAGGAAAAAAGAAACCCAAGCCTACAGGGCCCTGTGTGAAAAAGTGACCTCCCTAAACATAAATGAACTGTGGTTTATCACATCTTTGGGAAGCTGAGTTCCAATTCATTAGCTACACCCAGGCGTGATTACTGCCACACCTGTTGTCAATCATGAAATCAATCAAGAAATCACTTAAATAGGACCTGCCTGACAGTGAAGTAGATCAAAATGTCCTCAAAAGCTAGACATCATGCAGCAATCCAAATAAATTCTGGAACAAATGAGAAACAAAGTAATTGAGCTCTATCAGTCTGCAAAATGATATAAAGCCATTTTTAAATCCAATATCCATAAGAATGAATTTGCCTCCTATGACATAATTTCCTGACATCATTATCCTTTTTGAAGCCCTATGCTCTACTATTGGCACCTTGTAAGTTTAGCACTGGCTACTCCACAAGCTATTGTATTCCATCTATTTTGGTCTCTTAAAAGGGATAAATCAGGCTATGTCACTGTCTGTCCATTATGACATCATTGCTCCTGTATCATGACATGCACTAGTACTTTCATTACAAAATTGGTGACATTATGTAGGCAGTGACATTGGCCCTCACAAAATCTTACTAGTAGGGACCACTATCTAATATATAGTTATTGGAAACACTGCTATTACAGGTACAGTGGAAATGATACTTGTTACAAAATACAATAGCTGTTGTTATTTTTCAAGTCAATTTTTGTATCAAAATAACATATTTGCTAAGTGTTGTAAAAAAGAATGTGTCTTATATATATATCATTCTTCAATAATAAGTATATTTTTTTCTAATTTTTTTCTGTGTTGGTGAATCATAGCAGGCAGTAGAAGCCACTGTGTTGTGCAGGTGTGCCTTGTGTAGGGGAATACTGTGCAAAGTACAATTTGTGTACACCAAGGTTAATTACTGCAATTTATTATGTTTACATTGCTTTCATGTTTGGAGTTGGTGATGTGATTTCATAATTGGTACGCTGGAGATGTACTTAAGTTAATTTCTGTGTTTGTATGTAAGCATACACAACTATACAAATGCACGTATATGTGCATTTATAAAAACAGAGTTATCACTTGGAATTAAAAAAAAAAAGAGTGCACCTTTTTCCCCGAAAGATCATTCCCATTTCTCCTTGTGTTGTGTCTGGTATTGCAGTATTTCCTCACCTGCTTAAATGAAGAATTGAAATACAATACCCATATCTGGAAAAAAATGCATACCTCTTTTCTAATCCTAGACAATCAATTAAGAAGATCTACTCAGAAAATTACTTCTAGTCTAGTTAGACTGATTGTTTACATAGGGATGATGCACAACCAATGGAGTGACTGTGACATAGGGAAGTGTTAGTCCGAAGGCACAACTCATTTTTGCATTTGTGCATTTTTTTGTCTAGTTTTTTGATATTGTTCACTTTTTTTTCTTTGTACTTTATTATTTTTTTTAATTTTAAACTTTTTTAAAGTTTATTCTATTTGTTTGATTGTATTTTTTTTATGTTCACCATTATTGTAAGGAGTTTAGGGTTTTCAGATGTTTCTGGCAGATTCATAATCTGCGATTTTTTAAAAAGTTACTAAATAACTGCGCAGATGTACTCCAGGCCCCTCTCTGGTTGATTTTATGCCATTTTTCAGATGATATGAAATGTGCGACTTTTTGCTTTAAAAGTCACAAAAAATGGGTAAAAAACAAAAAAATAAAGATGGGCATGTTTTGCACAAAATTCATGAACCATGCACACCATTTTACAGAATTTGCTGCAAAATACAGCAGCAAATACCAAAAGACAAAATAAAAAAGTGACTTAAAATATGCAAATGATGAATCGTGGCCAGTTACTTTCACTACCAATACGCTTTATGTTAATATGATGTCGTGGTGGCTTAGTAAGTTTTGGTATCCAGCTGAGGAAAAGAAGTTAGCTGGAGGCTGCTGTTTATAGCCTGGGAAGCTCCATGTTTACTACTATCAGCTCACAGAAGCATATTTAGCCTTTACTGGTTATTAAAATGGGGGACCCAAAAATTAATGACGTGGTGCCCCCCTATAATTAATAACCAGCAAAGGCTAGGCAGATAGCTGCTGGCTGATATTAATAGGCAAGGAAGAGGCCATGGATATTGGCCCCTCCCAGGCTAAAATATCACATCTCAGTCACCCCAGAAATGGCTCAACTATAAGATGCGCCAATTCTGGCTCTTAGCCTCCACTCTTCCCACTTGGCAAGTGGGGTAATAGGGTTGGGGTTGATTTCAGCTTTGTATTGGCAACTGACATCAAGTCCAGCCGTTTAGTAATGGAGAGGCGTCTATAAGACACCACCATTATTAACCCCACAGTCATATTGTAAATAAAAACCACCTTGAATAAAGTCCTTAATTTGAAATACACTGACTCCTTTTTTTAAATTGACAATAAAAGAGCAAATTTATACTCGCCTTGATACCTCATCCATTAAAGCCAATGTCCCCTGTAAAAGAATTAAAATAATAAACAGCCATATACCTCACCTTTTTGACATGAAGAAAATCCTCTGATGCCCATGTTCCCTGTAAAAAAGTAAAAAAATAAACAACCATATTCCTCACCTCTCCGACGAAAAGATAGTCCATTTGACCCTTGAAGAGTCTAGCTCTGCTACATCTATTCTCAAGTTGAATGCTGGCAAGGTGTGTGTGAGTGAGCCTTCTCCTGGCAGCCAACAAACACACTAAGCTGCGCGTTATAGCGCAGCATCAGTGCCTTGCGGTGTCGTGAGAAAGGTGAGCAGAGTTCATAGCCAATGAACTCCGTTCAATTCAATTACGTCACCGCTAGGGTGAGAACTTTCTCACATCCTAGCGGTGACATCACTTTTGAATTACAAATACTAATGTCAGGAGCCCCAATTGCATTTTAGCTCAGGGAGACACATGGTCGCATAAACGCACAAGGAAGAAAAAACTTCAGCATTTAGATTATTAGTTGTTTGTTTCTTCCCCTCTACCATTTTCTTGTGTTAATATTCTGCCACTATTTACCTTCCACTATTTATGTTAGTGCTACTTATCGGTTCTAGAATCTTTTGCATTTGAGTGGAAAGAGTATCTTCAATTTAATTGGTCAGTTTAGTCCTGTTGCAAGAAAGATGTTCCCATAAAGCAAGGCATATAATTATTTAATTAGTAAGTATTATTAAGCATAATTAGTAAGCAGGGCATAGTCATCCACCTAACATTGTGTGGCCTTAGTCTAATAATATTAAAATCTAGTAGTGGCTGTGGATTGTTTGAATATATTAAATATATATAGTTTCATTATCTAGGAATTCAGGTAACCCTTTAATAAACATTGCGATTTATTTCATCCAAATCTCTGTCTATTGTCTTTACATTAGTTATTACGTTTGCTAATGGGCATTGTGCTACCATGTAATACTGACTGAAGAATTCCAACATGTTATTAAGGCCAAAGTATGTTGTACCATTCCTATCAATTGTATCTTCTCGGTTGTTTCTCGCCTTTACAGTATTCCTAATTTTTTTTTGCAAATCAATCTAAAATGGAGAGCAATGAAAATAAAAGACTCATAACAATGACTTAATCAACAAGAAAATGATGGGTTATCAGCTGGCTGTACAAACATGCTGAAATGTCTCTAATAGGAAAATTGCAGAGGAAGTAAATCAACCCTCCTCCTTGGAATAATCAAGGGAGCAATAGAACGATGTTGGAAACATACTCAGCTCGTCCTGAAGGCTCCATCGTTAAGGATTGATAAGTGGCTTCTTTATAGACCCCGTCGCTATGGTTACTGCTATTCCCTCGTCCTGTGGTCTGTGTTGCCTGGATTGTTTATTGAACATGTTATTGCTTGTAAGGACTAAAAGGAACATTCCTATTATGGGAAAGTGATGAGGATGCGGTCAGATGTAAGACAACATTGACAATATGCACATTAGGCACAACACAGTTATGTTCCAATATCTGTCATAGCCATCCTCATTGAGGCTAATGATTGCTTACCACATTTTATTTACTGTACATAGGTATCTACAACGTATGCACAAAATATGAGGGAATATTTTTGCTCTGAAAACAATGCTGAAAATTCTTTGCGGAATCGTTTTTAAATTATTTATTGAGCCTCTAACGCTGTATTTTCAATTGGTATTTATAGCAATTTTAATGCAATATTTAAACCCCTTCAACCTCAATGATTTTCTGTTTTTTTTATTTTGTTTTTTCCTCCCATTCTTCCAAGAGCCATAACTTTTTATTTTTCAATCCTTATTACCTTATTATTAAGGCTTGTTTTTGGAGGAACAAGTTGTACTTTTGAAGAACACCATTCATGGCATTACACAGTAAAATATTAAATAAACCTTAAATGTACCCTTATCCAAAGATACGTAATAAATAGACAGAAACATGTTGATTTACTAAAAAAAAGTTTTGCCACAGCTTTTGTAAAAAATCTTTAATACATAGATAACTGTAAAACAATTCATGTAATAATCTACTTATAACCAAAACGGCGGCTTAGCAAAAGCTCAAGCCTGTTTACCTTTTACCATACCTGTTGTCCATTCAGTTCCCTGAACGACTGACCCATCCAGTCATCTTGCCTAATTCATTGGGCAAGCATGGTCCTGCCCCACCAAGGGCCATTTGAAAATTAAGATTAAATATGTAATTGTCTATTTCAGATAAATAGACCAATTTGAAAGTCTCCTCATCTCGACATGATTGACATGTCACTCTCCCCACACGGAGAAATGATACCCTTGGATCCCAGATAAATGGACACAATCATTCCGAAAAAAGCCTGGCAGACCTCCTTCTAAGTCAACGTGCCTGAAAGAAAAAACACCGATCATCAGCATTAACTTACACATAGAACTAATGAGCTTCTTCCTGATCGTCTCGCAAAATTTAAATATAATGACTTCACACAGATCAGGCTGGACACTATCTCAGAAAATACGATTTTGACCCCATGAAACAGCTTCCTTAACTCCAACAGATTCTTCTTCACTTGGAATAACAACTCAATTGTCCCCAGCTTTCCAATGTCGTTTCCTTCCAGGTGCACGATGATGATATCAGGGACTGGAGCTCTATCACACAGAGTCACTTGATCCATTGGGCCATCCTATCTTTGTCCTCCAAAGCAGAACCAAAAGATTCTCACTTTGTCAGACGACAATGGTAGGTTCTGTAATGTCGGCGTCCCTGGAAGCTTCTTCGCTCCCCCGGCAGGGACGCCGACTCACTCACCGCCGCGACGCCTGTCCTGCACCTCTTCCTCCTTCCTTTGCTGCCCGAGGTCTACGCAATGCTCGCAGATCTCCATGCAATGTGCTTAGGGCACGCATGCCCTGGTCTCTTAAAGGGACATCGATCGCGCTGTCCTAAAGTGTCCCCAGCCAATGGGAGACAATTATCATTTAAGGCACCTCCACCTGTTGGGAGGTGCCTGAGCAACGTGTTATGTCAGTAGTCTGCATGCTTGCTAGTTCTCAAGTCCGCAGTACTTGCCAGTCAGTTTACTTGTCCTGTACCTGTCTGCTTGCCATGTTTTCCTGTATTCCAGCCGTGCCACCAACACCTGCCTGCTTTCACATCAGCCGAGTCCACCAGCACCTACCTGCTTGCAAATTAGCGGTGAATGATAGCAACTGCATGCTTGCATATCAGCCATGCCCGCCAGCACCTGCTTGCTTATCAGCCGTGCCCGCCAGTGCCTGCCTTTACATCAGTCGTGTCTGAAAGCACCTGCCTGCCTGAATATCAGCTGTGCCTATCAGTACCTGCCTGCCTGTATACAATCTATGTCTGCCAGTATCTGCTATACCTGCCTACACCTGCTGTTACAGCTCCTTGCCCCTTTGGTGGTCAGCTGCAGCGCATTCGAGATGTGTCCTGGAGTAGCATCTAGCGTACATCCGGAGCTAAGTCTAACCCCACCATCAGTTGCTCTAGCGAAGAGTCAGGTGTTTGCATTGTCATGCCCTCCAGGCTGTCCTCGGTTCATGGCATAGTGGTTCAACCACCCAGCCCTTTACAGTTTGCTCAGGCCATGGAATCCACTGGTTCTCAATCATCTTCTACCTCTGACCTGTACCAGGAATTCTCCTGCCAGAAAGACCAGTAGGACAAGATCTTCTCTTATCTGCAGCGTTACAACCTGCCTGGACATAATTAAATCTGCGGCCGTATCCTCTCCTCCCTAAGCTGCAGCAACCTCGGACATTACTCTCCAGCTTGACTGCTATGTTACTGGTTCCAGACCCTGTCTGTCAGCTCCAACACTTTATGATGGTGATATTTTTCTTTGTTGAGGGTTTATCAACTAATGCATGCTACATTTTGAACTCTTGGCACACCAGTTCTCTTTAGAGTTGTCCAAAGTGTCTTACATCATGTCCCATCTCACTGACAAAGCTCTGGCATGGCTCAATTCCCTATGGAAGTGAGGGGATCCTCTTGTATCCAATCTTCAGACCTTCTTAGAAACCTTCCAAAAGATCCTTGATGACCCTGGCGGTGTTTCATCAGCAGAATCTTCCCTTCTCAGGTTACACCAGGGTAGTAGGTCAGTACGCCATCCAATTCCAGACCCTATCCAACGAACTCGCCTGTAAAAAATGAGGCTCTGGTGACCACCTTCTGGGAAGGCCTTACTGGAAGCATGAAGGATGACTTGGCTGGCCGTGATATTCTCATCTTGTTGGATGACCTGGTGTCCTTGGCTACCTAGATCGACATCAGGTTCCAGGAGCGCTCCAAGGAGGTGACCCGCGAGAGAAGATCTATGCGCTTGGCATCTACTGTACCTTTCCTACCGATCATGCTGCAGACCTCAGTTTAGACCCCTTCCTCTAAAATCCATGCAGATCGACCGGGTGAACCTGGCCAAGCACTGTCAGGAGGTCCGTCGTGCCAAGGGGAGGTTTTTCTATTGAGGCAGTCCTGATCATTTAATCCATTCCCGTGCTGAAACAACAGGAAACTTCAAAGCCTAGGGTCTGTTGGAGAGGCTACTCTGGTTGAGGACTACTCCTCTCCCCCCTGACTATATCAGTACACGTTTCCTGTGGCAACATCCTTTTCATTGAATTGGCCTATCTGGACTCTGGCTCCACAGGAAATTTCATTCAACAGGCAGTGGTGGAGCAGTATTAGATCTACATCCTATGTCTGGAAAATCCTTTGGTGGAACTTAGGATAGGAATGCTGCACTCTGAAAAAATACCTCTTTATGTGCTATCAGGTTTGTCTCATCCTCTGCTCCTATGTCTGTCACAGCTGCAAAAACACGAGCCTGTCTTGAATTGGATAGCTGGGGAAGTACTCTGTTGGGGTCAGGAATGTCACGAGAGATATCTAGTTCGCATTCGTGCTGTTCGACCTCTAGGTACACCATCAACTTTACCTGACTTGCCTCCTGCTTATTGGTGGTGTGCTGATGTCTTCATTAAAAAGGAGGTGGAGACGCATGTCGCACAAGTGTCCTATAGACCTCCTTCCTGGCTCTTCTCCACAGGTCCGTATTTACCCCCTGTCCCAGGCTGATACCTGTTATGATTGGTAACTGAGGAGGACAGGAGCAAAGCAGCAAGGCAGCCGAACACCTGAGAGGTTGGAAACTAATGGGTTGCAGATCCCTAAACTAACAGCACAACTAGAAGCAGACGTGGAGTGTACCTACGGTGGTCCTAGACGCCTCGGCACAGCCGGAGAGCTAGCTACACCTAAAGATAGAAACAGGAAAGCTAACTGCCCCGGAGTAGAGCCCCAAAGGAGTAGGCAGCCCCCAAACATATAATGGCGGTTAGGTAAGACGAAACACAAACGCAGGTAGAAAATAGAGTGAGCAAACGCTGGGGCCAAACACTGCCTAAATAAGACAGGACAGGACAGAATACTATCTGCAATCCAGCAAAACCCTAGCAAAACTTCCAACACTTCTGATTTCAAAAATGCTGAGATCAAACGATCTCGCCACCCACTAAATCAGATATCAGTGTGAACAAGGCTAACCCGCAGCCACTCAAAAAGCAGGGAAAGAGCAATTGAACAAATAACAGTGGCTTCTGAAAAACAGAGAGTAGCACAGGCCCCAGGAGGGGACCTGGCTAACCTCCACAAAGGTGCAGACAAAAATGGAAATAGCAAACACAATAGAAACAAGCAGAAAATATCTTACCTGAAGGTAGCAGAATAAGGCAAGACACCAGCAGACTTCCAAATGAACCAGGAAACAACAATTGATCACCGGCAAGGATCATGAGAAGGCAGCTCCCTTATATAAGCCCAGTCAGTGACTCCTGATTGCCAGTCATCGCTGGCAGGTGAGGAGGACCTGTCATTAGATACAGCTTCAGTACCATCAGCAACCACCAGAGGGAGCCTCAACTCAGAAATTGTCTCCAACACGTTCACAACGGATACCCGAGCCATGTCCCAGTATAACAAAGAGAATCTAGTGAGGAGATTTATCCAGAAATCATCCTCCACCGGATGGAGCAGGATTCTTCTTTGCAAAGAAAAAAGATGGCTCACTTCGACCCTGTATTGATTATAGGGGTCTCAACCAGATAACGATCAATAATAAATATCCTCTGCCCCTCATTTCAGAGTTGTTTGGTCATCTCAAAGGTTCCAGATTCTTCAAGAAACTAGACTTGTGGGGGGCGTATAACCTGACACAAATTCGCCAGGGGAACGAGAGGAAGACTGCCTTTAACACCCTATATGGCTATTATTATTATCACCTATGGGCTCTGTAATGACCCAGCAGTCTTCCAAAAACTGGTGAACAGTATCTTCCGCGACCTTCTCTACTAATGTGGGGTAGTTTAACTGGACAACATATTGGTGTTCTCTCCCGATCTGCCCACACACAGGAGGGATGTTCGCCAGGTTCTACAGAGATTGAGGAAGAACTGTTTATATGCCAAGTTTGAGAAGCGTGTCTTCGAGTAAGCCTTTCTTCTAATCCTAGGGTATCAACTCTGAGACCGGCCTGAGGATGCAGCCCGATAAGTTGTCTGCCATCCTGAACTGGCTTCTTCCTGACGGCCTGAAAGCAATCCAGCGGTTTCTCGGATTCACTAATTACCGCTACTAGTTAATTCTGCATTTCTCTTCTCAGACTGCTCCTATTTCTTGTTTGATCTGCAAGGGAGCTAACTCTAAGTTATGGACTCCGGAAGCAGAACCACACCTTTGTCTCCTTAAAACAGGCCTTCTCCTCCACTTCAGTGCTGCACCGACCAGACAATAATAAGCAATTCTTTTTAGAGGTGGATGCTTCTTCCTCTGGGGCCAGAGACATCCTCACCCAGAAGTCTCCTTCCGGCTGTATGATGGCCTGTACATTCTTTTCCAAAATCTGCTCGGCTCAAGAACGCAAGTACTCGATATGTAATCGAGAACTGTTGGCAATAAGACTGGCTCTGGAGAAGTGCCAAATTTTGTTTGAGGGATCGATGTATCTGGTAGTTATTTACACGGACCCCACAAAACTAGCCTATCTGTAGTCCGCACAGTGTGTCAAGCCAGGTTGTCTCCATTCTTCGCCCGATTCAATTTAATTCTATATATATTTTTGGCTGACTGACAAGAATGTCAAGGCAGTTGCACTTTCAAGGTCCTTTCTGTCTTCCGACCAGGTGGGGTAGATTCAACCTATTATTGAGGGCTCCAAAATAGTTACTGTCGCTCCGCTGGATGTTTATCGAGTCCCATCTAGAAACACTTTTGTCCCTGAACCTAACTGGAAGCGGGTCCTTCTCTGAGGGTCACTCCTCTAAATTATCTGGTCATGCCGGACAAAAGTAAATGGCTCTTCTCGTCTCACGGCATTATTGGTGGCCGTCACTACGCAAAGATATTGCAAAATTCATCTTGGCCTGTTCCTCCTGTGACCAGAATAAGACTCCGAAACAGCTTCTGACCTGCCGTCTACTTCCCTTGCCCATAAAATCTGCCCCCTAGCAGCTCATCGCAATGGACTTCATTACTGATCTTCCAGTATCAGCCGTATGTACCATCATCTCGGTAGCTGTGGATCGCTTCTCGAAGATGGCCAATTTTACTCCTCTGCAAACACAGGAGCAAACGGGAGACTGTACAAAGAAAGTTCATCCAGCATACTTTCCACCTCCATAGCTTACCTCTCCATAAAATCTCGGATAGAGGCGTCCAGTTTACATCTCGCTTTTGGAGGGCTACCTGCAAACTAATAAATGTCACCTTGGATTTCTGTTTAGCCTTACTATCAGCAATACAATGGCCAGGTAGTGCGGATCAACCAGACTCTGACCAACTTACTACGTCAATGCTCACCACAAGTTTTGGGCTGAACTCCTGCCTTGGGCTGAATTCTCATGCAACAACCATGTGCGTGAATCCTCTGCTAAATTCCCATGTTTCATGGTCTACGGTCAACATCCCAATGTTCCGTTCCTTGTGTCTACTACCACCGACATTCCTGCTGCTGAAACTCTGATCAAGGGCTTTTCTAAGAGCTGAGAAAACACCAAGGTCACTTTGATGACATCCCCCGATCGGATGAAGAGACACGAGGACAAGAGGTGGCTGAACCCGCCTCTCTTTCATCCTGGATATAAGAATTGGCTTTCTTCGAAGTATGTTTGTCCTAAGCTACCCTCGTATAAGTTGGGTTCTCGCTTCATCGGTCCGTTCGAAGTTCTCAAACAAATTAATGCTGTACCTTACAAACTCACAGCTTCTTTGCAGATATCCAATTCCTTCCACACGTCTCTCCTCAGGCCTCTCGTCTTCAGTTCTTTCTTCAAGGACCCTGAGTACCATTCCTGCTACAGTCAGCGCTGAAGATGTTTTCGAGATACAGAATACTCTAGCCACTAAAGGGGTAATAAGAAAAACCTTTTTTCTTGTGGATTGGAAGGAGTTTTCTCCCGATGGGAGGTCATGGGAGCCCAGGGATTTCTTGTGGGCTTGAAGAAGAGGGGGCATAAAGGGGAGGGTTACTGTAATGTTGGCGTCCCTACATGCTTCCTCTCTCCCCCATCAGGGATGCCGACTCACTCACCACCCTGATGCCCACCCCGCACCTGCTCCTCCTTCCTCTGGTGTCCTGGGTCTGTGCAATGTTCGCAGATCCCTGGGCACAGTACTTAAGTTGTGTGCCCCCAGTCCCTTAAAAAGACAGTGCTTGTCGTCTTAAAGTGTTTCCATGCAAGTGTTTTCCTGCTTGCGTATCAGCCATGCATGCCAGTTCTGCCTGCATATCTGCCATGTCAGCCAACACCTGCCTGTCTGTACATCAGCCACAGGGGTTGTCACCAGGAATTTCAGGACCCAATACTGGCAACATTTTCGGGCAACATTTTGGGCCCACTTGAGACTCCGCTCAGGCTCCACCGCATCACTGTCTCCACCACATGAACCTTCCACAGTCCCAACACCCACTCTTGGAAATACTCCACTTCTGCACAACGTCCTCACCAATCACACATTAACAGTTCCCATAAAATACCATATCACATACATAGCCATCAGCTATGGTTTTGGTTTGGACAAAAGATATTTTAAGCCGCCACCACGGCAAAATAGACTCTTTTGGCAGGACCCTATTCTCCTGTAACCTACTGTACATTTGTTAAAATATCCAATACTCTCTTTAGGTATATTTTTCTTTATTTTTTTTTAAGGGAACATGTCACATATATTTTTTAAAATAACCAATAATACCACATACAAGGAACAAATACCGCCATACCATGACCAGATCACATATTAACACTACATAGTGACAAAATAATATCACATACAAGGAACAAATACTGCAACATCATCACCAAACCACATATTACATCACATAATGACCATATACAGTAATACCACATACAAGGAACAAATACCACCACACCATGACCAGTCCATGGGCCATGCATGCTTGGATTTGAAATTTCAATGAGGATCTGGTGGTTAAGGGAGTGGTGCAAGCCTGTTTTGCTAGGAGCCCTGATAACTCATGCAATAGTTCAATAGTTCCGATTTTTTTTCCCAGCCACATTCAGATAGCACAAACATCAGTTTCATAGAGTACTATTGGTAGAAAAATGTAAGGAAAGTAACACGTGTAGTTGACTGAAAGTAAGTCCAGGCCTGCTTGTCTGGGAGCCCTACTTCCTCAGCAACTCACATGAAGGAGACCCAACTTGGATTTTAAAAAATTATTGTCACAGACCACTAACGTGGCATCATTTTTCACATTTTCTACACTGCATCAGGGCTCGTCTCTGCTGCTACAGTCACTGCAACATGTGCAGAGTGGAATTTTATCGTGTTGGAACATCGCAAATCAAACGGTTAACCAATAGGCCGAAGGACCTCCTGTGGCAATGCAAGTCAATGACTTGCGGGGTGCGATCGTCGGAAGTGAGCACACAGCAACCGTGCTTTCTGCAGTAGCGCATACAGGCCGGGTGTCACGCTGTATAGCAGATATATATATATGTGATGACAGTAATCTATATCAAAAGGGCAACATACAATATAACATGCGCATAGATATATGATAACATAGAATTACCTGACAGAAAGTCCAGTGGGTCAATACGGAATCCGTTATACGCTGTCTCCGGCTAGAGGGTGACCGGGGTCTATGCTGACCCTAAACTGGGGTCCTAACTAATCCCTCTACCTGGAGGTACTGTTAAAGGTACAGAGGTCCAGGCCACCAGCGTAAACCCTGTCTCCTATCAATCCCTGCCAACTGTAATCTAGTCCTAAGAAGGACCCTGATTACCACCAAAGGGAATGAACAGGTAACGGTTAATGAACAGAAAGACATACAAGAAAGACAAGAAATAAAGTAAATAAAGTCTTACATACAACACTCACACACAGTAGGAACACCTAAGGTCTCAGAGATAAACTATAAGCTATAAGAGTAAAAACAACTAAGGAGCTCTTAGCTTAAGTATTCTCAGAACCGATCCAGTCTGCTAGACTACATAAAGGCTTTCACCGGCATCTAACAAGCAGACTGGCAGGTATATGAAGGAATCTAATTAGAACATAATCAAAAGCAGCCGGGCGAGGCTGGACCTAGTCTTAGCAAAGAGCTAGGTAAAATTAACTCCCTCATTACCAAACACAAAGAAACAGCAACTCAGCTGTGAGAAGTCAGAGTGTGTAATCGCGACGATCCTTGTGGCGATACACCCATGACAGTACCCCCCCCTCTACGAGGGGACTCCGGACCCTCAGGGCCAGGTCTGCCCGGGTGAGTTGTGTGAAAGGTCCGAACCAATCGATCTGCGTTAACATCAGACGCAGGGACCCACGTCCTCTCCACAGGACCATACCCCCTCCAATGAACCAAGTACTGAAGGGATCGGCGACTGAGACGTGAGTCAATGATTTTCGACCCATGAAATTCCACGTTATCATTGACCACCACTGAAGGCGGAGGTAGAGGTGACGGTATGACTGGTGCCACATACTTTTTAAGTAATGACTTGTGAAACACATTATGAATTTTAAACGTAGGAGGGAGGTCCAGACGAAATGCCACAGGATTAATTATGGAACTGATCCTGTACGGCCCGATGAATCTGGGACCCAACCTCCAGGAGGAAACTTTAAGTTTTATATTCCTGGTAGACAACCAAACTAGATCGTTCACCTTCAGATCTAGACCAGAAACTCTCCCCCTATCAGCCATCCGTTTGTAACGGTTCCCGGTAACCTTCAGTCTTAACCGATCTGGAACTATCAGTCTCCCTGGAAGTCCCACCGGGGCGTCCCCCTGAGCCCCCAATACCTCCCCCTCAAGCTCAGAGCATACAGCTGACACTACAACTCCCTCCTGAGGAATAGGAACCGGATCATCTGTCTTCCCGGCCCCTGGGAAAGTACGAGATAAGGCATCAGGAAGCAACTTTATTGAGCAGTCATATGCGCGATGAGGAGGTAACTCTTTACACCCCTCCTCTGAGAACATCTCCCCAAAGTCCTCCAGAAAAGGAGACAAAGTCCTAGGCACAACCGCACCGATGACCGTGCTCATGCAGTTATTCCTGCAAAATTCACCCCACTGGCTTATCTTTCCGGATTGCCAATCAATCACTGGGTTATGTTTAGCCAACCAAGGAAGTCCCAACACAATAGGAGTAGGTAGACCCTCCAACACATAACAAGACAATTGCTCTTTATGTCTTGCCCCTACTCGAAGATCTATGTTATGAACAGCTTGTACCAAGCTACCTTGACCGAGAGGTCTAGAATCAATAGAGACTATAGGGACCGGTTTGGCCAATACACTCAGTTGCATACCATGCACCTGGGCAAACCGAGCGTCCACCAGATTAGCCCCGGACCCACTATCAAGAAAAACAGAAATCCTCTCAGTTCTAGTACCAATCACCACCTCCGCAGGCACGAGAAACTGAGAGGGATTTGGGGACGAAATACACACTCCCAGGTTAACTCCTTTGCTCGAAGAGGCCCGGGATGGACACCCCCCAACAAAATGTCCCTCTCTCCCGCAAAAGAAACACCTTCTAGTCTTGCGGTGCACCGCCAATTCCTTCCTACAAAAATATGTCCCTCCCAACTGCATGGGTTCCTCAGAACAGACCAGGGGAACCTCAGTATAAGGGACTTTAGTAGTAGGTGGAGTCATCACGGGAGGCGGAGTTACCTCGCGTCTTCCCCGAATTCGTCTATCCATGCGAATAGCGAGGGCCATAGCATCCTCCAGTGATGGAGGAGAATCATACTGAGCCAACACATCTTTTAATTTGTCAGACAACCCTTGACAAAACTGGCTCCTAAGAGCTGGGTCATTCCACTGAGTATCTGTTGCCCATCTACGGAACTCAGAAGAATATTCCTCCGCTGGACGATTTCCTTGCCGTATTTTACGCAACTTTGTTTCAGCAAGGGAAACTCGATCCGGATCATCATATACCAGACCCAGGGCAGTAAAAAATCGATCCACTGACTGGAGATCTGGGGAGCCTCGAGGAATAGAGAACGCCCAAGATTGAGGGTCCCCTTGTAAGAGCGAGATAACAATTCCCACCCTCTGCTCTTCACTCCCAGATGACCGAGGCCGCAGCCGAAAGTACAATTTACATGCCTCCCGGAAAGTAAAAAATTTGTCCCGCCCACCAGTGAACCTGTCCGGGAGAGCAACCTTAGGTTCAGATCTGGTTTGCTCCGGGGGGAACAAAACCTTGGACTTAATGTCTGCAAACTCCATGGACAACCCCTGCAACTGCCGGGCCAGCTGGGCTACTGGATCCATGACAGCTGGAGAGAATCTTTTGTATGGCCGGTGAAAATGTCACGCTGTATAGCAGATATATATATATGTGATGACAGTAATCTATATCAAAAGGGCAACATACAATATAACATGCGCATAGATATATGATAACATAGAATTACCTGACAGAAAGTCCAGTGGGTCAATACGGAATCCGTTATACGCTGTCTCCGGCTAGAGGGTGACCGGGGTCTATGCTGACCCTAAACTGGGGTCCTAACTAATCCCTCTACCTGGAGGTACTGTTAAAGGTACAGAGGTCCAGGCCACCAGCGTAAACCCTGTCTCCTATCAATCCCTGCCAACTGTAATCTAGTCCTAAGAAGGACCCTGATTACCACCAAAGGGAATGAACAGGTAACGGTTAATGAACAGAAAGACATACAAGAAAGACAAGAAATAAAGTAAATAAAGTCTTACATACAACACTCACACACAGTAGGAACACCTAAGGTCTCAGAGATAAACTATAAGCTATAAGAGTAAAAACAACTAAGGAGCTCTTAGCTTAAGTATTCTCAGAACCGATCCAGTCTGCTAGACTACATAAAGGCTTTCACCGGCATCTAACAAGCAGACTGGCAGGTATATGAAGGAATCTAATTAGAACATAATCAAAAGCAGCCGGGCGAGGCTGGACCTAGTCTTAGCAAAGAGCTAGGTAAAATTAACTCCCTCATTACCAAACACAAAGAAACAGCAACTCAGCTGTGAGAAGTCAGAGTGTGTAATCGCGACGATCCTTGTGGCGATACACCCATGACACCGGGATAGTGGCGGGGAAATTGCTGTACCACCAGGTAGATGACGTGAGCCATGCAGGGCATGTGTGTGAGATTGCCCCAGCATAGGGCCACCACAGGTTTGCACCATTATCGCACACAGCCTTCCATGGCTACAGGTTCACTGGAGACAGCCATTGCTCTATTTGGCCTGAATAGCTGTCCAGAACTTTTGAGCTGTGTGCCTGCGATCTCCAAGACAAATTAATTTTAACATTACTTGATTACGGTGAGCCATGGCTGCGCAGTACGGAGGTGGGGGGATTCTATCTGCGTTGTCTGATTAAGGGAGAGATTGAGTGCACAATTGGAGGCCCTAGAGGAGGTGGAGGAGCCAGAAGCAATGGAAGAAGTGTTAGATACAGAGGTTTGTCCCGCAAGCCTTGCGGATTCAAAGATTTGTGGAGCAGCCCCTTGATCGCCTGCCCCCACAGCCACCAGAATCACCCAATGCCCAGTCAGTGAGATGTAACGCCCGTGCCCATGTTTGCTTATACAAGTGTCAGTGGTGTATTGCACTCTGGCAGACATAGATTTTTTTCAGGAGATGGGTGATGTTGTATGCGACATGCTGAAGGAGTGCAGGCACAGCTTTCTTAGATAACTAATGGCAACTGGGAAACTGGTACTGGGGACTGTGACGGCCATCAACTTTCTGAAACCATCTGTATTCACCAGGTGGAAAGGCAGCATTTCCTGGCTAACAGAGTGGAGATGGTGGAGGTCAAGTTCTTAGCTTTGGCATGTGCAGGAGAAAACATTCTTTTACGTGACCACAACTGCGGGACCGAGGGATGGTTGCTGTGAGTCTCATCTGGTTCACCTCCACCCTCGGCGGTTGACGTCTGGTGATGAGGGTCTGGATTCTGCTCGAACCCTACTTCATCTGGCCCGGATCCCACATGAAAAGATTTTAGGCATCGATGCAGATGCTTTACTCCTCTGGATTCTGTGAATCTGGAACAGACCTCTGATGCCCATGGAAAAGAATGTGTGAACAGCTCTGCAGAATGTCCCATCTGTGGTTCCCTACAGTCAATTGGGCATTTGGAAATTAGTGACACGGGAAAAATAAGGGTGATTGGGGTGCCACCTCTGAGGATTGGACTGTGTGGGATGCTAAGGTGGAGGAAAAGGAGGAAAGGCTACTTGATGCAGCGCTTGCCATCCACTGGAGAACATGCTCTTACTGGCACTCTTCTACAAGGCATAACGCTGTGCAGCTGCCAAAGGAAAGGAGTGGAATAGCCAGTAACAGATATTGTCAGGGGTCTTTGGAAAGGATAAGACTGTGTTTGTTCAGTTGAGCTTTCATTAACATTAAGACCTAACCCACATACATGTACATGTCGAACACCAAGCGTATTCCCTCTTTCACCATGACCTCGCTTTTTCCCATTCATGTTGTATGTACCCTTCGCCTCTTGTAATCTACTGTTTCACACCTGTCAGTCACCTGTCACTAAATGAACAATCACTTTATATTTTCTTAGATAGTGTGCCTGAACAACACTGGTATACCTAACAACTTTTAAGAGAAAACGTGGTCTTCTGTTTTCTCACTGCAACACAGTTTTATCACAAACAATTTGGATTAGCAAATTGGGCCTCCTGGCCTAACAATTTTTAAGCAGAAATTTGACCTTATGATTTCTCACTGCAACACAGTTTTATCACAAACGATTTAGCTTAGTACATTGGGCCTCCTGGCTGAAATCCAATTTTAGGCCTAACAATTTTTAAGTGGAAATGTGACCTTCTGATTTCACATTGCAACACAGTTTTACCACAAACTGTTTGGATTAGCAAATTTGGCCTTCTGGCTGAAGCTCAGTATTAGACCTGATGATTTTTAAGTGAAAATATGGCCTTCTCATTTCTCACTGCAACACAGTTTTATCACAAATGATTTGGATTAGCAAATGGGGCCTCCCGGCTCAACCTTTATATTAGGCCTAATGATTTTTAAGAGGAAATTTGGCCCTCTGATTCCTCACTGCAACACAGTTTTTGCCCAAATGATTTAGATTAGCATATGGAGCCTCCCCTTAACAAATGCGTGTCCACCACTCAACATACAGCACCACTATCCTAGCCAAAGTCATAACAAAAGCATTAGTGGATACGCGATGATTTACCTAATTGTGACCAAATTTTGCAGACTTTAAGCAAAAATGCTTGGGAAACTGAACACGAGTCCGAATGGACTATGTTCATGCCAAATTTCAGATTAGAGAACATTTTCCGAACAAGTTTGCTCATCTCTAGTTGTGGGCCCCCTTATGCCTTGGGCCGTTGTACAACTATACAGGTTGCACCCAGGGCCGGCGTCAGCACCCGGCACACCCGGGCAAGTGCCGGGGCCCTGAGCAGGCGGGGGGGCCCACTCGCTGTCGGGCACCCCGGCGCCCGTTAGCGGTGTCAGCGCCGCCACTGGGCCCCCCCCGCTTGCTCAGGGCCCCGGCAGAAGCCGGCGCAATACGTACCTCTCCCCGTGCCTCCGCTGCCACAGCTCCGGGCTCCAGGGGGCACCTGCGCCGGCACTTCCTCTCTCACAGCAGCGCCGCTGAATGACATCATCATTCAGCGGCCGGCTGTGGCAGAGAGCGCGCGGACGCCGGACAGGTGAGATGTGGATGTGTGTGTATGTGTGCGCCTGCATGTGTGTATGTGAGAGAGTGCATGTGTGATGGTGGTGGGAGGAGGCAGGCAGTGATGGTGGTGAGGAGGCGATGATGATGATGATGGTGAGGCAATGATAATGGGAAGGCAATGATGATGATGATATTAATGGGTAGGCAATGATGATGATGATGGGCAGGCAATGATGATGATGAGGGGAGGCAATGATGATGATAATGGGCAGGCAATGATGATGATAATGGGGAGTCTTTCCACAGCGCCCTTTCCTGAGCCGTAACAGTGCAGAACGCAGCACAGTGTAGTCCATATTTTGTATGGAGCATTATATGTGGTCCAGTATTCTGTATGGAGCATTATATTGGGTCCAGTATTCTGTATGGAGCATTATATGGGGGATGGCGGGGTGACATCCTGCATGGGGTATTATATGGATGATGAGGGGGAGACTATGTGGTGCCCATAATATTGTATGGAGGACTGTACTGTCCAGTCTGTACTGTGAGCTGTGAGGATTTGGCGGTTTCTGAGCTATTGTACAATTTACAATAGATATCACTCATGTAATGGAAGAAGTGAAGTGTTTGGTGTTGTGCTATACCCATATTTCTCTGCAGTATCTGTGCATCATGAATCATGGTCTGTGTTTAGGGGACCCACTGAGACTCTTTCGCCCGGGGCCCATAAAAACCTGGAGCCGGCCCTGGTTGCACCAATGCTATGTCCGCCCCTGCTCTGTACGCACTAGTTATAGTTATTAGTAAAACTACACAACTTAGAGTCAACCACCACTGCTGCCTCAATCAAAAGTCAAGTGTCTTATATTTTTGGCAAACATTAAATATGTGCCAATGTGCCTTTGTATCATTTTATGGAAGCATCAAGATTCATAAATTTGTTTGAGATCCGTCAACTGAAGAAAAGCTCTATAGAGAAGCAATGACTGCAGACAGTAATTAGCAATGTGCTCAACTATTTCCTGTAAACCCTCCTGGGGCCTGAAGAATTCTTACACTTATTTTATTTCTGAAGGACCACGAAGAATCCCTGAATAATAGATCACGCTTTTTACGTGAAGAGAAACTATTTCTGAATTCCTCACAGATCCAAACCTCTATCTGGACATTTAACCTGTTACTGAAAAACATCAGCCATAATTGCTCTCATGTAGTGATGGGCGAGCACTAAAATGCTCGGGTGCTCGTTGCTCGGGTCAAGCAAATTGGAATACTCGGGTACTCGGACAGAACAACGAGCCCAATGTAAGTCTATAGGAGACCCGAGCATTTTTGCCCCCGGGGGTGCTTTTAAGGGCTAAATACGTCTGAAAATGATGGAAACACTGCTCAAATGACATGGGGACATCATGGGGATTGCCCCTGGAAGCATTCCTGACTCCTAGTTCACAGCTTTAAACAATGTTGTCAGAGTTTCATGCCATTTTTACAGGTGAACCAAAAAACATTCCAAAACGAAACCAAAACGGATTTTGCTGGGAAATATGTAAAGGTACATCCTTTCCAGGTCAATGACTTGTATATAAGGCAAAATAATTAACCCCAGACCAAAATGTTCCTCCCCCACTTGGGCTATATTCAGACGCAGCGTTTTTGAAGCGTTTTTCAACTTTAATATTGCTTTCAACCAAAACAAATGCATTCACTGGGAAATGTCATTGTAACATTTAACAACCCTAGCTGGCCATGTGGTGTGTGACACATAAGCAGACACATCTTGTTTCATTGTATGAAGGACGGACTCTTAAAGTCACAGAGCCTATTTTTACAGGGGCATCAGGCAGCATTAATCTGCTTAAAGGGCCATTATTAAACAGTGGGTCTCCTAAACTTATATAGCCTATGCTGTGATTGGATGGGCTGCCAAGAATTACGATGCACCCCAATACCCCTTTCACGAGATGTCTGTGTGGCCCAGCTATGTCAGGCACACATAATCCAGGAAAATGCACAGGAAGGTAACCGCAAAAGCTTGATATCCATTCACGTCACTCACACTTTCAGACACACCCACCAGGGGTATAAGAGGTAGTGACACGTAGCAGAGTTCATTCAAGTTTCCTGTCTGAGAAGAGCTCAGTTCAGTCTGTTTCCTGTCTTCGGACAGCTCAGATCAGCAGAGAGTTCAGTCAGTCAGCTTCCTGTCTTAGGACAGTGCAGTTCAGTGTCAGTCCAGTCTGGACTTGGAGGATACTGAGAGCTGATCAGTGAGCTCTGGAGAAAGCTGACATTTCCATCAAAGCTACAAGTGCTTATGTTAAGAGCGAGAGCAGGGCGAAGGGCGCAGTGGAGAAGTAAGAGTGACAAAGGGACAGACACCCTCACTCAGTTAACCGGACACCGGGGTCCGAAGCGTTGCTAGCGCTTCACGCCTAGTAACAAGAAACCGGAGGCTTTCTGGACTACAGGTCGCAGAAGGTAGCCCTAAGCGCTGATACGTAAACGGAGTCAGGGGAACAAGGACTTTTAGCAGGGCCCTGCATAGAGGGACTCTGTTCTCACCAACCAAAAGGCTCCACCACAATGTCAGCCGGGCTTGGCAGCTATTGAGAAAGCTGGAGATTGCAGAGTTAACTTCGCTTCATGCAAGTTTGGACTCAGATACATATGAAGTAAAGGAGGCCTCTAACCTGCTCAGCGGTTATCCTGAATGTGCATTCTCCACCCCGACCAGCTCCCCGGGACCTGCCTGAAACATCTGCAAGTAAAGGTATGGAGAGAAGCTGCATTGTGTGTGACTGAATTCTTTACTACACCCTGCATCATCACCATAGACTTCCAGGGACCCGTCTCACCTGTGGGAGACTTACCACCCAGCTGCTCCCATAACATCCCCTGCGAAGATCCTTATAGCAGCGCTGGTCCAATTGATCAGATACCACAGGTGGCGTCACGAACTACCTATCCTTATAATCCCCTGTAAATATCCCCCATTGCATGACCGCCAGGGCCACGGAACGAGTCCCGCTGCCAGTGACATCTCCCATAGAAATCAATGGGCTCGGCTCCGAGTACCCCATAGCCCTGGTATCCACCTCAGTGTGGTGTGTGTCATCTAACTTGGCGTCACGAACAGGATAAGAAGCTTGCAATTGTGAGTCCTGTGTGCCTATTGAACTGTTTTGTGAAAAAGACTGTTTGCTGTATTTGGCGCCAAATACCGCCATTTTACCGCCATATTCGCGCCCTAAGGCGCTGGTGAAGAAGGTGGGCGTGCATTTGTGGGCGTACCTGGAAGAGCGCGCTGTTCCCTAGTCCCGCCCTCAACTCTGACGCGGCGGCAGGTCCTGTGAGAGCGGAAGTGAACGCTCTGACAACACAGCGCCAGCGAAAAAGGTCCTGTCTCCACCGCTGTGCCTGCGACGCTGCAGCCTTTGAAAGAGGTAGGCTCCGACTAAACAGGGGGGCACCAACATGTCGCAGCAACCGGCAGACGGAGCGGCCCCCGCCGGAGGCCCCCATAGCCCACCGCTTGGCATTGTAGTGCAGGATGGAGGTGCGGGCCCCTCACCTGGTCCGGTGGTCCCGCTCATGCCCCTAACGCTCCCATACATGCCAGGAGCGAAGTGGCTCCCTCAATACAGCGGCGAGCCAGACACCCTGCCAGGGTTTAAACGGAAAATATGTAGCATCCTAGACATGTACTCCATGACTGAAAAGCAAAAAGCTGCTGTGGTAATAGGGCAGTTAGCTGGTGCGGCTGAGAGAGAAGTAGAGACTTGGACCACTGCAGACCAGGAGTCGGTACCTGCGATTCTCTTAAAGCTACAGGCCATCTTTGAGGACCGCACAGAAACGGATCTCCGGATGGCATTTTATCAGTGCTCCCAGAGACCAGGTGACAGCATTAGGGACTACGCCTGCCGACTACAGGGGGCCCTGCGAGCTCTCAAACAGGCTAACCCTGCAAGTGCCATTGACGAAAGCAAAATGTTGAAAGAACAATTTGTACGGGGACTGAGGTCTCCAGCGGAAGGCAGGACTGTAAACTGGTGGTCCTTGGATCATCCAGATGCCACTTTTGATGCCCTAAAGGACATGGCAATAAAAGGACTGCGACCCTTGGAAAAGCCAGAGGTGGCAAATCAGTATCACCCGGGTGAAGCCACTCTAAAGCCGGCAGTACCCACCTTTTCCCCGCAGGTGGCAGAAGCTAAAACGCAGGTGGCGCCCCCTAGTGAGTTGGAATGTCTGCGCTCGGAAGTGCGCCAGCTGACTAAGAACCTGGCCACTGTAATGAATGCCCTGCAACTGCGGAAAGAAGAAGGAGGAAAGATCCTACTAGCCGACTGTCCGGAGGATGTCCCTTGGATGAACCGGAGGAAATGGAGGACGTCGCCTCACCGGAGGAGGACCACGCCACCCCCAGGAGCGACTCCTGATCAACACCATCCTCGCCGGGAGATCATCTGCTACCGCTGCAACCAAAAAGGTCATATGGCTCAGCAATGTCCTTTAAACGAGCCGATCCTGGGTCAGAGGGCCAACACCCAGGAGTAGACTCATCAGGCCCCTTAGACTGGAACCGCAGGTTCGTGGGTGGACGACCCTACCTGTCCATCATTCTGGACGGGATTGCAATTCCTGCACTGCTGGACACTGGATCCCAGGTGACCATAATACCTGATGTCCTTTATAATAAATTTTGGTCAAAGGACAGTCTCCAGCCCCCGAGCCCTGACTTTACAGTGTACGCCACCAATGGTCTCCCTGTTGAAGTACTCGGAGCCAAAAATGTGGACGTAAAAGTGGGCAGAGTGGAGCTGAAGGATCAGGGACTTCTAGTAGTCAGGACTGTAAATGAGGAAAATGGCCTAAATGTGATATTAGGTACTAACATTATCAGTAACTGTCTGGGAGAAGTTGTGTTTTTGCTCCAACAGCTCGCTGAAGTTGCCAAGCCAAAGCAGAAGGGAGTGATCCAGAGGGAGATCCGGGCCCTGATGTGCCAGCAGCAAGCGAAGCTTACAGATGGTGAAATCGGTAATGTACGGGTCACGGACTCGAATCCCATTGTAATACCCCCAATGAGTGAAATGTTAATATGGTGTAGAGCAGCCATAGGTCTGAGAGGACAGAACTACCAAGCAGTAGTAGAGCCCCATCGTTCAGAGCACAGACCTACACTCTTAACTGCTAGAGGGGTAGTGGAAGTAATAAATGGGAGAGTACCAGTACAACTTCTCAACTGGGGAGACGATGAAGTAAATTTACCACGTTATGCCACAGTTGCTAAATTACATGCCGTAGATAACAATTCTATCCTCACAACTGAGTCCTTAGCCTCCCGCCAACCAGCGGAGGATAATGATCCGGCAACCCCGGTAGCGGATTGGTGTCAGCAGCTTCATATAGGGACAGACACCACTTCCGTCCACCAGAAACAGGGGGTACTACGGGTGGTACAAGAGTACGCACAAGTATTTAGCAAACACCCACTTGACTTTGGGACAATTAAGGGAGTACAGCATCATATCCCTACAGGCAGTCATCCCCATCAAAGAGCGGTACAGGCCTATACCTCCAGCCCACTATCAGAAAGCTAAGGAAATGTTGCGTGACATGAAGAAAGCCGGGGTGATAAGGGATAGTTGTAGTCCCTGGGCAGCACCTCTAGTTCTAGTTAAGAAAAAGGATGGTAGCATGAGAATGTGTGTAGATTACAGACAAGTAAATCGCATAACACATAAAGATGCATACCCATTACCACGCATAGAGGAATCCTTAGCTGCTCTGAAAATGGCTAACTACTTTTCTACCCTCGACCTTACTAGTGGGTACTGGCAAGTAGCTGTGGCTGAGGAAGATCGGGAGAAAACTGCTTTCACCACCCCAATGGGACTCTGCGAGTTTGACAGAATGCCGTTTGGCCTCAGCAGTGCCCCAGGAACATTCCAGAGAGTGATGGAGAGCTGTCTGGGACATCTCAACTTTGAAACCGTGTTGCTGTACCTGGACGACGTGATTGTGTACTCCAAGACATATGAAGATCATCTGAAGCACCTGGCAGAGGTATTCGAGTCACTGTCCAAGTATGGGATGAAACTGAAGCCCTCAAAGTGCCATCTGCTCAAATGGAAGGTACAGTACTTGGGACATATTGTCAGTTCCGAAGGAGTAGCGCCGGATCCCGAGAAGGTCACAGCCATCCAGAAATGGCCGGAGCCGAAGAATCTAAAGGAGGTGCGTCAGTTCCTGGGACTAACAGGTTACTACAGGAGGTTTGTAAAAGATTACACCAAGAAAGCGGCGCCTTTACAGGACCTCCTGGTCGGACAACCTCTCAAGAGCAAAAACCCTCCATTCAATTGGGGTAAAGAACAAGCTGAGGCATTCAAAGAGATGAAAGAGATCCTGACCGGCGATGAAATCTTAGCCTACCCTGATTACAGCCAACCGTTCCTGCTGTACACCGATGCCAGTAACGAGGGATTGGGAGCAGTCCTCAGTCAGAAGCAGAATGGCCAAGAAAAAGTCATCGCATATGCCAGCAGAAAGCTCAGGCCAACTGAGAGGAACCCGGAAAACTATAGCAGCTTCAAACTGGAGTTCCTAGCGCTGGTCTGGGCCATTACCGAAAGATTCAAACATTACCTTGCCTCCAACAAGTTCACTGCGTACACAGACAACAACCCCTTGATGCACCTTGAAACAGCCAAGCTGGGAGCCATGGAGCAACGTTGGATGGCTCGGCTGTCAAACTATCAGTTTACCATCAAGTACAGAGCGGGCCGTAAAAATGCTAACACGGACGCCTTGTCCAGAATGCCGCACGAATCCGACACGGAGGAAGAATCAGATGATCTGAAAGAAATCGAGCTACCTGCGTTCCACCGAAATGGGATGGTCCAAGAGCAACGAGTCTACAGAAAGCGGTGTGGTGAGATGTTGAACCCTTTACCTCATCACAGCTGGAAGGAGACTCAGGACAGTGATCCAGTGGTCAGCCGTGTCAAGGAGCTGATAAGACAGGAAGGTTCCTCCTTGGAGAAAGACGCACCCATACCAGCAAAGCTCCTGTGGAATGAGAGAAGCCGGTTGTTCATCTACCGTGAGAAGTTGTGCAGGAGATACGTCGACCCAAGGACCCATGAGATGGTTTGGCAGATAGTGGTCCCCAGAGCAGACATCCAAATGGTGTTAGAAGCCTACCACGATCAAGCGGGACACTTTGGCTGGAAAAAGCTGGAGACCCTGTTGAGGTGTCGGTTCTACTGGGTAGGGATGCGCAGCTCCATCGAGAAGTGGTGCCGGAACTGTGGACCCTGTGGCCTCAGACGAAAGGACTACTGTAGTCAGAAGGCACCCTTGCAGCCTATCCGGACGACTCGTCCCTTGGAGATCGTGGCATTGGATCACATCAAGTTGTCCCCAAGCAGGTCGGGATACACATATGCCCTGACCATGGTGGATCACTATTCCAAATTTCTGGTGGTTGCCCCTGTCAAAGATCTGACAGCAGAGACAGCAGCAAAAAGCTTCCAAGCAAGTTTCTGCAGACCACACGGATATCCGGAGCAGGTGCTGACTGATCGAGGTCCTGCATTCGAAGCTGAACTGTTTAAGGAATTCTGTCAATTGTATGGGTGTAAGAAGATCAGAACAACACCGTACCACCCTCAGACCAATGGCCTTTGTGAAAAGATGAATCACATTGTCATCGACTTACTGAAATCTGTACCACTGGAAGAAAGAAATCGGTGGCCTGACTTGCTACCTGATCTGGTTGACTTGTACAACCACATACCAGTAAGTTCCACCAACTGCACTCCAGCCTACCTTATGAGAGCAAGACTCGGAAGGCTGCCAATGGATTTAGAACTTGGTGTGGTAGAACCAGAGGCTGATGACAGTGCTGAAGATTGGGACACAACTCGACAAGAACAGTACAGGAGAGTACAAGCCTGCGTGGAGGACAGTCTCAATAGAGTAAGAGAAAAACAAGAGAAGAACTATAACAAAAATGCTCCCGCTAAGCCTCTTATGCCTGGAGAAATCGTGCTAAAAAGAAAAAGAAGGATGCACAAATTGGATGATCAGTGGGAACAGGAGCCATATGTCGTGCAAAATTCCAAATTTGATAACAGAAAGACCTGTACCATCAGCAAGGATGGAGGAAAAACGACTGCAACTGTGTCTAGAGATCATCTAAAGTTGTGTCCGGGCCCATTAAAGCTTCGTGAAGAAGAACCTGTTGTTAATCAGAAAGAAAGTGAGGAAGCGGTCATACATACGGATTTGGGAGATTTACCTGTGGATTGGCCCAGAATGGGAGACGCTGTAATTATTCCTGTGCTGCAGTTTTATCAACCGCAAGAGGAGTCTCTACATCCAGTCATACCAATTGTGCCAGTTGAGCCAGTTCCAGAAGGACCTATTCCGGCAGACCCTCAACCATTGGGATCCCAAGCAGCGGAACCACAAGAGGCAGCACCACAAGAAGTGGAATCCCCTGGTGAAGCAGTACCGCCTCGCCCAGTCGCTAGCATGCTTGCCAGGTCCCTAGAGAGGTGGAGTCGTGTCTATAGTTTGCCGTTACACAGAGCAGATAGGCTAGAGACTACTACAATACCTGACACCACTCTACGTAGGTCAGAACGTATTACTAAAGGAAGATTACCTATTCGTTATCAAGAGTAGTCCTAGTAAACTAGTCTAGTAAGACCCAGACAGGGTTTACTGCATCTGAAGAATTGTATAAAGTTTTACAAAGAAGATTTTTGCACTTTAATAGAAGTTAAAGTATTAATGTGATTTCTATTGATATGTCTTGATATGTGTCTTTTATTATGCATGGACTGCGTGGCTGTGGACTGTGCCAGCCCAAGAACTTGTATTGTAAATAGTTTGCACTACGGTGCTACATCTTGGTTTTACACAAAGCCTTGAACTACCTCTGAAGAAAAACCCGTATGGTGGGCCTAGAGTGAGGTCTGCAGTCAGAAGTCCTGCAGCCCACCCAGGACCCACGTGGGAGGTTTTTGGTGCGGGTCCTCCACAAAAATTTGTCTTGTATTATGAGAATGTTTTGATACTTTTGATACTTTTGTATTTTTCTAATGTACAAATTGTAACGTTCAAGAAGTCTTACCTCCCGGATGGGAAGAGTTAAAATGTTGTTGTTATATGCAAAAACAAAAATGTTTTCTTTTTCTCTTTTACAGCCCGGGAGTGCTGTGTTTAACCAAGGGGGGATGTGTGGCCCAGCTATGTCAGGCACACATAATCCAGGAAAATGCACAGGAAGGTAACCGCAAAAGCTTGATATCCATTCACGTCACTCACACTTTCAGACACACCCACCAGGGGTATAAGAGGTAGTGACACGTAGCAGAGTTCATTCAAGTTTCCTGTCTGAGAAGAGCTCAGTTCAGTCTGTTTCCTGTCTTCGGACAGCTCAGATCAGCAGAGAGTTCAGTCAGTCAGCTTCCTGTCTTAGGACAGTGCAGTTCAGTGTCAGTCCAGTCTGGACTTGGAGGATACTGAGAGCTGATCAGTGAGCTCTGGAGAAAGCTGACATTTCCATCAAAGCTACAAGTGCTTATGTTAAGAGCGAGAGCAGGGCGAAGGGCGCAGTGGAGAAGTAAGAGTGACAAAGGGACAGACACCCTCACTCAGTTAACCGGACACCGGGGTCCGAAGCGTTGCTAGCGCTTCACGCCTAGTAACAAGAAACCGGAGGCTTTCTGGACTACAGGTCGCAGAAGGTAGCCCTAAGCGCTGATACGTAAACGGAGTCAGGGGGAACAAGGACTTTTAGCAGGGCCCTGCATAGAGGGACTCTGTTCTCACCAACCAAAAGGCTCCACCACAATGTCAGCCGGGCTTGGCAGCTATTGAGAAAGCTGGAGATTGCAGAGTTAACTTCGCTTCATGCAAGTTTGGACTCAGATACATATGAAGTAAAGGAGGCCTCTAACCTGCTCAGCGGTTATCCTGAATGTGCATTCTCCACCCCGACCAGCTCCCCGGGACCTGCCTGAAACATCTGCAAGTAAAGGTATGGAGAGAAGCTGCATTGTGTGTGACTGAATTCTTTACTACACCCTGCATCATCACCATAGACTTCCAGGGACCCGTCTCACCTGTGGGAGACTTACCACCCAGCTGCTCCCATAACATCCCCTGCGAAGATCCTTATAGCAGCGCTGGTCCAATTGATCAGATACCACAGGTGGCGTCACGAACTACCTATCCTTATAATCCCCTGTAAATATCCCCCATTGCATGACCGCCAGGGCCACGGAACGAGTCCCGCTGCCAGTGACATCTCCCATAGAAATCAATGGGCTCGGCTCCGAGTACCCCATAGCCCTGGTATCCACCTCAGTGTGGTGTGTGTCATGTCTAGGTGGGCTTCCATAAAAAATGTTGCATTGAATGCAAGGCCTGCCATACTACCAAGTCATATGCACCCTAATAAGCCTTTGAACCGAGGTACTGGATGGGCCCAGGAAAATCCACTTCACATTATTCATTTTGTCATCCCATTCTGTTTTTTTTTCATTGACTGCAAGGCCTGCCCTGCTACCAAGTCATATGCACCCCAATAACCCCAATCCCCCTTGGAAGAAACATGGAGGAGGGCCTCATAAAAAATTTCCCATTAAAAAGGAGTGGGTCTCCTAGACTTGGAATGCCCATACACTAAGTGTGTTGGCTGGCAAACCTCAACCTTTTCCATAACAAGTATTTAACACCCAGCAAAAACACCCACCCTTGTTAGGATTTTGACACTGGCTGTAGCAGCACTGAACATGTTAACCCTGGTGATGTAGTGGCGGTCGATGATGAGACGTGGAGGAAGGCCTGATTAAAAACTAGGCCCAATTTAAAGGAGGGGTCTCCTAGACTTGGAATGCCCATACACTAAGTGTATGGGCTGGAAAACATTTTCCCCTGTGGGGTACACCTCAACCTTTTCCATAACAAGTATTTAACACCCAGCAAAAACACCCCCCTTGTTAGGATTTTGACACTTGCTGTAGCAGCACGGAACACGTTAACCCTGGTGATCTAGTGGCAGTGGATGATGAGACGTTGAGGAAGGCCTGATTAAAAACTAGGCCCAATTTAAAGGAGCGGGTCTCCTAGACTTGGAATGCCCATACACTAAGTGTATGGGCTGGAAAACATTTTCCCCTGTGGGGTACACCTCAACCTTTTCCATAACAAGTATTTAACACCCAGCAAAAACACCCACCCTTGTTAGGATTTTGACACTTGCTGTAGCAGCACGGAACACGTTAACCCTGGTGATCTAGTGGCAGTGGATGATGAGACGTTGAGGAAGGCCTGATTAACTTTTTTATTTTCTTGCTGATGACACTGTATAGTGGCTCGTTTTTTGTGGGACAAGATGACGTTTTCAGCGGTACCATGTTTTTTTTTATATCCGTCTTTTTGATCGCGTTATTCCACTTTTTGATCGGCGGTATAATGATAAAGCATTGTTTTTTTGCCTTTTTTTTTATAGGGTTCACTAGAGTGGTTAACTAGTGGGACAGTTTTATAGGGCGGGTCGTTACGGACGCGGCTATACTAAATATGTGTACTTTTATTGTTTTGTTTTTTTTATTTACATAAAGAAATGAATTTATTGGGGAATATTTTTTTTTCTTTATGTAGGATTTTTTTAAAAATTATTTTTACACAAGTTTGTTCTTTTTTTTATAGGAAAGATGTGTATCTTCGTACTGTGTTAGCCAGTAGATAGAAAAATATTTAGAATTGAGAGTCCTCAGTGGTTGATAACTTTTAATGGTTAACTGAAAAGATGATAACAAATTGCAATCTTTCGAGACTACTCAGGTCTCTTCATCAGGCAAAGACTAAAACAAAAACTGAAGAATCACATATTTATACACAACACAGCACAGAAATAATGCAATAGGTAAGACAAGTGATGTGAAGCAGAACTGTCATTATGGGAGAGGATGAACATAAATATTGGAACAGTTCATAGATAAGGAGTGTGAAAGTTTTATTGCCCTCTGATTGGGGTCTGGTATTGTGTTTTGATGCCCCCAGGTCAGAGAAGCAGATTCCTTAATTGATGTAAAAGGACATAAATCCATGGGATATATTCATTCCAGCACTGAGAGTGTCAAAGGTTGTCATGAGCTTATATTCCCAAACCTTTTTATCTCTCTCAGATTTAAAGTTAGATTTTAATACAAGTAATTTCATGTCCATCATGCTATGACCGGGGATACAAAAGTGTTTTGCCACAGATAGATCCATTCTTTTTTCTCTTATTGTGTGGCGATGAGAATTCATCCTTGTTCTCAGTTTTTGCCCTGTCTCCCCCACATACAGACCCCCAGTTGGACATTTCGTACAAATAATTAAGTATACCACATTAGATGTGATGCAGCTGTCTTACCTATTGCATTATTTTTGTGCTGTGTTGTGTATAAATATGTAATTCTTCAGTTTTTGTTTTAGTCTTTGCCTGATGAAGAGACCTGAGTAGTCTCGAAAGATTGCAATTTGTTATCATCTTTTCAGTTAACCATTAAAAGTTATCAACCACTGAGGACTCTCAATTCTAAATAGTTTTCTTTTTTTTATACTTTTTTACTTTGTCTCAGGGTGGGACATCACAGTATAGTGTTAGATCGGTGATCTGACAGTTTGCACAGCACTCTGTGCAGGCGCTGAGAAGCCACCTTCCTGCAGGACCCCGCGGCCATCTTGGATGCGGGGCCTGAAGGGAGGAGGCCCTTGGAACAGCGCGATCACATCGCGCTGTTCTGAGGGTCTCAGGGAAGCACGCAGGGAGCCCCCTCCCTGCGCGATGCTTCCCTATGCCACCGGAACACTGCGATCATGTTTGATCGCAGTGTGTCAGGGGTTAATGTGCCGGGAGCAGTCTGTGACCGCTCCTGGCACATAGTGCCGGGTGTAAGCCCGTGAGCGCAGCTGATCGCATATGACGTACTATCCCGTCCACGATCATACGGGCCCGGGTCACCTGCACGGCATAGTATGTCAGATGTCAGAAAGGGGTTAAAAACTAAGCCCAATTTAGAGGAGCGGGTCTCCTAGACTTTGAATGCCCATACACTTAGTGTATGGGCTGGCAAACATTTTCCCTTGGGGGTGTACATATTTTTTGCATTTTGATGACGGCATCATAACACCCTTGCCAAAATATAGAGTGGCCGGAGCATGACTGAATACGTTCACCCTGGTGTTCAAGTGGTGGTGGATGGTGAGGATGAGGAGAAGGAGGAGGACACCAACTAGCCAAAATCATGAAGCGTATATCCATGTTTGGTTGTGAATAGGTGCATGGGAATACATCTCCCAAAAACCACTACATTGGAGTTTAGGCTTCGCTGTCACCATTTGGTGGTGTCGAGAAGTCAGGCCCAATCCATCCCTTGTTCATTTTTATAAGAGTCAGCCTGTCTGCATTTTCCATAGAAAGGCGAATGCGCTTATCTGTGATAATGCCACCAGCAGCACTAAAAACCCGCTCGGACAAAACGCTATCGGCAGGGCAGGCCAGGACCTCCAAGGCGTAGGGAGCCAGCTCATGCCACGTGTCCAGCTTGGATACCCAATAATTAAAAGGAACAGAGGAATCACGGAGGACGTTGGTATGGTCAGCAAGGTAGTCCCTCAGCATCTTAGAGAAGATTACATTCCTTGTCAGATTACCCCGTGCCCCAGTGCATGGATGATGGGAGGGTCTTAGAAAACTGTCCCAAAACTTTGCCAGTGTTCCCCTGCCTCTGCTGGAGTGGACTTGTGTCTATCTCACCTGTCCTGCTATCAGCAACACCCCACTGCACTTGCTCACTGAGCCAGTGCGCATGTCCTGAGTAAAACACACTGTGCCCAAAGATACCTGTGGCGCAGGGCAGCAGCGGTGAAGATGCCTGCTTCAGACTAACAGGACCTGAAGCACGTGACTGCCAAGGGGCGGAGCCAGCCACAGGTCTCTCAGAGGAAGCAAGAGCAGAGAGAGATTGCTTCAGACCAGATAGGACCTGAAGCTCCAGACTGCTGGGGGCGTTGCCTAAGCTCCGGAGAGCTAGGAGCTGAAGGAAAACTCCCAGAAGGGTAACTACGGGACAAAGCTACCAAAGGGCATAGACAGAACGGATAGTCAGGACGTAGCCAAGAGGTCATTCACAGAGAGGGAAGCGCAGTACAAGAGAAGCAGGCAGAGGGTAGTCAGGACGTAGCCAAGGGGTCATACACAGAGAGGGCAGCACAGTACAAAAGAAGCAGGCAGATGGTAGTGTCATGTGTGCATCGCCACGAAGATCGTCGCGGTTGCACATTCTGACTTCTCACAGCTGAGTTGCTGTTTCTTTGTGTTTGGCAGTTAGGGAGTTAATTCTGTCTGTGCTCAGTTCTGGGACTGGGTGCAGTTTCTTCCGGCTGCAATTAATTATTTGTTGATTGGTTTCCTTTAAATCTCTGGTTGTCTGTGTTGGGAGTTGCCAGTGAAATTCTTCATGCAGACCACAGATAGGATTGTATCTGTGTAGACTTAAGTTAAAGAGCTCCTTAGTTGTTTTAAGCTCACCTTGCTTAGAGTTTAATATCCCAGATCATTTATGTTCCTTCTGTGTTTGAGTGTGTATGCAAGTCTGTGTTTTCTCCAGTCTGTCTTATATGTCTAATCTGTGTATTTAGCAGAGATCAGCCCATATCCCTTTGGTGGTAATCAGAATCCTTCTTAGGACTGATTACAGGGTTCAGGGACTGATAGGAGACAGGGTTAGGCTGGAGACTTGGACCTCTGAACCATTATCAGTACCTCCAAGGTGAGGGATTAGTTAGGACCCCAGTTTAGGGTCAGGTTAGACCCCCGGTCCTCCTCTTTCCTGTGACAGTGTATCAAGTCCTCAAGATTAACCCTGAGTTCAACGGATATCGTGTCAGGTAAATCTATTCTATATTTACATGCTGATGTTGCTAATCTATATGTTGTATAGAGTGTTGTTCTTTTAAGAATAGTTTACTGACATCGTACACATATCATAAGACCGCGTGACAGGTAGTCAGGACATAGCCAAGGGGCATACACAGAGGGCAGCACAGTACAAAAGGGGCTGTCAAAACTCATAACATGGACACAGCCAAATCAGAACCAGACAGACGTAACGTAGCACAGGCACAAAGCACTGGCACAGGCACAACAGGGTCAAACACACTCGACCAAGGGTCAGAGTATAAGCGACGAGGAAAGACCCCACCATGAGGCTATAAGAAGCCTCCCAGAATCCCAGAGTGAGGCTGTCCATTGGGAGAGGGACACACATT
>JARQOD010000005.1:95233767-95354138 GCA_033576555.1 Oophaga sylvatica | reverse complement strand
ATGCAGATTATAAAAAAACCAAAAATTTTTGAGACCCCCTGGTGATCATTTAACCCTCTTACACCTGAGTAGAAAAGGGGGTTTATTCCACCAAAAGGGGAGAACGCCCCCCGAAAGGAATAACTTCTGTGGGGTATCAAGGGAAACCCACAACGTTAGCAAAATCTAACCATCGGTTTTAATAGCTGCCCAAATCAACGAAACCTGACAGAAAATGGGCCAGAGAGCATATCAAGTGACAGAAAAAAAAACTTGTCTTAACACTCCCAAGAAACTGAGCGTGCAAAATTTTCCCCCCCGTTTAGGGAACGAAATAGCTGAAGGCTCCCACAGTAGAAACAAACCCCCCTTGCGCTTTCGAAAATCATGACGCTGTGCCCCAGACACCCCTCCATCCACGCGGGCCAGCAGCTGGCTAAAAAGGCAACCCAAACTCCACGCTACTTCCCCGCCCGCAAAGTCGTCAATTTGAATCGTAATGAATAGAAATTGAGACCGGGGGGGACAGGAATCCCCCCATAACACCTTTTAAAACATTATCCGACAGCCCTTCCAAAAAAGGGCCGCCAAAGCGTCGTCTTTCCTTTGGGTAGACGCCCACCTACAATTCTGACATATAACTCAGCGTCATCCCCCTGATTTAATCCAAAAAAGGCTTTTTGTTGATCAGTGATTTTTGGCCATCGTACAAAACCCCCCCAAAAGCCAAAAAAATCATAACTCACTCAAAACGGACCCCCGGGGACGGGAAAAAAACCCAATCCGAGGATCCCGCGGGGAAGAGATGATAATTGAACCGCTGCCGCTTTTTCCGAGGACTTAGTTTTTTAAGGCAAAAAAAATTTTTCAATTTTTTTTTAAAATTCTGAAATTTTGCTCGATCCCCTAAAAACAAATCTGGCTTTGGGATCCTAGGTTCCACAAAGGAACCTAGCAATAGCGCAAACTCTAAAACCCAGTGGCAGCTGATCCCACCGGCCAAAACTGTAAAAAACTCCTTGGGGAAAAGTCCCCCCGCCCCAGGATCAGAGGAAAAAAAAAAAAAAAAAAAAATGCAACAAACAAAAAATTTTCTCTGACAACTTTTTTCCTTAAAAATTTTTTTTTCCCCCTTGTGAGACCATAAAATTTTTTTTGGGGGCCGGTGATACTGTTTTTTTACGGTAGCTGAGGATGCAGGTAAAAAAGGAAATCCCCCAGAGCGTTGAATCTATGGATGCGCCCCCCTGACTAACCACCGCAAAAGGCACCGGGGGAGTTTTCCTACTTGGTCCTAACGCCTCGTCACAGCCTAGAAACTAACTACACCTAAAGATAGAAAAAAAAAAGCTATCTGCCCCGGAGCAAATCCAAAGTTAATAAAAGCCCCAAACATGTAAGGCGGTTAGAAAGGGGGAAAAAAATGACACAAAAAAAATATATGAAAACGCTGGGCCCAAACTATCTAAATAAAAAGGGGAAGGGGGTATTTACTGCAATCTCAAAAACCCTAAAAAAAACCCCAAAAATCAAATTTTTTCAAAATCACCTGAATCACCGCCTCCCCCAACCTAAATTATTCCTGGTGTAACAAAAAAAAACAGCAGCCACTGAAAAAAAACTGGAAAAAGCAAAATAAAAAACAAGTGGCGGATAAATGAGGGGGCAAAAGCCCCCGGGGGGGGACCCTAAGGCCCCCCCAGAAGTGCAGGACAAAATGCAAAAATATAGCAAAACACAAATAAAAAAATTTTCTTATCGATAGCAGGTGCAGACACGACCACAGGCACAAGGGAAACTGGAAAGAAGGGAAAAAAAACAATTTTCACCGGGGAAACCCGAGGGGAAAATGACTCCCACATAAACCAATCATAACTCCTGATTTTCCCTCCCCACAATCCCACTATACCGCTTTTTAACCACCAAAGGGGCCTTGTCAGAATCATCTCAAACCCATTCACAACCGCCCCCTACTGACGGATTCAACGTTTGGCACATCAAAAGGAGATCAGATTTTTTTGTCGGGGGAAAACTTGAAAGGGAAATTCCGCCCCTCCAAAAAAACGCCATGTTCAAAAGTGAGTTTAAAATTCCAACAATTCCCATTACCATTTTTATAATTTATTCGACTCAGAAATTTTTTTGAAAAAAAGCACAGGGATGTACTCCTCCCTTTTCCTGAAAAACCCCGCGCCGACCCCCACAGAAAAAGCATAACCCAACCAAAAGGGGTTTGACATCGGGGTCAAAAAGGAAGGGGCTGCTAACCTCCCTTTAGAACAAAAAGCCTAAAAGGGGCCCCATATCCACTGAACCGAACAGCCCTTTCCTGGTAAGATCAGTCAGGGTTTGGGGAACACAAAAATTTTTTTTTAAAGAATTTTCATAATAATTGGCAACCCCCCAAAACCCTGTTTTGATTTCACACCAATGGTCTGGCCCCAACCCCACAGTTTTCCTTTCAGGGGCCATCTCAAACCTTTTAGGGAGAAAAGTACCAAAAAAAATAATCTTGAACAGCAACTCCATTTTTTGTTGGCAAAAGTAATTATCCCAGTAACTGAAATACTTCACGCACACTCCCCAATAACTCCAAAAACCGGTAAATAAATAAAAAAAAATCCAAAAAACACAACCACACTTCTGCCGATCAAAGGTCAAGGAAAGTCTTAATAAGATTCTGAAAAAAGCGGAGCATGGAAACCCAAAAGGGATGACCCCCAAATTTAAAATGACCCATGGAGTGTTAAAGCAGTTTCCATTATCCCCCCCTTATGCGCAAAAAATTGTTGCCCCCGAGAAAATTTTCGAAACCCTTGGCCCCCCTAACGGTTTTAAAAAATCAGGTCAATGGAGGGGGAAAATGATTGCGTACAGTAATCTTAATCTCACAAATCAAAAGGGCGAAACCGCCGTCCTTTTTTTAAAAAAAAAAAAAACCAAAAACCGCCACGGAATTTGGGAAGGCCTAAGGCCCCCGGCAGCCAACTTGTCTTATGTTTCCCCAAAACCCCTTTCTCTCAGGAATAGTCAAATTAAAAAAACATTTTGGGGAAAGTTGCCGGGGACAAATTAATTGCACAATCATATTCTCTTGGGAGGCAACCTGCGATTCCTTATCAAAAAAATTTCCAAAACCCTTTTTTTTTGGGTACGGGAAAAACCCCCCCTTAACTCAGCAGCAATACGCCCTTACAACACTTGTCATAACAATTGCTCCAGGACTTAATTCCATTGGTAACCAATCCATCCGGATTGTGCAATTTTAACCGGGGAACCCCAAAATCCCGGGTGGGGAAATTTATTCAAAACCCCCAAACCAAATCTCTTGAGAACACCATTAATAGAAAGGAAATTCCACTATGGTGGTAACATTTTTAAAGGGAAACCACACAAAACCACATTAATAGGGGAAACAAATTTTTGGGTTTAATTTTAGTTTTTTCCAAAAATTCCCAAAAATCACTTGAGTTTAAAACCAAATCCACAAAACCGAAACCCTTAATTCCCCTCAACGCATGGTAGCAGAAAGAAAGACCCCTTATTTTTAAACAAGCTAAACAGGCAAACTGCCTAATTTTTTTTTTCTCTTTATTTTTTCGAAGCGCACAGTTCAATAAAATGTTAAATTTTGCCCAATAGAAACACAAACCTTCAGCAATCTGCGGTTTTTTCCCCCAGAGTGGGTTTTGCCATTGCCCAATTTCCATCGCTCTGCAATGTCAGTACAGTCCCTCCGATTGGACTAAAAAGGCAGATTTACTCTCATTAACCCAAGCACGCGCCCCCTATCCCCCTGGGGCTAATTGCTCCTCTTCAATTTCCCCGGGATAGGATAAGCAAAAAAAAAATTTTTAAAAACCCTTCATTAAACCCGGCAAGAAAAACTTTTAAAGCGAATGCCCACCCCACCTGAGGGCCACCTTTTCGGAAGTGAGTAAAATATTTTTTCCAAACCCTGCCCCTTTTTAAAACGTTAAAATTCTGTCTCAGCTGATGAAACACGACGGACGTCATACAATAACCCCAAAGCAAAAAAAAACTATCCACTGGTTAAACATGGTCCTAGGGGCAAGAAAAGGCCCATCCTGGGTTCTTTGCAAAAAAGTGACATATAACCCTATCGCTGTATTCATCACCAGAGGTGGGGGTCCAAACGAAAATACAAAAGAAGCTTTAAAAAAAAAAAAAACTTTTTGTTCACCAAAAAAAAATCAGGCAAAGTATTTTGGCTCCACAAATGTCTCCAGAAGAACTACCACGTGTTGCGGGATCTCACCACCTTTTCCAGAGACCCTGCAGCGTTTTCCCAAACCCGGGGAACCGCACCATGAGGAAACAGAAAATCTTTCCTTTGAGATTTTTTTTTTTTCTGGACTTTCTGTTATAAAAAGTAAAAGACTAAGGAAAGATAGGAATTCTTCCCTAAAATAAAACTAAGCGGTCCCCCGATGAAACGGGGAACCGACCCCGCGACCAGACCCACTAAAGTCCTCAGCGTCTGAACGAAGACCTATAGTTGCGAGGGGGAATCCCTACAAGATCTGGGACGGGGGGAAAAGTGGACACCTCCTAACAGAAATTGGCAGGGGGAAAATTTAAAAGAAAACAAATTACTTCGGTCCTAAGACAAGTAAAAGATGAGTAAGCACCTAAGCACCGGCTACTTTAAAAGTAATAAACAATAGTCCAGAAAACCGAAGGGCGGAGCCCCAATAAAAAAGGAAAAAAGGCATGTGACCCAAACTGAAACAAACCAACAAGAGGGTTCTAAACCACGGGGTGGCCTCCCCCGCGGCCTCGGAACTTGGCATTTCGGCTGCAATGTCCCCCCCCCCGACTTCCGGGTTTTTCGATCACTTCTTCTGGTCCGGGGCCCTCGCATCTGCATTTTTCCCGCTCCGGGGAAACGCATCTGAAAAGGGTTTTCACTTGGGGAAGGCGTCCTTTCTGGGATCGCTCCAACACCAAGGGGTTTTGACCCCTTGTGACACCTCCTTTTCCCCACCAGGACTTAAAGGGGGAACTGTACCTCATTTTCGCCCAGATTAGGGCCACCGGCATCAGGGCTTACTACAGCATTCTGTAATGCGTAGTAAGCCCCCCTTTTTCCTGAAAGTGAAAAAAAAGAGTTATATTTACCACCCGGGGGTTTTCCCCGTCCTTGGGGGAGGGGGCTTTTGGGGAGGCCAGGGCCTCCCTTTGTGACGAAGCCGCGGGTTTTTCTGTCCCGCACGGGGTTTTTGCCCGGGGAGGGCTGAGCAGAGTACTACAGGCGCAGGGGCCCGGGGCCCCTCTGACCTTTCCCCCCGCCGCGCATTGTAGCATTGCCGCCCACACCAGGGGGGAGCAGTGCGCCTCGCATAGCCCGACGGGACAGAAAGAACATCCGGCTTGTCACAAAAGGGAGGGGCCCCGGGCCTGACCCACGCCCCCTACACGAAGACTGCGGGGAAACCCCCGGGGATAAATATAACAGTTTTTTTTTTATTTTTGGGGAAAATCGGGGACTTATCCCCACCTACAAAGCTTAGATAAGCCCCCTTATGGCGGTGGGGCCCATCCATAGGGGGGAAAAGAGGGGGCAATTCCTTTAAAAATCGGTCGTGACTGGGTCTTTCCCAAGACAAACCCAAAACAACAGCCAAGGCAACAAAGGAGTAATAAAAAAAAACACATAAGGTTTGAAAGGGAAAGCCAGTTTCCAGACCTTAATCCCATAGAAAAATTTTGGAGGGAGTTAAGCTCCAAGCTGCCAGCGACACCTCAAAATTTAAAAAATTTAGAATGATCTGCAGAGGAGTGGCCAAAATTCCCCCCGACGTGCGAAAAACCATCACAATACAAAAAAAAACTGACTGCAATGTTTTTTTGGATTTTATTTATTGATATTCTATCTCCAAAAAAAATTTAAAACCTACTCTTAAAATGTAGACTGTTCAGGTCTTTGCGCGACAAATTAAAAACAAAAAATCAAATTTTTATTTCCCACACTGAAATTTTATAGCGCTTTTTTTTAAAAATTAATTAAAAATTGGGTTTTGGGGAAGCAAATGTGAATTGGGAGTGGGGGTGTGGGGGAAAAATCTGAATGGGGGGTGGGAAGCAAATTTTAACTCGGGGTGGCGAGCAAATGTTAATTGGGAGGGGTTGCGCAAATGGAATTGGGAGGGGAGGGGAGAGAAATTTTAAATTTTGGGAGAGAGGGGGGAGAGCAAATGACAAATTGGGGTGGGGGGACAAAGCCCTTTTTGGAGTGGGAAACAAATCTAATTTTGGGGGGGGGGCCAAAATACTAATTTTGAGGGGGTAAGGCAAAGAAAATTGGTAGTGGGGGGAAGCAAATGATAATTTGGGGGAGTGAGGGGGCAAATGATAATTTTGGGAGGGATGGAGAGAAATGCAGAATTGGGAGGGGGGGGGGGAGACAAATGCAAATGGGAGTGGGTGGGGAGCAATGCACAATTGGGGGGGGGGGTGGAGCCAATACAAATTTTGGGAGTGGGGTGGGGGAGCAAATGCAGTTTTGGAGGGGGGGTGGGAGAGCAAATGCTAAATGGAGTGAGGGTGGGATAAAAAATGCTAAAGAAGTAGGGGTGGGGGGCAAATGAAAAATTGGAATCGGGGTGGGGAGCAAACGAGAAATGGGAGTGGGGGGGGGAAAGCAAATGTAATTTTGGGATGGAGGGGGAAGAAATGAAAATTTTGGGTGTGGGGGGGGGAGAGCAAAAGAGAATTACAGTGTGGGGGGGCAAATGCTGAATTTTGGGAGGGGGGGTGGGGGAGAAGTGCTGATTGTGAGGGGAGGACAACAAATGAAACGATTAAGGGGTGGAAAAAATTTTGGGGTGGGAGAAAAGGGGAATAAAAATTGGGGAAGGGGGTGCATGTAAATATGAAGAACAGGGGATGGGGTATGGGGGAAAGAGGGTGCATGTAAATATGAAGAATGGGGGGTTGGGGGGTAATAGTGAGGGCACGGGGGATGACAATTTAGTGATAATAAGGGGAAAGCGTAGGGGTGCAATTTAATTTATTATTTTTGGTTGGGAAGTGGTTATTATAGTTAGGGGGGAGTGGGGGTTTAAATTTTTTAATTTTAAATTTTGGTTGTAAAAATAATTATATATTAAGGTGGTGAACCCTTTTTCAGTGCGAAGTGTGAATTGGGGGGAATTCTTAGAAGCTGTTTTTAAGATAACTTGTGTTATTTTATGTAGAACGAGCCTGGCTGGAAAAAATGATGGGTTTTTTACGGATGAAGGAGAAAAAAAGATGAAGGATTTCAACTAGAGGGGTCATTGGAATCATTTTATTTTCTGTACCCTGACGCATAACTATATACTGTAAACAAAGCTCCTGTGTATAATGTCACGGGGGATGACTGTTTTCCTGACACTATACACTATATACCAGCTCCTTTTTTGTCACTTGTGATTCCTGTATTCTTTACACAACACTGTACAACCCTTTGTATATGTCACTTGGACACGTAAACTATACACTTAACGACTCCGTTAAATTTTTAATGGTGACCCTTTTTTTTTCCCGACCTGACACTAATAAAGGGGCCTGTGTATAATGTAAAAAATGTCACTGTTTTACCGTACACGAACTAAACAGACCCTGTGTATAATGTCTGGTGATCCCCGTAAAACCTATACACTGACCATATACAGAGCTCTTGTTTATAAGTCATGGGAGGTGATTTTTGTATTACCTTACACTGTATATATGTACAACTGTTATTGGGGATTTTTTTGGGAAAATTTTGTATTGTTTTTTGGGGTTTTTAATGACATTTTGTATATTCCACATTTGGGGGTAAAAAGGTTAAAACGCTGTGTGGAGAATTTTTCTATGTCGTTTTTTTTACTTGTCCTGTGTGGGAATTTGGGGTTTTTTATGATGTGCGGTATTTTCCCTTTTTTAGGGATTTTGTCAGGGGGTACGCCACGGGGGTCGCCGTTTTAAACTCTGACTTTCCACTTTGGTTTCTGTTTTTTTTTTTTTTGGTTTAAAGAGGGGTTTAATTTTACCTAGCTCTTGCTAAGACTGGGGCCCCTGCCCGGCGTTTTAATTATGTTCTAATTAATTTTTAATACCTCCATCGCTTTTTTGATCCGGGGGAAAGCATTCAGTATCTAGAACTGGATGGTTTGGAATACTTAAGCAAGAGTCCTAGTTTTTTTTACTTTTACAGCTTTTATTTTTTCTCGGGCCTTTGGTGTTCCTACTTTTTGGGGGTGTTGTATGTAAGACTTTATTTACTTTATTTCTGTCTTTCTTGTATGCTTTCTGTTCTTTAAAACCTTACCTGTTCATTCCCTTTGGGGTAATCAGGGTCCTTCTTAGACTAGATTACAGTGGCGGGGATTGATAGGAACAGGTTTTACGCTGGTGGCCTGGACCTCTGTACCTTTAACATACCTCCAGGTAGGGATTAGTTTAGGACCCCAGTTTAGGGTCAGCATAGACCCCGGACCCTCTAACCAGACAGTGTATAACATTCCGTATTGACCCACGGACATTGCAGGTAATTTTTATGTTTCATAATATCTATCGCATGTTATATAGGAGTTGCCCTTTGATATAGATTACTGACATCACATATATAATAACTGCTAACAGCGGACATTTTCACCGGCCCAACTAAAGATCTCCCCACTGTCATGGACCAGTAGCCCGCTGGCCCGGCAGTTGCAGGGTGTCCATGGATTTGCAGACTTAACCCAAAGGTTTTGCCCCCCGGAGCAAACCAGATCTGAACCAAGGTTGCTCTCCCGGACAGTTCATGGGTGGGCGGGACAAATTTTTTACTTTCGGGGGCATGTAAATGTACTTCGGCTGCGGCCCCGGGGGTAAATCTGGGAGTAAGGCAGAGGGTGGGAATTGTTATCTCGCTCTTACAAGGGGCCCCCTCAATCTTGGGCGTTCTCTATTCCTCCAGGCTCCCCAATCTCCAGTCAGTGGATGATTTTTTACTGCCCTGGGTCTGGTATATGATGACCGGACGAGTTTCCCTTGCTGAAACAAAGTTACGTAAAATACGGCAAGGAAATCTTTCCAGCGGAGGAATATTCTTCTGATTCCTAATGGGCAACAGATACTCGTGGAAGACCCAGTCTTAGACCATTTTTCAAGGTTGTCTGACAAATTAAAAGATGTTTTTGGTTCAGTATATTTCCTCATCACTGGAGCTGCTATGGCCCCTCGCTTTTCGCATTGATAGACAATTCGGGAAAACGGGGAGGTAACTCCGCCCCCGTGAGACTCCACCACTACAAAGCCCTTATACTGAGGTTCCCCTGGTCTGTTCTAGGAACCCATGCAGTTGGGAGGGACATCTTTTTGTAGGAGGGAATCGGCGGTGCGCCGCAAGACTAGAAGGTGTTTTTTTTTTGCGGGAGAGAGGGACATTTGTTGGGGGGGGTCCATCCCGGGCCCCCTTTGAGCAAAGGAGTTAACCTGGGAGTGTGTATTTCGTCCCCAAATCCCTTCAGTTTCTCGTGCTGCGGAGGTGGTGATTGGGACAGAACTGAGAGGATTTCTGTTTTTCTTGATAGTGGGCCCGGGGCTAATTGGTGGACGCTCGGTTTGCCCAGGTCATGGTATGCAACTGAGTGTATTGGCCAAAACCGGTCCCTATAGTCTCTATTGATTCAGACCTCTCGGTCAAGGTAGCTTGGTACAAGCTGTTCATAACATAGATCTTCGAGTGGGGCAAACATAAAGAGCAATTGTCTTGTTATGTGTTGGGGGTCTACCTACTCCTATTGTGTTGGGGACTTCCTTGGTTGGCAAAACAAAACCCATGATTGATTGGCAATCCAGAAAATAACATGGGGTGAATTTTGCAGGAATAACTGCATGAGCACGGTCACGGTGCGGTTGTGCCCCAGGACTTTTGTCTCCTTTTCTGGAGGCTTTGGGGAATTTTCTCAAGGAGGGGTAAAGAGTTACCTCCCATCGGCATATGCGGCTCAATAAAGTTGCTTCCTGATCCTTTCTCGTACTTTTCCCAGGGCCGGAAAACGGATGTCCGTTCCTATTCCTCAGGAGGGAGTTGTAGTGCGCTGATGCTCGAGCTTGAGGGGGAGGATTGGGGGCCAGGGGACGCCCCGTGGGACTTCCAGGGAGACTGATAGTTCCAGTCGGTTAAGACGAAGTTACGGGGAACCGTTTCAAACGGATGGGGATAGGGGAGAGTTTTTTTGGGCAGACTGAAGGTGAACGATCTGGTTTGGTTGCTACCAGGAATATAAAAAACTTAAAGTTTCCTCCTGGAGGTTGGGGGCCCAGATCATCGGGCCGACAGGATCGTTCCATAATTAACCGTGGCATTTGACTGGACCTCCCTCCACGTTTAAGATCAAATGTGTTTTACAAGTCATTACTTAAAAAGTAGTGGCACCAATACCGCACCCTACCTCCCCCTTATGGTATGTAAGATAATGGAATTTCATGGGTCGAAAATCATTGACTACGTCTCATTTGCCGATCCCTTCGTACTTGGTCATTTGGAGGGGGTAGGGCCTGGGAGAGGACTGGCCCCGCGTCGATTTAACGCAGACGATTGGTTCGGGCCTTTCACACAAAATCACCTGGGCAAAACCGGCCTGAGGGTCCGGGTCCTCTCGTAGGGGGGGGGTACTGTCATGGGTGTACGCCACGAGGATCGCGCGATTACACACTCTACTTCTCACGCTGAGTTGCTGTTTCTTTGTGTTGGTAATGAGGGAGTTAATTTTACCCAGCTCTTTGCTAAGACTAGGTCCGCCTCGCCCGGCTGTTTTGATTATGTTCTAATTAGATTTCTTCATTACCTCCCCGTCTGCTTGTTAGATTCCGGTGGAAAAAACATTCATGTAGTCTAGCAACTGGGTCGTTCTGAAATACTTAAGCTAAGTGCTCCTTAGTTTTTTTACTCTTACAGCTTATAGTTTATCTCTGAGACCTTTTGGTGTTCCCACTTTGGGTTTTAGTGTTGTATGAAGACTTTATTTACTTTATTTCTTCTTTCTTTATGTCTTTCTGTTCATTAACCGTTACCTTTCATTCCCTTGGTGGTAATCAGGGTCCTTCTTAGGACTAGATTACAGTTGGCAGGGGATTGATAGGAGACAGGGTTTTCGCTGGTGGCCTGGACCCTGTACCTTTTAAAAGTACCTCCAGGAGGAAGTTAGGACCCCATTTAGGGTCGCATAACCCCGGTCACCCTCTAGCCAAACAGTGTATAACGGATTCCGATTGACCCACGGACATTTCAGGTAATTCATTTATCATATTTCACGCAAAGTTTATAGGATTTGCCCTTTTGATATAGATTACTGACACACATATATATATACTGCTATACAGCGGGACAATAAATTTATCACATCGGTAGTAATATGTGTCTGGTCATGGTGTGATGGTATTTGTACCTTGTATGAGGTATTATTCGTCACTATGTGGTAGTAATATGTGGTCCGGCCATGGTGGGACGTTATTTGTCCCTGTATGTGGTATTATTCAGTCACTATGTGGTGGTAATATGTGGTCTGTTCATGTATGGTGGTATTGTCCCTTGTATGTGGTATTAGTCGGTCAATATATGGTGGTAACATGTAGTTTGGTCATGGTGTGATGGCATTTGGCCCTTGTAATGTGGCATTATATACTAAGGATGGGATACTCACAGGCCAGCTGCTTCCTTCAGGTTCCCAAACCTGCAGGCAAATCTACTGCCAACAGTCCAATTCGCACAAACACCTGGAAGTGTTTTCTAGGAAACTGTCCAAGCCCCTATCTTGTCAGAAAGCAGCTGTAATTCCCTAAAGCCGCCCTCAATACAATACAGCTGTAGTGCCATAATGACCACCCCTCACACAATCCTGCTGTAGCGCCCTAATGACTCCGCACAACACAATACAGCTGTAATGCCCTAATGACCGCCCTCGCCACAATACAGCTGTAGTGCCATAATGCTGTCCTCGACAGAATAAAGCTGTAGTGCCCTAATGACTGCCTCTCACAATACAGCTGTAGTGCCCTAATGACCAACCTTGACTAGAGTTGAGCGATACTTTCCGATATCCAAAAGTATCGGAATCGGATGGTATCGCCGATACCCAAAAAATACGGCGATACCCGATACCGATACCGGAAATCCAATGTAAGTCTATGGGAACAAAATATCGGAATAAAAAAAAAAACATTCTTGCCTTGTTGGTTAATTGTACATGAAGGAAAACAACAAGAGTATATAGAATTATTGGGGAAGGTTGAGGAGACATTAAAGGATAGATGTTTAACCCAATCAAATGGAATACATAAATATTTTTTTTTTTAAAGATGTTCGGATTGACGAAGAAATTGACAATGTTGTTAAAGTTTTTTCTATTTTGGCAAATATGTATATTTCACAACTTCCATGCTCTTCACCTTTTAACTTTTGACACACTTCTCCTTCATAATCTTCACAGCATCAACTTTTTCATCAAATTATTCTTCATCTCCCTTCTTATCTTCTTCTTAAACTTCTTGCTATTCATCTTTTTTTTAAACATTACTCATATTCTGCTAATACATGCCTCCTGACGAACAAGCGAAACGTGCGTTGGGGCGACGGGGAGCAAGTGTACTACACATGTCATGTAAGTGTTCTAGCAATGCGCTTTAGTTACCATGTATTAGCAATGTTTATTTTCCCTCTGGTTCCTGTATGGACAGACGATAATGTTAGATGTTACATTGGTGTTGAATCTCATTGCTTTAAGGGAAGTCTTTTACTCCCATATGCAGTCAATGCCCTACGCTAACATAGATATTTTAAGGGACACATGCTTTTCTTGCTCCCCGTTTCTGGATTTAGCAGATTCCCTAATCATTGTCATTCATATTGTTTTATACATTTTGTTTTTATGTCATTTGTAATAAAATTCTTTTTCACTTTTGCAATTTAGACTATTTATCTCTGTGTTATCGATAAACCAGACCCCAATCAGAGGGCAATAAAACTTTCTATCCTTATCCAGAACTGTTCCAATATTTATGTTCATCCCTCTGTCATAATGACAGTTCTGCTACACGTGACTTACTTGTCTTTCCTATTGCACTATTCCTGTTCCTGTTGTGTATAGAAATATGTGATGCTTCATTTTTGTTTTAGTCTTTGCCTGATGAAGAGACGTGAGTAGCCTCGAAAGCTTGCAATTTGTTACCATCTTTTCAGTTATCCATTAAAAGGTATCAACCACTGCGGACTCTCAAGTCTAAATATTTGTCTATCTACTGGCTAACACGGTACGAAGATACACATGTTTCCTAACTTCAAGAATAAAAATAAAGACCCTGCAAATATAAACGCATATATGCACATGCCAACAAGAAATGGAACAACACACCACCCAAAAACTGGTTACAAAATATAGTGTTGTAAATTTAAGAATAAAAGTCCATTTTTGTATTTATGAATAATGCTTAAGGAACGCTATGTTAAACCATAACATAGTGAAGACAATGGATTTTGTAATAGTCACTCATCATCATCATTGCATTTATATGTGACAGCCACAGACATTTCAATTATTTAAGTTAATAAAATCGTTACTTTGTACAGCATGTATGACATGTTCCAGCATGGACTCATCAATGTGATGACGCAAAATGTACGATAAAAAATAACCATTTAAAAAAACATATGCATTGTCACAATGTAAGTGTGTGCCTGCAAGTGTAGGTGAAACAAAGGGTACGGATAGCAAAGGTATATTCTATGTCTGTATCAGACAGTGGACAGCCTCTGATGGGGAATGGCGATGTTATACTGTACGTCAATAAAGTCTGCGGCTGCAATCATGCATTTTTTGCTTGTACAGTGTTGAAGAGGGTAAAAGCTGTCTGGTTGCGCAAGGCTTTATCCGTCAACACTACCTTCCTACTGTCACGCGTAGGGTAGGGTAGCGTGTGTCAATTAGATGACTCTATAAAATGTGACGTTACGCAGCGTTATTGTGCCCTAGGGACCCAAAAATACGACAGCATAATCATTTACTGTCTAATACTCCACCTATGACCAACAAAAAAAGCACGTTCCCTCTTTAACAATCTACAAGACTAACAAGCATAATGGTTGACGCTGACTTTATTGAGGTACAGTATTACATCGACATTGTCCATGAGTAACTATGCACTGTGATAGCTATATACCATTATTAATTTATATCTGTTGTGCTTGTTTCAACAGCACTTGCAGGTATAACTACCTATTGTCAGTATGCATGATGCACTTTCTAGATGTAATAATTTATTATTGCACATTATTACCAGGTTTAGATGCTGGCCATTTCATATATGGTGTGTGAAGTTACAGTTGGCATCAGTATGTGTATTTTATAATGTCTGTCATAAATAAAACTCGTGATGATGATGATGAGGATTTTATGATTCGTACATCCATTGACTGCATTATCTTACAGGTACAGATAAAGTTCCTTAAAAAGCATTAATTGATAAGTATGAAATGTACTTTTATGCATTCATTTCAAAAAGTGAACACTATGTTTTAGTTTTTGTTACCATTTCTAATAGACATGTGCAGATATGCGCTGTGATGACAAATTATTATTTGTCCATATTTGTTATAAAAATGTATCATTCTAGGCCTGGAAAACTTCACAATTTCCTGTTTTAAGCATAACAATCAGGGTGACGGCTCTTCCCTATTTGGAGCATGTTCCACATGGGTTTTTCGGTGCATGTGTAGGGAACAGGAGACTTCTTGCCGGCCACACAGCAGGGGAACAGCTGGCGTTACTGAACCCCACTAACACTATAGCTTGTGTATTGGTCTGTGGACACGAAACTTCTGAGCAGCAACTGGCAGTGTTGTAGCCCAGGGAGTAGAGTTCAGGTGGTAGAAAGATGAACATAACAGGAGACGTGGATAACGTTGCGAACCAGTTATTTAATCTGAAAACGGACAGACAAATTCTGGCGAGATCCATGCCTTGTTCATTTTCAGAAAAGTAAGCCGGTCTACATTATCGGAGGATAGTCGCATGCGACGGTCTGTTAGTACACCACCTGCAGCACTAAAGACGCGCTCCGATAATACACTGGCAGCAGGGCAAGCCAGCACCTCCAATGCATACTGGCTAAGCTCTGGCCATGTATCCAGCTTAGAGACCCAAAACTTGAATGGGGAAGAGCCATCTGGGAGTACACTGAGAGGGAAAGATATGTAGTCTGTCACCATCTTACGGAAACGTTGCCTCCTGCTGACTGGAGCCGTCTCAGATGGTGTAGACATTTGTGGCGCTGCCACAAAACTTCGCCACATTTGGAACATACTGGTCTTTCCCTGTGCAGAGGCACTGCGTGTGCTCCCTCTTGTTGCAGAGCTCTCTACACTGCCTCGACGCACAGAGCTGCTTTGTAAAGCAGTAGCAGCAGCAGTGCTCTGGGCTGGAATGGAGAACATTATGGATTGCACCAGTGTGTCTTGGTACTCCCGCATTTTACGCTCCCGGTTCAACGGTGTGATGAGGCTTTGTAAGTTGTCCCGGTAGCGAGGGTCTAGGAGGATGTACACCCAATAATCAGACGTGGTGAGAATGTGGGCGATGCGGCGGTCGTTTCTCAGGCACTGCAGCATGAAATCAACCATGTGCTGCAGACTCCAAACTGGCCAAGAAACGCTGTCCCCTGCAAGAGGCGTCATCTCTGCCTGCTCTGCATCACCCCACCCTCGCTCTACATACTGACTAGAGCGTTGTGTACCTCCCTCTGGAGCGATGTCTTCCTCCTCCATTGACTCCTCCTCATCCTCCTCACAAAGTGAGCCCTGCCCAGCCCTTTGTGAGGAACCATGTTGCGCTGACTGTCCAGAAGGTGATGGAATTTGTGACTCCTCATCCTCCACCTCTTCCAAAACCTCATCCCTTAGTGCTTGCAGTGTTTTTTGAAGCAGGCAGATAAGGGGGACAGTCAGGCTGACTAGTGCATCATCTGCACTCGCCATCCGCGTTGACTCATCAAACGCACGCAAAACATGGCAGATGTCCTTCATAGAGGCCCACTCAGTAGTGGTGAAGTGTGAACGGCGCAAATTGCGAGTTGATTGCGCCTGATGCAGCTGATACTCCATTACTGCTGGCTGCTGCTCACACAACCGCTCCAACATATGTAACGTGGAATTCCACCTGCTGGGTACGTCACATATGAAGCGATGTTCAGGAAGGCGAAATCTGTGTTGCAGAGCTGCAATGCGCGATCTGGCCATGCTGGAACGTCGCAAGTGAGCGCACTCTAGGCGGACCTTGTGCAGCAGTGCATCAAGATCCGGATAGTCCCTCAAAAAACTCTGCACGACCAAGTTGAGCACATGTGCCAGACATGGTATGTGAGTGAGGTTGCCAAGGCCCAGAGCTGCCACCAGATTTCGGCCATTGTCACACACTACCAAGCCTGGCTGGAGATTCGCTGGCAAAAACCACACGTCGCTCTCCTGCTTGATGGCATTCCAGAGCTCCTGCGCTGTGTGGCTTCGATTCCCCATGGGAATTAATTTCAGGACGGCCTGTTGACGTTTGGCCACGGCTGTGCTCATATCGGTCACAACAGGTAAGCGTTCACGGGTCCATGTGGAGGTAGACCGTGACGGCTCCTGCAGCGATGATTCTGAGGAACTGGAGTAGGAGGAGGAGTCAATGTGGACAGACTGGATTTCCCGCAATCCTTGGAGTTGGCAGAACACGTACAGCGCCACTCGCAAGATCTGTACCCGGCTCCACAACATTGACCCAATGGGCAGTGAGGGAAAGGTATCGTCCCTGGCCATGGGTACTGGTCCACGCATCAGTGGTCAGGTGGACCTTGCTACTGACGGCGTTTAGTAGCGCATGTTTAATTTTTCCCTCAACATGCTTTTGCAGAGCAGGGACGGCTTGCCTGCTGAAATAAAATCGGCTGGGCACATTGTATTGTGGGACTGCCAATGCCATTAAGTTACGGAAACTGTCAGTCTCCACCAGCCTGAATGACAGCATTTCAAGGGACAGGAGTTTTGCAATGCCAGCATTCAGAGCCTGTGCTCGTGGATGGTTTGCCGAGTATGGCCGTCTTTTATCCCATGCCTGTGCTACCGATGGCTGTTTTGTGGCCTGGGAGTGTGAGGATGACAGGGAACTTGCAGCTGTGGGTGGAATAACACTGGGTCTCTGGACAACAGTGACAGAGGTTCTTCCATGGCGATCCTGTGAGGAAGCCGAACCAGCTGTGTGTGAGCTGGAGGAAGAGGCTCCAACACGAGCTGAAGATGTAGGTGCTTCTGTAGGTTGGCCTACATCTCCAGTGTGTCTTTGTAACTGAACCACGTGCTTTGACCGCACATGTTTCCACATATTTGTGGTATTAAGGTTACTGACACTTTTACCTCTTTTTACTTTTTGATTACACAGCTTGCATTTGACATAGCAAATATCATCTGCAAGTGTGTCAAAAAAGGACCACGCAGTGCAAGTCCTGGGAGCGCCCGTTTTGGCTGTTGGAAGAGAACTGCTACGAACGGGTGCTACAGGCAACCGAGTCTGCAGCCTACCTCTCCCTACTGTTTGGACCGTTGGGGCAATCTCTTCCTCAGAGCTGCTACCACCAACTTCCTGTTCCTCACGCCATGTTGGGTCTTGGACCTCATCATCTCCACTACCCTCTTCCAACACCTGCTGCTGTTGGGTGGTCTGGCCAGCACCATGCTCAACAGAAACTGGCACCTGAGTCTCATCATCATCAGATGCGTTCTGCGGTGTGCTGACCATCGGCACTGGCTCACCCGCCTCTTCACATTCAGAGAGACACAGCTGTTGCGCATCACTGCATACTGCCTCTTCTTCACATTCCAGAATGCTGCTTGGCTGGGCCCCTGTTTGCAAGCCAACAGATTCTGAGAACAGAAGCAGAGACTCAGCTGGCTCCTTTACAGAGCTCTCTGAATGCCTGGGCAATTTGGCAGGCGGTGAAGAGACAGATGGTTGTTCAACAGTGCTGTGGTCCTGAGAGGAGGTGGAAGCAATTGAAGTCGATGCATTGGCTGCCATCCAACCAACAACGGCTTCAATTTGTTCTTCCCGCAGCAGGGGGGTACGCCGAGCTCCTACAAAAGTGCGCATAAAGGAACGCTCACGGGAAAACTGGTGGATGCTGTGTCACTGGGTGCGGCAGCAGCCACAGAATCCCCACGTCCTCTCCCTGCTGAAACTCCACGGCCACGACCACGTGCCTTACTCCCTGCCTTCTTCATCTTGGTAGATTGATAAAGAAAGTCAGAAAAGTTATAAGGCCTAAGTGTGGTTATTCCTCAGAGACTGCAGTGAACACTGCAGACAACTGTTCAGTAGCTGTGAAAGGCCCCTTTGTGTACTTCTATAGTGTTTGCAACCAATGTATTGTATACGGATGGAAGCGCGTCACACTAATAGATTAGATTTTTTTCAAATATAATGGAGCAGCACCAATTTGAGAAAAATGTGAAGGATGAGGCAGTGACACACGCTCAGCAGACTACAACCAGCAGTGGTTGAAGAACTAACTGGAGCGTAATCTGCACTCAAAAAATGAAAAGCTCACAGACTACAGTGAACACTGCACACAACTGTTCACTATCTGTGAAAGGCCCCTTTGTGTACTTCTATAGTGTTTGCAACCAATGTATTGTATACGGATGGAAGCGCGTCACACTAATAGATTAGATTTTTTTCAAATATAATGGAGCAGCACCAATTTGAGAAAAATGTGAAGGATGAGGCAGTGACACACGCTCAGCAGACTACAACCAGCAGTGGTTGAAGAACTAACTGGAGCGTAATCTGCACTCAAAAAATGAAAAGCTCACAGACTACAGTGAACACTGCACACAACTGTTCACTATCTGTGAAAGGCTCCTTTCTGTACTTCTATAGTGTTTGCAACCAATGTATTGTATACAGATGGAAGCGCGTCACACTAATAGATTAGATTTTTTTCAAATATAATGGAGCAGCACCAATTTGAGACAAATGTGAAGGATGAGGCAGTGACACACGCTCAGCAGACTACAACCAGCAGTGGTTGAAGAACTAACTGGAGCGTAATCTGCACTCAAAAAATGAAAAGCTCACAGACTACAGTGAACACTGCACACAACTGTTCACTATCTGTGAAAGGCTCCTTTCTGTACTTCTATCGTGTTTGCAACCAATGTATTGTATACGGATGGAAGCGCGTCACACTAATAGATTAGATTTTTTTCAAATATAATGGAGCAGCACCAATTTGAGAAAAATGTGAAGGATGAGGCAGTGACACACGCTCAGCAGACTACAACCAGCGGTGGTTGAAGAACTAACTGGAGCGTAATCAGCACTCAAAAAATGAAAAGCTCACAGACTACAGTGAACACTGCACACAACTGTTCACTATCTGTGAAAGGCTCCTTTCTGTACTTCTATAGTGTTTGCAATCAATGTATTGTATACGGATGGAAGCGCGTCACACTAATAGATTAGATTTTTATCAAATATAATGGAGCAGCACCAATTTGAGAAAAATGTGAAGGATGAGGCAGTGACACACGCTCAGCAGACTACAACCAGCAGTGGTTGAAGAACTAACTGGAGCGTAATCTGCACTCAAAAAATGAAAAGCTCACAGACTACAGTGAACACTGCACACAACTGTTCACTATCTGTGAAAGGCTCCTTTCTGTACTTCTATAGTGTTTGCAACCAATGTATTGTATACGGATGGAAGCGCATCACACTAATAGATCACTGTTAATTTCTATTGAATGGAGCTGCACCAATTCCACAAAATAAAATAAAAAAAAGAGTCAGTGAGTGACACGTGCAGATGCCTACAAACAGCGGTGGATGCAGAGCAAACTACAGCATCACCTGCACTCTCACACACACACCTTGCACAGAGCTGTTAAAACAACACTGCAAGGCAAAAGGAAGCTTTACACAGCGGTTGGTAAAATAGCCTGCCTAAAGCACAGTACACAAAATCGCAATCTCTAACTGTCCCTCAGAGTCAGCAGAGTAGCGTTCTGTCCCTAACTGAGTTCACAGCACAGTGACGCTAAAATGGCGGCGGCGCCTTTTATAGTGCATTCTGACATCATTTCAGCAGCCAATCACAGCCATGCCATTAGTTAACATGACCGCAGCAGTACAGGATGTGCCCACACTTCGTAGGATTCCTCATTGGCTGACTAAAATCACATTGCCTCTCAAAGAATTATGGGAACTTCCGATTCCGGTATACGATATAGGAAAAATATCGGAACTAAGTATCGGAATTCCGATACAGCGAATATCGGCCGATACCCGATACTTGCGGTATCGGAATGCTCAACACTACACTTGACACAATACAGCTGTAGTGCCCTAATGACCACCCTCAACAAAATACAGCTGTAATGCCCTAATGGCCACAGTCAACACAATACAGCTGTAGTGCTCTAATGACCACCCTTGACACAATACAGCTGTAGTGCCCTAATGACCGTCCTCGACACAATACAGCTGTAGTGCCCTAATGACCGACCTCGACACAATACAACTGTAGCGCCATAATGACCGCTCTCAACACAGTACATCTGCAATGCCCTAATGGCCGCTCTAGATACAATACAGCAGTAGTGCCCTAATGACCGCCCTCGAAACAATACAGCTGTAGTGCCCTAATGATCGCCCTCAACACAATACTTTTGTTTGAGTAAGGACGGAGTCACACTAGCGAGAAATATGGACGAGTGCTATGCGAGAAAAAATCGCACAGCACTCGGACCAATGTTAATCTATGGAGCAGCTCCCATCAGCCAAATTTTTTCTCGGCCGTATTATTCGGGCTGAGAAAATCGCAGCATGCTGCGATTGTCACCGTATTACGCCCGTAATACGCCAATGCAAGTCTATGGGGGAAGAAAAATACGGATTACACACGGACCACTTGTGTGACTTGCGAGAAATACGCATCGGTGTCCTTTAGAAAAGCCAGCAATTCAGTGCAATATACTGTAAAACCACACCGACATGTTTAATAAAGAATCGAAAGAATAGATATATACATATAGAATACATATATCTGTATATATATATATACATGTCATTGAGACACATATATACTGTATATTCTGTATATTGAGTTCACTTCAGGTCAGCCAGGGACTCCACGCAGCCTCATTAACTACCGCTGACGTCAGTGAGGCTGCGCGGAGTCCCCGGCTGACCTGAGGTGATTTGACATTGTGGGAAAAATTTCAGAAACTATCCCACGCTAATCAGTTCATCCCTGGTCAGGCAGGGAGCCTGCACAGACATTCTGCAGTGGTTTACAGCCGGGCTGGTCGCTTTAGCACCGGTCCTTGTTGTAAACTAGTTAACTCCTTGTGATGGATTGCAGCGGGGACCTGACTGAATGGCGGAGAGGTATGGATATTGTTGCTTTTTATATTTTTTTGTTACAGGAGAACAAGGGATTCAGGTGGATTGGCAGCATAATAAATTTGGTCAAAAACTTTGTGTAATCATTTCATTAAAAGAATTTTTTATTAATGTGTGTGTGTGTGTGTGTGTTTTTTAACCCTTTACTACTATAGGATTACTAATGGATAGTTGTATTATTGACACCTCTCCATTATTAACCCGGATTTTTTGTCACCATTCAATAGCAAGGTGACATTAACCTCTTATTAACCCATGAGACACAGATAAAGGCAATGGAATGGAGAGGCTAAGTGCCAGAAAAGGCGCATCTAATAATAGATGTGCCTTTTCTGGGGTGGCTGGGGCCAGATGTTTGTAGAGAGGGGGGGCCCAAAAACAATGGTCCATCTCTAGGCTATGAATATCTGTCACTGGCTTTCCCTCTCTGGTGGAGAAAATACTGCGGGAGCCTACGCATTTTTTTCAACAAATTTACCCGTTAATTTAACACCTACATGTCCCAAATTTTTCACACATACACTAATCTAATTATTAGTCAAAAACATATATCAAACTAAATGAAATAAAATGGTTTACTGTATGTAAACCATGTGTCATTTCATGTCGGGTTCTGTAATAATTTTACAGAAATCGGCAATTGATTTAGCTGCTATTATGCTATGTAGAACTCTATGAACTATAGATATATATGTGTGTCTCAATGACATGTGTATATATATATATATATATATATATGTGTATTCTATGTGTATATATCTATTCTTTCGTTTGTGTTTTAAAACCTGTCATTGGGATCCATTATATGTCCGTTTTGCAAGCCAGCGAGAAAATCTCGCCATAACGGATGCAAAACGGATGTCACATGGATGCTTTGAAGCACAAAAAACGCAGCCTCGCATAGCAATCGTATGACATACGGATCACTGTTCAGGGAACATTTCTGCGTATTACGACCGTGAAAAATGGACCGTATTTTTATACGTTTGTGTGACTCCGGCCTTAGTGTGTCCCCCTTCAAGTACTGCAGTATAATAATATGGATTTCAGCCCATGAGGTTTCACATTCCGACATTGGTGTAAGCAGAAGGAATGTCAATCGCCTGAGATGATCCTAGGACCCGAGTGCAGCTGTGATGATTCTTTTTGGTTGCTATAACTACTGCAAATGTAGATGATATATTCAGGCTTCTGTGCAGTCTCTCATTCACGTAAATGAGCATAATATTATGCACATAATGGACAACCTCAGTTCATGGTTCTATCCTGATAGCTAATGTCAGGCCACAACATTAAAGGGATGAAGGCACAGAATGATTTAACAGAATATATAGTCAAATGGAAAACAAAATAAGAATTTGACAGCACAAATACAAGACATGAATAAGTTTGAATCAAGCTGTTTGTTCAGAGGAGGAATAATTCTTTAGGAGGTTAGACCTGTGCAAAACAACATTCCAAGCAGCCTGGCATCTTGCTAGTGCCAAATGTTTCCTCAAAAGATGCTTTCACACTGCACAATTATCGCACAGTATAAACAGACTGCTGATCACCCGACGAACCATCAAAACACTTGTTCGTTGGGTGAAATTGTCTTTTACTTTGCACAAAAGATTATCATTTGTGGCAGTGCATTGTTCTGTGTAAACAGGACCTTTTCTGCCAAAAACAATTGCAGCCTTTAAGCACTGACCAATTTGTTACTAATCATTTTGTTTGAATCTGTAGCCGCGACAGTCTGAGAAAACAGACTATTATTACACAACATTTAACGTGCATCAGAAGGCTTATATGCACCTGAAAGGGAAACTGTAATGTCCAAAAACACAATTTAACTGCAAATTTAGAGTTATTCGGTAGGTAAATAGCAGAAAAATTTTGCCTGGTTACCTGACTGCAGCTGCAGCTACAGGGAGAAAATGAACTTACGTATATCCTCCTTGCAACTGCTCCCTTCCAGTCATTGAGGCAGTCCAGGAAGGTCACTATGCAGTGAGCGTGACTTCAATGCCTCTCCAGCACTTTGGTTGATAGCTTGCCCTGCATGCACAAGCTGCAGAGTTATCACTGAGGACCGAAAAATAAGGCTGATAGATCACCCCTGGTTAATTGAAAGCTTTAAGCATATATAAAAGGGAAAATTATAGAAGATAGGACATATTAAAGGATTAAATACAAGTCTACACTGCAGCAGTATCTCTCCTATGCGTACATCTGTTATGTTGACTTGCTTTTCCTTAGTTAATATTTCTTTTTTTATTCACATGTACCAAATAGCAACAGAATTTCATTTCTTAATACCTAGTCATGACTTATTGCTAATTAGGGAAATTCATTTAATCCCTCGGTGTCCTCATTTTACGTCAGAATGTTATGACACATGGCGATAAGTACTTATTTTTCAGTGTGAGATATACTGTATGTGATTTCTGCTTCATCTAGTATATACTTCGGATAGTTATGTGAGATGTGTCACAGTTTTAGGCCGGAGTCACACTACCGTAGAATACCGATGAGTGCTATGTAGAAAAAAAATCGCATAGCACTCAGGCCAATGTTAATCTATAGGGCAGCTCCAATCAGCCGATTTTTTCTCGTCCATATTATATGTGCAAGTGAAATTGCAGCATGCTGCGATTTGCAGCGTATATTGGCCAATGCAAGTCTATGGGTGCGAGAAAAAACGGACACCACACAGAGCATCAGTCTGACTTGCGAGAAATACGCACACATTTTCCTCATTACAGCCCATTGACTCTCTAAATTCAAAGGGAAAAGCAGTGAGAAAGGAAAAGCCATACAGATGCCATATTGATGTCACACGGATACTTAGGTGCGAGAAAATCACATAATCGCAATGAAAACTGATTACATATGGATCACCATACGGAGAACATTTGTGTGATTCTCGGCAGACAAAATCGGACCAATTTTTTTAAACGTTGTGTCTGACTCTGGCCTTAAGCCTAGTGTCTGCTCAGAAATCGGTGTTAAACCCTGTAACAAACCCGTTCATATGAATAGGGTTTATCGTGACAGTGCTCACGTGCAACTGAACATTTTAGTGTTACCGTATTTTTTGGACCATAAGACGCACCCCAAATTTTCAGAAGGAAAATAGGGGAAAAGAAAATAATGTGTCAAATGGGGGTCAGTCTTACAATCCGAATTTAGGTTAATAATAATAATAATAATAATCTTTATATAGCGCCATCATATTCCGCAGCGCTTGTTACCAGCGAAGGGATCAGCACAGGTAGAGGAGTGGTCGCAGGGGTCGTTCGTGGTACAGGCTGGTGTGGTGGTGGTGCTCTGTGTTGCAGGGGTGCTCTGTGGGGTGGCTGTGGTCTGTGGGGTGGCTGTGTCCGTGGGCTGGCTGTGTCCGTGGGGTGGCTGTGGTCCGTGGGGTGGCTGTGGTCGGTGGGGTGGCTGTGGTTCGTGGGTGGCTGTGGTCCATGGGGTGGCAATCAGCGGCGTAGCAACTGTTTGTGGCGCCCGGGGCGGCAAATTTTAGGCCACACCCCTAGCCACACCCATTTCACTGGTCACACCCATATCCACGCCCTGACCACACCCACTTATCACTGCTGATCACACTGTTTCATAAACAATAATTATAAGCACATACCTCTCAACCGTCCCGGTTTCAGCGGGACAGTCCCAATTTCGGGACCCTGTCCGCTGTCCCGGCCAGGCGGTTTACTTTCCGCATTAGAATCGTACATACGGAAACCCCGGGGACCTCCCACACATTCTGGCAGCCACAAGTCACGTTCCATCGCTGACTTCATTTCCCCAGGATGTGGGGATCTCACCAGCTATGCAGCGCTCCATTCAATACCCGGCTCTCACTGAGCGAGACAGGCAGGATCTGGGGATCTCTTCATCTGTTGAACAGATCACATGTTGAGATCCCCACATCCTGCTTGTCTCGCTCAGTGAGAGTCGGGTATTGTATGCAGCGGCCCGTAAAATCCCCGGCTCTCACCCCAACAGATCCGCGGCCGATCTCCCGTTCTGAAGATCTCCCGAGCGGTACAGTACCTGCTGCAAACTGCCCGCCGGAAATGGGTCAGGGTCTTTCCAGCGTTCGCTGTTTACGCAGTCCCCTTGGTGGAACGTGACATGTGGCTGCCAGAAGTGTGGGGTTTCCCCGGGTTTCCGCGTAATTTTAATGCGGGAAAAGTAAACCCCCCGGCCCAGGACAGCGGGACGGGCCCCACCCCTACCAGTAACAGCATTCGCTCCGCCCCCCGCAGACCCAGACATAAGGGCCCCCCCTTTCCCCCCCTGCAGCCCCAGCACAAGATCCCGAAAGTAACGGCCCCTTGTACATGCGCGGCTCCGTCTTTGGGCCTGTAACACAGGGGCCCCGCTCCACCCCCACACGCCGGGGACCGTCCGTCACCTCGTCACCCGGTTTCGCTCCGTCACCTCGACACCCGGGGCCCGCCCGACCCTCGAAAACCCACGGCCCGCCCCGTACACCTCGTACACACAGGCCCCGCCCCGTCACCTGTACAACGGCTCGCTCGTACACCTCTACCACACCTCCGCTCCGTACCCCTTACAAGGCTCCCCCCTACACTCACACACACGGCTCCCCGCCCTGTACCCCTTTACACCGGTCCGCTCCGTCCCCCTTAACACACGGCTCCGCCCGTACACTCGTACACACAGGCTCCGCACACACACGGCCCCGTTGACAGGCCCCGCCCCCTTTGTACACACACGGCCTGCTCCGCACCTCGAAAACCAAGGGGTCCCTCCGTACCCTCATCACACGCTCTGCTACATCCACACTGAAAACCCCCAAGCCCGACCCCCACCACACCCCAAAACTACCCAATCCGCCCATGAAAACATCACAGCAGAGTCTTGCACAAAAGGGGGACACGTCATCTGCCCCCTGACTCCCCCCTCCTGGACCTCATCACAGGTCCTGTGGGCAAGAAGACATAGCAATAGATGGAGGACCTGTATCTGACCCCGTTTTCCCCCCCTCCTGTGACTCTCACGGGTCCTGGGGGCACGAAGATCAGAAATAGTAGCTCATTGCAGCGCTGTGGGCTAAGCTGTAGGACGGAGGGCAAGGAAAGGGTTTGCCGCCCCCCAACAGGGCCCCCGCCTGGGGCACCGCCCCCCCCCCCCCCACGCCGCCACGGGTGGAAATGTATTTAAAACCCGGCGGGGGCCCGGTGGCGGCAACCCCAATGCGCCCGGGTGCAGGGGTTTTCGGGGCTCTGATGTGGCTGAGCAGGTCTCTTGGGGGGGGGCTCCCCCCCCCCCCCCCCCCCCCCCCCCCCCCCCCCCCCCCCCCCCCCCCCCCCCCCCCCCCCCCCCCCCCCCCCCCCCCCCCCCCCCCCCCCCCCCCCCCCCCCCCCCCCCCCCCCCCCCCCCCCCCCCCCCCCCCCCCCCCCCCCCCCCCCCCCCCCCCCCCCCCCCCCCCCCCCCCCCCCCCCCCCCCCCCCCCCCCCCCCCCCCCCCCCCCCCCCCCCCCCCCCCCCCCCCCCCCCCCCCCCCCCCCCCCCCCCCCCCCCCCCCCCCCCCCCCCCCCCCCCCCCCCCCCCCCCCCCCCCCCCCCCCCCCCCCCCCCCCCCCCCCCCCCCCCCCCCCCCCCCCCCCCCCCCCCCCCCCCCCCCCCCCCCCCCCCCCCCCCCCCCCCCCCCCCCCCCCCCCCCCCCCCCCCCCCCCCCCCCCCCCCCCCCCCCCCCCCCCCCCCCCCCCCCCCCCCCCCCCCCCCCCCCCCCCCCCCCCCCCCCCCCCCCCCCCCCCCCCCCCCCCCCCCCCCCCCCCCCCCCCCCCCCCCCCCCCCCCCCCCCCCCCCCCCCCCCCCCCCCCCCCCCCCCCCCCCCCCCCCCCCCCCCCCCCCCCCCCCCCCCCCCCCCCCCCCCCCCCCCCCCCCCCCCCCCCCCCCCCCCCCCCCCCCCCCCCCCCCCCCCCCCCCCCCCCCCCCCCCCCCCCCCCCCCCCCCCCCCCCCCCCCCCCCCCCCCCCCCCCCCCCCCCCCCCCCCCCCCCCCCCCCCCCCCCCCCCCCCCCCCCCCCCCCCCCCCCCCCCCCCCCCCCCCCCCCCCCCCCCCCCCCCCCCCCCCCCCCCCCCCCCCCCCCCCCCCCCCCCCCCCCCCCCCCCCCCCCCCCCCCCCCCCCCCCCCCCCCCCCCCCCCCCCCCCCCCCCCCCCCCCCCCCCCCCCCCCCCCCCCCCCCCCCCCCCCCCCCCCCCCCCCCCCCCCCCCCCCCCCCCCCCCCCCCCCCCCCCCCCCCCCGGGGGGGGGGGGGGGGGGGGGGGGGGGGGGGGGGGGGGGGGGGGGGGGGGGGGGGGGGGGGGGGGGGGGGGGGGGGGGGGGGGGGGGGGGGGGGGGGGGGGGGGGGGGGGGGGGGGGGGGGGGGGGGGGGGGGGGGGGGGGGGGGGGGGGGGGGGGGGGGGGGGGGGGGGGGGGGGGGGGGGGGGGGGGGGGGGGGGGGGGGGGGGGGGGGGGGGGGGGGGGGGGGGGGGGGGGGGGGGGGGGGGGGGGGGGGGGGGGGGGGGGGGGGGGGGGGGGGGGGGGGGGGGGGGGGGGGGGGGGGGGGGGGGGGGGGGGGGGGGGGGGGGGGGGGGGGGGGGGGGGGGGGGGGGGGGGGGGGGGGGGGGGGGGGGGGGGGGGGGGGGGGGGGGGGGGGGGGGGGGGGGGGGGGGGGGGGGGGGGGGGGGGGGGGGGGGGGGGGGGGGGGGGGGGGGGGGGGGGGGGGGGGGGGGGGGGGGGGGGGGGGGGGGGGGGGGGGGGGGGGGGGGGGGGGGGGGGGGGGGGGGGGGGGGGGGGGGGGGGGGGGGGGGGGGGGGGGGGGGGGGGGGGGGGGGGGGGGGGGGGGGGGGGGGGGGGGGGGGGGGGGGGGGGGGGGGGGGGGGGGGGGGGGGGGGGGGGGGGGGGGGGGGGGGGGGGGGGGGGGGGGGGGGGGGGGGGGGGGGGGGGGGGGGGGGGGGGGGGGGGGGGGGGGGGGGGGGGGGGGGGGGGGGGGGGGGGGGGGGGGGGGGGGGGGGGGGGGGGGGGGGGGGGGGGGGGGGGGGGGGGGGGGGGGGGGGGGGGGGGGGGGGGGGGGGGGGGGGGGGGGGGGGGGGGGGGGGGGGGGGGGGGGGGGGGGGGGGGGGGGGGGGGGGGGGGGGGGGGGGGGGGGGGGGGGGGGGGGGGGGGGGGGGGGGGGGGGGGGGGGGGGGGGGGGGGGGGGGGGGGGGGGGGGGGGGGGGGGGGGGGGGGGGGGGGGGGGGGGGGGGGGGGGGGGGGGGGGGGGGGGGGGGGGGGGGGGGGGGGGGGGGGGGGGGGGGGGGGGGGGGGGGGGGGGGGGGGGGGATAAAAAAAGGGACTCGGTTCAGATTTTGCGATGTGGAGATAAGGTTTGGCTTTCCACATGGAACATAAGTCTCCGAATACCTTCCGCTAAACTAGGGCCTAAATTTATTGGCCCTTACGAAGTCATCGAGGTGGTTAACCCGGTAGCCTATCACCTTCGCCTCCCTCCCTCCCTCTTTGAAACTCCATAATGTATTTCATAGGTCCTTACTTAAACCCCTGGGGTCAGTGAGGGAAGATACAGACGCCGTTCCTTTGCCCATTATGGTTGATGGGCATATGGAGTTCGAAGTACAACACATTGTGGACTCCAGGCGGGTTCAGGGATCTTTGCAGTATCTGGTACATTGGAAGGGGTATGGTCCGGAGGATCGGTCTTGGGTGCCAGCCACATCGGTTCACGCTAATCGTTTGGTTCGTGCATTCCATGCCCGGCATCCTGATAAGCCTGGGGGTCCGGAGGCCCCCCGTTGAAAGGGGGGTACTGTCATGGTTTGCTGAGTTTGTGGGAAAAGGTAGGTTAAGGGTTAATTTGGATGGCCTCACTCTGGGATTCTGGGAGGCTTCTTATAGCCTCATTGTGGGGCCATTCCTTGTCGCTTATACTTTGACCCTTGGCCGAGTGTGTGTGACCCTGTGTTTTGTGCTTGTGATTCTTTATGCTTGCTTGGTTTTGACTTGGTTCTGTTCCCGTTACAAGTTCTGCCTGCCCCTCTTGTACTGCGTTGCTATCTCGTGTATGACCTCTTGCCTTTGTCCTGACAATTCTCTGCTTATCCCTCCTGTACTGCGTTGCTATCTCGTGTATGACTCCTGGCTTATGTTCTGACTATTCTCTCTCGCCCCTTCTGTACTGCGCTGTCCTCTCCGTGTATGAACCCCGTTTTTCTGACCTGAGTTTCCTTATTCACTAATCCAGGATCCCTGGAGAGTCCTGCACTCACCTCCAGTAGCAGAACGCTAAGCCCCGCCCCCTGTGGTCACATGATTGCAGGTCCTTTTGCTTACTGCTACTCTCACCACACTGCTCTGGTCCCGTCTGCCTGAGTGTCCCCTGCGGCATCTGACCCCGGGCCCTTCCACAGTGTGGGTGAGTCACACTGCTCAGCCGTGGCAGTTCGCTGGCGCTGACAGGGTCGTTACACCATGTTTCAGGAAGCCAGTTAGGACGAAATGCCGGCGGAGCCCCCCATGCAGCACAGAGCCCCTCTGCAGCTACATCAGAGCCCCGACACCACCGCACTGGAGGCTGCACCGACACCACCGCACCCCGCTGCAGCCACATCAGAGCCCTGACACCACCGCATCGGAGGCTGCATTGGGACCGCCGCCACTGGACCGCCGCCGGATTGTAAGTACATTGCGACCATAAGACGCACCCTCATTTTCCCCCAAAATTTTTGGGGAAAAAAGTGCGTCTTATGGTCCGAAAAATATGGTAATTCTTGGCAGCACTGGAGACAAAAATAACAGAAAAATCAGTAATAAGCCCAAAACAATAACAATGGGACCAATTGTGATGCAAATCTATGGCAGTTTAAACTTCAGGACATCTGTATTCAGGGCCAGCAATAGAGGTTGGGGATTGGTGTGGATCAAATTGGGAATTGCCCAGGGCCAACATAATCAAAATTGCCCCCAAAATTTACAATCCATAAACAACACTGATAATCACAGACTTGGCCCTATCTTGGATCGCATCATACCTAACAGACTGGACATTCAGCGTCTCCCACTCACACACCACCTCCTCACCGCAGTCCCGTATCTGTCGGAGTCCAGCAAGGTTCAGCCCTAAGGCCCCTGCTCTTATCCATTTACACCTTCGACCTCAGACAGCTAATAGAATCTCACAGCGTTCAATATCACCTCTATACTGATGACACACAGACCTACATCTCTGGACCAGAATCCCTCAATATCTGTCCGCTATTTGTTCTTCTCCGCTAGATTTCTAAAACTTAATATGGACAAAACAGAATTCATCATCTTTCCCCCATCTCACGCGACCCACCCAAGGACCTATCCATTAAAGTAAACAGCTGTCCACTCTCCCCAGTCCCAAAAGCTTGCTGCCTGGAGGTAATCTTTGACACTGATCTCTCTTTCAAGCCACATATACAAGCCCTTTCCACTTCCTGCTGACTTCAACTCAAAAATATTTCACGGATCCGTACATTTCTCAACCAAGAATCTGCAAAAGCCCTAGTCCATGCCCTCATTGTCTCCCGCCTTGACTACTGCAACCTCCTGCTCCGTGGCCTCCCCTCTAACACTCTCGCACCCCTCCAATCTATTGTAAACTCTGCTGCCCGACTAATCCACCTGACCCCCCCGCTATTCCCCGGCCTCTCCCCTCTGTCAATCCCTGCACTGGCTCCACATTACCCAAAGACTCCAGTACGAAACCCTAACCATGAACTACAAAGCCTACCACAACCTGTGTCCTCCGTACCAGGGCCGGCGTCAGCACCCGGCACACCCGGGCAAGTGCCGGGGCCCTGAGCAGGCTGGGGGGCCCACTCGCAGTCTGGCACCCCCGCGCCCGTTAGCGGAGGAGAGCGGTGTCAGCGCCGCCACTGCCCCCCCCGCTTGCTCAGGGCCCCAGCATCAGCTGGCACAATACTTACCTCTCCCGTGCCTCCGCTGCCGCAGCTCCGGGCTCCAGGGGGCGCCGCTGAATGACGTCATCATTCAGCGGCCGGCTGTGGCAGAGAGCGCGGACGCTGGACAGGTAAGACGTGTGTGTGTGTGTCTCTGTGTGTGTCTGTGTGTATGTAGTGCGGTGCTTTGTATGTGTGTGTGTATGTATGTGAGAGAGTGCTTGTGTGCTGTGGTGCTGTCTGTGTGTGATGATGGGCAGGCATTGCTGATAATGGGGAGGCATTGATGATGATGATGGGGAGAAGATGATGATAATGGGCAGGCATTGACGATAATGGGCAGGAATTGATGATGGGAGAAGATGATGATGGGCAGGCATTGCTGATAATGGGGAGGCATTGATGATGATGGGGAGAAGCTGATGATAATGGGCAGGCATTGATGATAATGGGCAGGCATTGATGATGGGGAGAAGATGATGATGGGCAGGCATTGATGATGATGGGGAGGAGATGATGATGGGCAGGCATTGCTGATAATGGGGAGGCATTGATGATGATGGGGAGAAGATGATGATAATGGGCAGGCATTGATGATAATGGGGAGGCATTGATGATGATGGGGAGAAGATGATGATAATGGGCAGGCATTGATGATAATGGGCAGGCATTGATGATGGGGAGAAGATGATGATGGGAGGAGATGATGATGATGGGCAGGCATTGATGATGATGGGGAGGCCATGATGATGATGGGGAGGCAATGATGATGATAAGGAGGCAATGATGATGATGGGGAGACAATCATGATGATAATGGGGAGTCTTTCCACAGCGCCCTTTCCTGAGCCGTAACAGTGCAGAACGCAGTACAGCGCAGAGGAGAGCTCCATATTTTGTATGGAGCATTATATGGGGACCAGTATCCTGTATGGAGCATTATATGGGGACCAGTATCCTGTATGGAGCATTATATTGGGTCCAGTATTCTGTATGGAGCATTATTTTGGGTCCAGTATTCTGTATGGAGCATTATATGGGGGGTGACATCCTGCATGGGGTATTATATGGGTGATGAGGGGGAGACTGTGGTGCCCATAATATTGTATGGAGGACTGTACTGTCCAGTCTGTTCTGTGCGCTGTGAGGATTTGGCGGTTTTTGAGCTATTGTACAATTTACAATAGATATCACTCATGTAATGGAAGAAGAGAAGTGTTTGGCGTTGTACTATACCCATATTTCTCTGCAGTATCTGTGCATCATGAATCGTGGTCTGTGTTAAAGGGGCCCACTGAGGCTCTTTCGCCCGGGGCCCATAAAAACCTGGAGCCGGCCCTGCTCCGTACATCTGTGACCTCGTCTCCGATCCTCACAAGATCTTCCTCTCTACTCCCCTCTTATCTCCTTTTCCCACAATCGCATACAAGATTTCTCCCGTGCATCCCCTCTACTCTGGAACTCTCTACCACAACATATCAGACTCTCGCCTACCATGGAAACCTTCAAAAAGAACATGAAGACCTACCTCTTCCGACAAGCCTACAACCTGCAGTAACCACCGATCCACCAAACCGCTGCACGACCAGCTCTACCCTCACCTACTGTTTCCTCACCCATCCCTTGTAGATTGTGAGCCCTCGCGGGCAGGGTCCTCTCTCCTCCTGTACCAGTAGTGACTTGTATTGTTTAAGATTACTGTACTTGTATTTATTATGTGTATCCCTCCTCACATGTAAAGCGCCATGGAATAAATGGCGCTATAATAATAAATAATAATAATGCCAGTACTGCATTGTCAATGAAGTTTCCAAGGTTACAAGTGTGGCCTTTTGTAACATCATGGTAATTTGACCAAAGTTCTTTCCTTCAACCATGCAGAGAAGTCTGTTGGAATTGAGGAGTTGGAGAGAAACTGATGTGTGTGTTTTATCGTTATGTGTATTATGTACTGCATATGAGGTGTCCAGTCTAAAAGAAAAAACAAAAAATTATATATATATATATATATTATATTAACCCCTTCACGACCATAGATCATAGACCATAGACCATAAGTCCAGGTTGGGAAGGACTTCCTGATCTTGGACGTAAAGATATGTTCTGGCAATTTTGGGTGCACAGGAGCTGTGCATGCATGATCGCCGCCGGTTGTTCCACTAACATGAAAGCTGACGCTCGGCTCTCACTGACAGGAGCGATGCTTAAATGCTGTGATCGATATGTCACTAATGATGATCCTAAACCAGGGTGGGGAACATTTTTTCTGCCAAGGGCCATTTGGAATTTTATAATAGCGTCTTTTATAAAATTATAAACTTAAACATTAGCCATCTATATTCATTCAAACATTTATATAACTTGCAGCTCCCCCCACACACAGTATAGTGCAGATACCCCCTACACACAGTATAGTGCAGCTCCCCTCCACACACAGTATAGTGCAGGCACAGCTCCCCCAATACACAGTATAGTGCAGCTCCCCAACACACAGTACCGTATAGCTCCCCACCAACACACAGTATAGTAAAGACATACACACAGTATAGTGCAGCCCCTGCACTCACACACACACAAACATGCAATAATGCATACACACACACTCACACAATACTCACCCCTCCTCCTTGTTCCCCGCGCTGCTACAGGCTCTTCTGCTGCTCCGGTATTATTGGCTCCACTGCTGGTACAGTGTGGCAGACTATGAAGTGACATCATCGCTCACCTGCTGAGTCACAAACAGAGGGGGAGTGATGGGAGAGGGGGAGTCTGAAGCTCTCTCCTCCATCACTGCTTTCAACTGTATCTGCGTCTATGATGCCAATAAGTTGAATGAGCGGTGGGGGGAGGCGACTGGCCACATAGCGCCCAACCGCGTGCATATCTGAAGAATCATGGGGCCCGCAGCCAAAAAAGGGCAAAGTGGCTGCGGGCCGCACCAGATGATATTGCGGGCCATATACGGCCCGCGGGCCGGACGTTCTCCACCCCTGTCCTAAACACACATCAATATCCACAATAGACTACCTCAAAAGGCGCAAGCTGCAGGTTTTACAATGGCCTTCATAGCCCCCTGATTCTGACATTATTGAAAATCTGTGGCTAGACCTCAAAGTATCAGAGCATGCAAGACAACCCAGGAATCTCACAGAATTAAAAGAATTTTCCAAGATAAAATGGATGAAAATCCCTCAAACAAGAATTGAAAAATGCTTGGCTGGCTACAAGCTGCGATATTTGCAAAGGGGGTGCTACTAGGTACTAACCATGCAGGGTTCCCAAACTTTTCCATTGGACCATTTTCCATTTTGTAATTTTTTTAATGTAAAAGCTTACAATATATACTGTTATGATTTGGTAGCTGAGGAGAGCAGGCAAAAAGGAAATACACCAGAGCAGTTGGAAACTATGAGATTGCAGTACCCTGACTAACCACCACAACTAGAGGCAGCCGTGGAGCGTTCCTACGTTGGTCCTAGACGCCTCGTCACAGCCTGAGAAACTAACTACACCTAAAGATAGAAAGAGGAAAGCTATCTGCCCTGGAGCAGATCCCCAAAGAACATAGAAAGCCCCCAAACATGTAATGGCGGTAAGACAAGAAGAAATACTGACACAGACAGAAAATAGTATGAGCAAACGCTGGGGCCCAAACTTACTAAATAGAAAAGGATAGGAAGGGCACTTACTGCAATCCCAAAAAACCCTGAAAAGCACCAACTCTACTAATTTCAAAAACACCTGAGATCACACGACCTCTACCACCTAAATTAGTTCTCTGGTGTAACCAAAAACAAAACAGCAGCCACTGAAAAAACTGGAAAAAGCAAATGTACAAACATCGGTGGCTGAACTAAACTGAGAGGGCAAAAAGCCCCAGAGGGGACCCTGAAGGCCCCCACAGAAGTGCAGGACAAAATGCAAAAATCAAGCACAAAACCAAAATGAAGAAAATGTCTTATCTGTTAGCAGGAGATTCAGACACGACACAGCAGGCTACCAAGGAAAACAGGAATCAAGGATTGAGACCAGAACAATTGATCACCGGCAACCCTGATGGGAAGGCGACTCCCTTATATAAGACCAGTCAGTAACACCTGATTCCCAATCCTCACAATCTTCACTGGACAGTCCAGTACCGTTTGTAACCACCAGAGGGAGCTTCTGCTCAGAACTCATTTCCAGCCTATTCACAACAGTACCCCCCCTTGAGAAGGGGTCACCGAATCCTCATTTGAGCAACCAGGTCGGTCAGGATGAGTTCTATGATACGCACGGATGAGTCTCCTAGCATGGATGTCCGAAGCAAACACCCAAGAATTGTCTTCCTGACCATAACCTCTCCATTTAACCAAATACTGGAGTTTCCGTCTAGAAAAACGAGAATTCAATATTTTCTCAACCACATACTCCAGATTGCCCTCAACCAAAACAGGGTCAGGAGGCACAGTAGTAGGAACCACTGGCTCAACAAACCTCTTCAACAAGGACTTGTGGAACACGTTATGGATCTTAAATGTCCCTGGAAGAAGCAAACGAAAAGAAACAGGATTAAGAATCTCCATGATATTATAAGGTCCAATGAAACTAGGCTTAAATTTAGGAGATGCCACTCTCATAGGAATATTTCTTGAGGACAACCAGACCAAGTCCCCCACTTTAAACCGAGGACCATCAGTCCTATGCCGGTTAGCAAACCGCTGGGCCCTCTCCTGAGAGAGGGACAACCTCTCCACTACCTGGTCCCAAATCTGTTGCATACGCTCCACAACAGTCAACACCTGGACAGACAGAAGCCTCCGTCTGTCCTGAAGAAAATCGAGGGTGAAACCCAGAATTACAGAAAAATGGAGACATCAAAGTGGCAGAGCTAGCCCTATTATTAAGAGCAAACTCAGCCAAAGGCAAAAAAGAGACCCAGTCATCCTGATCAGCAGACACAAAGCATCTTAGATAAGTCTCCAATGTCTGGTTTGTTCTCTCAGTTTGACCATTGGTCTGAGGATGAAAAGCCGAGGAGAAAGACAATTGAACACCAATTTTAGAACAAAAGGTCCTCCAAAATCTGGAAACAAACTGGACTCCCCTGTCAGACACAATGTTCTCAGGAATGCCGTGTAAACGAACCACGTGCTGAAGGAACAAAGGCACCAATTCAGAGGAGGAAGGCAACTTAGGTAATGGCACAAGATGTATCATCTTGGAAAACCTATCGCAAATCACCCAGATGACGGTCATTCTCTGAGAAACAGGGAGGTCGGAAATGAAATCCATAGAGATATGGGTCCATGGTCTCTTGGGCACAGGTAATGGCATCAACAAACCACTAGAACGAGAGCAAGGCTTGGAGCGAGAGCAAGTCCCGCAGGACTGCACAAATTCCCTGACATCACGAGACAAGGTAGACCACCAAAAGGACCGACTAACCAAGTCTCTGGTACCAAAAATTCCGGGATGACCGACCAACGCGGAACAATGAATCTCAGACATTACACTCTTTTTCCACTGGTCCGGGACAAACAATTTCCCAACAGGGCAGCGCTCGGGCTTATCCTCTTGAAACCCCTCCAGAGCCAGTCTCAAATTGGGCGAGATGGCGGAAAGAACTACACCCTCTTTCAAAATAACAGAAGGATCAGATAACTCAGGAGAGTCCACCAGGAAACTCCTCGAGAGGGCATCCGCCTTAACATTTTTAGTGCCAGGAATAAATGAAACCACAAAATTAAAACGTGTGAAAAACAAGGCCCACCTGGCCTGTCTAGGATTAAGTCGCTTGGCAGATTCCAGATAAACTAGATTCTTATGGTCCGTAAGGACCACCACCTGATGTTTGGCTCCCTCCAGCCAATGTCTCCACTCTTCAAAAGCCCACTTCATGGCCAATAACTCCCGATTACCCACGTCATAATTACGTTCAGTGGGAGAAAATTTTCGAGAGAAAAAGGCACAAGGGTTACTTTTAGAGGTCTCTGGATCTCTTTGGGACAAAACGGCACCTGCCCCAATTTCAGAGGCATCACCCTCCACCTGAAATGGTAGAGAAACATCAGGCTGCCGTAGAACAGGAGCAGAAGTGAATCTCTGCTTAAGTTCCTGAAATGCAGAGACTGCCTCAGGAGGCCAATTCACCACATCAGAACCCTTCTTGGTCAAATCAGTTAATGGTTTAACAATAACAGAGAAATTACCAATAAATTTACGATAAAAATTGGCAAAACCCAAGAATCTTTGAAGAGCCTTTAATGAAGTAGGTTGGACCCAATCACAGATGGCCTGAACTTTGACCGGGTCCATTTCAATAACAGATGGGGACAAAATGAATCCCAGAAATGAGATCCTCTGAACGCCAAAAAGACACTTTGATCCCTTCACATACAGAGCATTCTCTCTCAAAATCTGGAACACAGTCCGAACATGTTTTACATGAGAGTCCCAGTCATTGGAAAAAATCAAGATATCATCCAAATAAACAATCAGAAATTTATCCACAAAATCCCTGAAAATGTCATTCATGAAGGACTGGAAGACAGAAGGAGCATTAGTGAGCCCAAAGGGCATCACAAGGTACTCAAAATGCCCTTCAGGGGTATTAAATGCCGTCTTCCATTCATCCCCGTGCTTAATGCGAATAAGGTTATATGCCCCCCTGAGGTCAAGCTTGGTAAACCAAATAGCGTTTTTCACCCTGGAAAACAGATCAGAGATCAAGGGTAAAGGATATTGATATTTCACAGTAATATTGTTCAAGAGACGATAATCAATACACGGCCTTAATGAACCATCCTTTTTGGCCACAAAGAAAAAACCGGCACCTAAGGGTGAAGAGGATGGTCTGATATGACCCTTCTCCAATGACTCCTTGATATAAGACCGCATAGCGTCATGTTCAGGTACAGACAAGTTAAAAAGGCGACCTTTAGGGAACTTACTACCAGGCACTAATTCAATAGCGCAGTCATAGCTCCTATGGGGAGGTAAGGATGCAGATTTACTTTCGCTAAACACATCAGAAAAATCAATCAAAAAGTCAGGAACATCCTGAGCCTGGGGGGAGGCAGAAAAAACAGGAGTGTTGGTATTAACACATTGGCAGCCCCAACTGGTAACAGACACAGATTTCCAATCCAAAGCAGGATTATGAGACTGTAACCAAGGGAAACCCAGTACGATAATGTCATGCAGATTATACAGAACCAAAAATTTGCAACTCTCCTGATGATCAGGTTCTATCCTCATTATCACCTGAGTAGAGAACTGAGGTTTATTCTCAGCCAAAGGGGTAGAATCGATCCCCAGTAGGGGAATAGACTTCCGTAGGGGTATCAAGGGAAACCCACAACGTTTAGCAAAATCAAAATCCATCAGGTTAATAGCTGCTCCAGAATCAACAAAAGCCTGAGCAGAAAATGAGGACAGAGAGCATATCAGGGTAACAGTTAATAAAAACTTAGTCTGAACACTACCCAAGACAACTGAGCGTGCAAAACGTCTTCCCCGCTTAGGGCAGACTGAAATAGCATGAGAGGCATCACCACAGTAGAAAAAATAACCGTGTGCACAACCAAGAAGGTGCCAGAGTAGGTTCCCACACCGTATCTAATAGAAAATGAACTCGGCACTCAACTTTAGTATAGTGAGAATAAAGATTTTTATTCACAGTAGTAACACGAAACGTTTCGGTCCTATATCATGGACCTTAATCAGTCACAGATACTACTGGGAAGGGGGTTGATCCACATAGGGAAGAAAGAAAGGGCTGGATATAGCCTGTATTGGTGGGGTGAGATGAGGAAGAGGACAATGCCTCTATTGCACTAGTAACCTGTTGTGAAGGAGTCCGGCAGTGAGGATAGGTCTCTGCATTGGACGCGGTGTCCACCGCTAGTCTGAGCGCCCAGACTAGCGGTGGACACCGCGTCCAATGCAGAGACCTATCCTCACTGCCGGACTCCTTCACAACAGGTTACTAGTGCAATAGAGGCATTGTCCTCTTCCTCATCTCACCCCACCAATACAGGCTATATCCAGCCCTTTCTTTCTTCCCTATGTGGATCAACCCCCTTCCCAGTAGTATCTGTGACTGATTAAGGTCCATGATATAGGACCGAAACGTTTCGTGTTACTACTGTGAATAAAAATCTTTATTCTCACTATACTAAAGTTGAGTGCCGAGTTCATTTTCTATCACCACAGTAGAAACATAACCCATTGCGCTTTCGAAATTCATGACGCTGTGCCCCAGAAACCACTCTATCACACTGCATGGATTCAGAAGCAGGTTCACAAGGCAACACCATTCCACGCATACCTTTCCGCTCACGCAAACATCTGTCAATTTGAATCGCTAATGACATAGAATCATTAAGACCAGAGGGAACAGGGAATCCCACCATAACATCCTTTACATTATCTGACAGTCCCTTCCGAAAAAGAGCTGCCAAAGCGTCGTCATTCCATTTGGTCAGGACTGCCCACCTACGGAATCTCTGACAGTATAACTCAGCGTCCTCAAGCCCCTGACTTAATGCCAACAAAGTTTTTTCAGCTTGATCAGTGACATTAGGCTCATCGTACAATAACCCCAAAGCCTGAAAAAACGCATCAACATCACTCAAAACAGGATCCCCAGGTGTCAGGGGAAAAGCCCAATCCTGAGGGTCGCCGTGCAGGAGAGAGATGACAATTTGAACCTGCTGCGCTGCGTTCCCTGAGGACTTAGATTTTAAGGCAAAAAACAATTTACAGTTATTTTTGAAATTCAGAAACTTAGCTCGATCCCCTAAAAACAAATCTGGCATGGGAATCCTAGGTTCCACAACAGGCAACCTAGCAAGATAGGTAGCAATACTCCGAACTTCAGTGGCAAGCTGATCCACTCGGCCAGACAACTGTGCAAACTCCATTGAGAGAGAAAAAAAATCCTCCTCAGCACCCAGAGATACAGAGGGAAAAAAAAAAAAATGCAACAAACAGAAAAAAAAAAAATCTCTGACAACTCTGACAACTTTTTTCTTTCCACAATATTTTTCCCTTCTGTGAGTACCATATAACTTTCAGTTTAGGCCGGTGATACTGTTATGATTTGGTAGCTGAGGAGAGCAGGCAAAAAGGAAATACACCAGAGCAGTTGGAAACTATGAGATTGCAGTACCCTGACTAACCACCACAACTAGAGGCAGCCGTGGAGCGTTCCTACGTTGGTCCTACACGCCTCGTCACAGCCTGAGAAACTAACTACACCTAAAGATAGAAAGAGGAAAGCTATCTGCCCCGGAGCAGATCCCCAAAGAACATAGAAAGCCCCCAAACATGTAATGGCGGTTAGACAAGAAGAAATACTGACACAGACAGAAAATAGTATGAGCAAACGCTGGGGCCCAAACTTACTAAATAGAAAAGGATAGGAAGGGCACTTACTGCAATCCCAAAAAACCCTGAAAAGCACCAACTCTACTAATTTCAAAAACACCTGAGATCACACGACCTCTACCACCTAAATTAGTTCTCTGGTGTAACCAAAAACACAAACAGCAGCCACTGAAAAAACTGGAAAAAGCAAATGTACAAACATCAGTGGCTGAACTGAACTGAGAGGGCAAAAAGCCCCCAGAGGGGACCCTGAAGGCCCCCACAGAAGTGCAGGACAAAATGCAAAAATCAAGCACAAAACCAAAATGAAGAAAATGTCTTATCTGTTAGCAGGAGATTCAGACACGACACAGCAGGCTACCAAGGAAAACAGGAATCAAGGATTGAGACCAGAACAATTGATCACCGGCAACCCTGATGGGAAGGTGACTCCCTTATATAAGACCAGTCAGTAACACCTGATTCCCAATCCTCACAATCTTCACTGGACAGTCCAGTACCGTTTGTAACCACCAGAGGGAGCTTCTGCTCAGAACTCATTTCCAGCCTATTCACAACAATATACAGTATGTATATTTCTTTTGCCTAAAATGCAAAGGAAATGTGTCATCTCTAACTTTAGGCCTTAAAGGCTGTGTGCACACATTGCAGATTTGGTGCGTTTGGGTTTTGTTTTTTTCTGAGCTGATTTGTGACAAAATCTGAAGCAAAACCTGATGCCAGCAAAGTGAATGAGAAACCTGAAGTTTCATGCACATGTGTTTAGAGAAGAGTTTTTTTAAAGCAATTTTTATTACTGCACAATTCAGTATGGCAGCCCTACCACACATACTGTACTCCCCTAGTGTGCTACTAGTACTCACAGATCAAAGCTGCCTTTCTAGCTGCATGGCCTGCGCAGCTTGTAATTTCCATCCTGGCAGAGATGGTCACATTGGTCAGTGGAGTGTAGATGAGAGGAAAAGGCGCTGGGATGGTGTCACCGTCATGTGTCCTGTGTGGGGGGAGCTTGTGTGCAGAGACTGGGAAAGAAAGTGAAATAGACCATATCCCCCAGTGGTTAGTAGTGATGGGCAGTCCAGCTCTTTTTGGTGATCCGGCTCTCATGGCTCTGCTCAACAAAAAGAGACGGCTCTTTTTGGATCCTAAATGAATCCCTATTAAATATGTGTGCACGCGTCCGAAAACCCTGCCTGCCTACGGTAGAAACTCCGCCCACTTGATAGTAACCAATTAAATTGATGAGTTGGTGGAGTTTTGTTCAGGTGGGTGGAGATATGTCTGCCGAACATTGGGATTTTACGCCCAGTGATAGCCATTTAAGTTACGCTACCACGGTTTCGGGGCGTCGGGACATGGCATAGCTTGCCTAGCTAGACAATGCTCCCACGCCGCCAGACCACGACGACGTGGGGCATGCGTCCCAGATGGTAAAGGAATGTGGACCTACTGGACCACAGAGGGGGACCTGGGCCTGCCCGGACTAGGGGAGGGCAGTGACCGGGATCTGTGGCAGCTGAGCATGTGGGCAAAATGGCGACCTGCAGGGCTAAACAACAACGCACAACTTCAGGTATGAAGAAACAAAGTTTACTTGAAGACAAAACAGTACATAAACAGAACATAATGCCAGGCTCCCGATTCCGCACATCAGCGAAGGGTACACATCTCAGGATTACAGACAAAAGCAGGAGGACATCACGGGCTGATGCAGTCCAGGGTTATGTGGCACGGGCATAGTAGGGCGGCCTCTCTCTCAGGCCTCAGGCGTAGCACAGGCTCAGCAGGAGAACATCAGACACCGACCTCGGACAGACTTCAGACGATGGCGGGGTCATCACGGGTTGATGCAGTCCAGGGTTATCTGGCACGGGCATACTAGGACGGCCTCTCTCTCAGGCCTAAGGCATAGCACAGGCTCAGCAGGAGAACATCAGACACCGACCCAGGACAGACGTCATCACAGGGTAGACCACGGGGGAACCGGCAGGACATCTGGAAATCAGGATCACAGACTCAAGAACACGAGACTGAACACAGGAAAACAGGACATGAAACATTCCAGGAACATGGAACCGAAACATCATGGGCGCAAGCCGGACATCAGGTAGGACATAAGGACATCAGGACTCGGATCTCAGGTAGAACATCAGAACACTGGCATCGGACTCCGGACATCTGGCAACGATCAACAGGTTCCAGGACATCAGGCTCCGGACATGAGGCCGCAGTCATCAGGCTCAGGACATCTGGCAACAATCGGCAGGCTCCGGGCATCAGGCAGGGAAGGATAGGATCCGGACATCTGGAAGTGGTCATCAGACATCAGACATCGGCCATGGTCATCAGGCTCCGGGCAAGAGGCCACGGTCATCGGACTCCGGACATCTGACAGTGACCTAAAAAGGAACCCAAGCGAGCTGGTGCAAGCCCCGCGGGTTGAACTGGAGCCAGCCGGGGATTACACCGAATAACTAGCTGAGCACAGAGTAGCAGAAACTCAGCTGACACACCAGACTCCTACTTCCAAGATGAACCTAGGTTACATCACAGAAAGCCAGTTAGCAAAGAGTCATAGTCATTGGGCACAGGGTTCAGGACACAGAAGGACTTCAGGAACATAACACCGCAGACACAGTTCAGACAGTCAGGTACATAAAGAGATCCAGGATCAGGGATTCAGGAAACAAGACACAACAGGAACAGGCCTGGATATGCAGCCTCCAGGAAAGGCGATCTGGGTATTCTGCCCCCAGAGCAGGCGGAAACACAAACAGGACAAAGGGTATCAGCTCTTCCAGAACTGATCACAATCAGAGCAGGAGCTGAACACACAAACACACATGGCAAGGTTCAGGAACTCAATGGGAAGCTCTGGCAATGCCCCACAGGGCAGGGGAACTTTATATAGGAGCTGCCTCACAGCGATAGGCTGGAGCAGCAATTCTAGCACACACCCATTCCTCATAAAAGCAGGGAAGGTGTGGCCCGCGCACCCTATGCAGAGCCAGACACAAATCAGTACAGCAAAGGACAAGTGGCAAAGGCTGCAGCCTAAACACACGTAGTAAGTCATGCACCACTGCAGAGGACCTTGCAACCTACGGGTAGCTTCCACAGCGTTAGCCAGGGACCGCACATGCGGGTGGTCATGCAGCGCAGCGGAGACACTCACACATGTACAGCTAGGCAGCGGAGATGGGAACTGAGCAGCATCCATACAGGTAACAGACAACAGTATCCCAGCTGGTTAGGTGGAAAGGAGCAAAGGGTTAAAGCAAAGACATGCAAAGTAACTCCGGAGAAGCAAGGTACAGACATACCGGTGTTATAATTCAGAGAATTTAGTGGCCCTCACTGCGGTGCCAGCTCCCATCGTTCACAGCAGGGAGCTGGCTCTTTGTACCGAATCGTTCGCAAACGACCCATCACTAGTATTGTTGAGCGATACTGCTCGATATCTAAAAATATCGGATCGGAATGGTATCGCCGATATCACTAAAATATCGGCGATACCCGATACCGATACCGGAAGTCCAATGTAAGTCTATGGGAACCAAATATCGACATTAAAAAAAAACCATTCCTGCCTTGTTGGTTAATTGTACATGAAGGAAAACAACAAAGAGTAATGTAGAATGTATTGGGGGAGGTTGAGGAGACAATAAAGGCATACATGTTTAACCCAATGCATTGGAATAGCATTAATATATATTTTTTTGGAAATACGTTTGGATTGACGAACAAATTGACAATGTTGTTAACCTTTTTTCTATTTTGGCAAATATGTATGTTTCACAACTTTCATGCTCTTCACCTTTTTAACTTTTGCCAGTGCCACACTTTCTCCTTCATAATCTTCAGCAGCATCATCTTTCTCATCAAATTATTCTTCATCTTCACCTTCTTAATCTTCTTCTTAAACTTCTTGCTATTCATGTTTTTGTTTACATTACTCATATTGTTATTATTAAACTATTAATCTTCTTCATATTCAAATTCTTCATCTTCTTCCTCTTCATCTTCTTCATCATATTCTTATTTGTGACAGAGATTCCTGTACTTGTAATCTGTAAAAGTATGAATTTTCATTCTTCCGTTCTTGCTGTCACAAAAGATTTAAATTACAACAGTATTTGTCCGTGTTCAGTTTAGCCTGCAGCAGCAGGCATTTTCCAGGGGCACCACGAGGAGGAACGGACTCACCCCCATAGACTGCTTAGTCTTCTTCTGCTTAGAATTTAGAGCATATATTTTGCTCTTCATTTTGGTCTTATACTTCATGTTCTTCTGCTTTTTGATCTTCTGCTTATTGTTCTTCTGTCTGTTGTTCTGTATCTTGTAGTTTGTCTTAACCTTCTTTGTCCTGTTGGTGATCTTCTTCAGGGTAATCTTTTATTTTTTCTTTGTGATGGTGTTCAGGCTGGTTGGCTTCATGCTCGTCGTCCTTGTTGTCGTCATCTTCTTCTGGGTGGTCTTTAAGGTCATCTAATTTCCGAGAACCAGCTGACGTTACTGGAACCCGGACGGGTATCAGATGGAACAAGAGACAATGGAAGTAACGAGGACCAGCTGACTGTGCTGGAACCCGGAGGGGCAGCAGAAGGAAAAGAGGCAATGTCACAACCGAGTACCAGCTGACGTTACTGTGACACGGTTACTAAGCAGGAGGTACCTGTGCTCCAAAGCACTACCAAGGACCAGCAGACGTTGCTGGAACTCGTATACGGAGATGGAGGCACCTAGGCCAAAGGCACTGGGGAGAACCAGTTGACGGTACTGGACCCCGGACGGGTAGCAGAAGGAAAAGAGGCAATGTCACAACTGAGTACCAGCTGACGTTACTGTGACACGGTTACTAAGCAGGAGGTACCTGTGCTCCAAAGCACTACCAAGGACCAGCAGACGTTGCTGGAACTCGTATACGGAGATGGAGGCACCTAGGCCAAAGGCACTGGGGAGAACCAGTTGACGGTACTGGACCCCGGACGGGTAGCAGAAGGAAAAGAGGCAATATCACAACCGAGTACCAGCTGACGTTACTGTGACACGGTTACTAAGCAGGAGGTACCTGTGCTCCAAAGCACTACCAAGGACCAGCAGACGTTGCTGGAACTCGTATACGGAGATGGAGGCACCTAGGCCAAAGGCACTGGGGAGAACCAGTTGACGGTACTGGACCCCGGACGGGTAGCAGAACGCACCCATGAAAATGTAAGTTGACAGGACGCAAGCCGTCCGCAGTTACCGAATCACACAGTCCTACAGTGGGTGCTTGTCCTATTGTCACAATGGAAACAGCCTTTATTTACATATCCCACAGCACACATAGGAATCACCTAAACTGCAGGCACCATAGAGTCGGCTAACCCGAATGCAACACGACAGCACAACTTATTGGAGGATAATTGACGTTCACACTGCCAGGAAACAGCTGTCGTGCTGTAACCAGGCTGGCCAGGAGTCAGTACCCCTGCCAATTACTTACGAGCAACAAATGGCGGTGTTGTAGCCCAGGGAGTAGAGTTCAGGTGGTAGAAAGATGAACATAACAGGAGACATGGAAAACGTTGCCAAACAGTTATTTAATCTTAAAATGGACAGGCAAATTCAGGTGATATCCATGCCTTGTTCATTTTCAGAAAAGTAAGCCGGTCTACATTCTCTGAGGATAGTCGCATGCGACGGTCTGTTAGTACACCACCTGCAGCACTAAAGACGCGCTCAGATAATACACTGGCAGCAGGGCAAGCCAGCACCTCCAATGCATACTGGCTAAGCTCTGGCCATGTATCCAACTTAGAGACCCAAAATTTGAAAGGGGAAGAGGCATCTGGGAGTACACTTAGAGGGAAAGACAAGTAGTCTGTCACCATCTTACGGAAACGTTGCTTCCTGGTGACTGGAGCCGTCTCGGATGGTGTAGACCTTGCTGGCGCTGTCACAAAACTTCGCCACATTTGTAACATACAGCTCTTGCCCTGTGCAGAGGCGCTGCTTGTGCTCCCTCTTGTTGTAGAGGTGTCTACACTGCCTCGACGCACAGAGCTGCTTTGTAAAGCAGTAGCAGCAGCATCTCTCTCGGCTGGAATGTACAACAGTATGGATTGCACCAGTGTGTCTTGGTACTCCCGCATTTTACGGTCCCGGTTCCCCGGTGTGATGAGGGTTTGTAAGTTGTCCCGGTAGCGAGGGTCTAGGAGGGTGTACACCCAATAATCTGACGTGGTGAGAATGTGGGCGATGCGGCGGTCGTTTCTCAGGCACTGAAGCATGAAATCAACCATGTGCTGCAGACTCCCAACTGGCCAACAAAAGCTGTCCTGTGGAAGAGGCGTCATCTCTGCCTCCTCTGCATCACCCCACCCTCGCTCTACATACTGACTAGAGCGTTGTGTACCTCCCTCTGTAGGGATTTCTTCCTCCTCCATTGACTCCTCCTCTCCTCTCACAAAGTGAGCCCTGCCCAGCCCTTTGTGAGGAACCACGTTGCGCTGACTGTCCTGAAGGTAATAGAATTTGTGACTCCTCATCCTCCACCTCTTCCAAAACCTCTTCCTTTAGTGCTTTCAGTGATTTCTGAAGCAGGCAGATAAGGGGGACAGTCATGCTGACTAGTGCATCATCTGCACTCGCCATCCGCGTTGAGACATCAAACGCACGCAAAACGTCGCAGATGTCCTTCATAGAGGCCCACTCAGTAGTGGTGAAGTGTGGACGGCGCAAAGAGCGACTTGATTGCGCCTGATGCAGCTGATACTCCATTACTGCTGTCTGCTGCTCACACAACCGCTCCAACATATGTAACGTGGAATTCCACCTGGTGGGTACGTCACATATGATGCGATGTTCAGGAAGGCGAAATCGGCATTGCAGAGCAGCAATGCGCGATCTGGCTATGCTGGAACGTCGCAAGTGAGCGCACTCTAGGCGGACCTTCTGCAGCAGTCCAGCAAGATCCGGATAGTCCCTCAAAAAACTCTGCACGACCAAGTTGAGCACATGTGCCAGACATGGTATGTGAGTAAGGTTGCCAAGGCCCAGAGCTGCCACCAGATTTCGGCCATTGTCACACACTACCAAGCCTGGCTGGAGATTCGCAGGCAAAAACCACACGTCGCTCTCCTGCTTGATGGCATTCCATACCTCCTGCGCTGTCTGGCTTAGATTCCCCATTGAAATCATTTTCAGGACGGCCTGTTGACGTTTGGCCACGGCTGTGCTCATATCGGTCGCAACAGGTAAGCGTTCACGGGTCCATGTGGAGGTATACCGTGACGGCTCGTGCAGCGATGATTCTGAGGAACTGGAGTAGGAGGAGGAATCAATGTGTACAGACTGGATTCCTGCAATCCTTGGAGTTGGCAGAACACGTACAGCGCCACTGGCAAGATCTGTACCCGGCTCCACAACATTGACCCAATGGGCAGTGAGGGAAAGGTATCGTCCCTGGCCATGGGTACTGGTCCACGCATCGGTGGTCAGGTGGACCCTGCTACTGACGGCGTTTAGTAGCGCATGTTTAATGTTTCCCTCTACATGTTTTTGCAGAGCAGGGACGGCTTGCCTGCTGAAATAAAATCGGCTTGGCACATTATATTGTGGGACTGCCAATGCCATTAAGTTCCTGAAACTGTCAGTCTCCACCAGCCTGAATGACAGCATTTCAAGGGACAGGAGTTTTGCAATGCCAGCATTCAGAGCCTGTGCTCGTGGATGGTTTGCCGAGTATGGCCGTCTTTTATCCCATGCCTGTGGTACCGATGGCTGTTTTGTGGCCTGGGAGTGTGACGATGACTGTGAACTTGCTGCTGTGGGTGGAATAACAGTTTGTCTATGGACAACAGTGACCGAGGTTCTTCCATGGAGATCCTGTGAGGAAGCCGAACCAGGTGTGTGTGAGCTGGAGGTAGAGGCTCCAACACGACCTGAAGATGTAGGTGCTGCTGTAGGTTGGCCTACATCTCCAGTGTGTGGCTTTGTAACTCAGCTACGTGCTTTGTCCGTACATGTTTCCACATATTTGTGGTATTCAGGTTACTGATATTTTTACCTCTTTTAACTTTTTGCTTACACAGCTTGCATTTAACATAGCAAATATCATCTACAAGTCTGTCAAAAAAGGACCACGCAGTGCAAGTCATGGGAGCGCCAATTTTGACATTTCTAAGAGAACTGCTCCCAACAGGTGCCAAACTGGAGGCTACAGGCAAGCGAGTCTGCAGCCTACCTCTCCCTCCTCTTTGTACTGTTGGGCCAATCTCTTCCTCAGAGCTGCTCCCACCACCTTCCTGCTGCTCACGCCATGTTGGGTCTCGGACTTCATCATCTCCACTACCCTCTTCCAACACCTGCTGCTGTTGGATGGTCTGTGCAGCACCATGCTCCACAAAACCTGGCAACTGAGTCTCATCATCATCATGAGATGCGTTCTGCGGTGTGCTGTCCATCGGCACTGGCTCACCCGCCTCTTCAGATTGAGAGAGACACAGCTGTTGCGCATCACTGCATACTCCCTCTTCTTCAAATTGCAGAATGCTGCTTGCCTGTGCCCGTGTTTGCGAGCCAACAGATTCTGAGAACAGAAGCAGAGACTCAGCTGGCTCCTGTACAGAACTCTCTGACTGCCTGGGCAATTTGACAGGCGGTGAACAGACAGATGGTTGCTCAACAGTGTTGTGTTCCTGAGAGGGGGTGGAAGGAATTGAAGTCGATGCATTGGCTGCCATCCAACCAACAACGGCTTCAATTTGTTCTTCCCGCAGCAGGGGGGCACGTCGAGCTCCTACCAAAGTGCGCATAAAGGAACGCTCATGGGTAAAACTGGTGGATGCTGTGTCACTGAGGGTGGCAGCAGCCACAGAATCCCCACGTCCTCTCCCTGCTGAAACTCCACGGCCACGACGACGTGCCTTACTCCCTGCCTTCTTCATCTTGGTAGATTGATAAAGAAAGTCAGAAAAGTTATAAGGCCTAAGTGTGGTTATTACGCAGAGACTGAAGTGAACACTGAAACACAACTGTTCACAATCTGTGAAAGGCTACTCCTTTGTCTACTTCTATAGTGTGTGCAACCAATGTATTGGATACGGATGGAAGCGCGTCACACTAATAGATTATATTTATTTTAAATGGAATGGAGCAGAACCAATTGGAGAGAAATGAAAAGGATGAGGCACTGAGACACGCTCAGCAGAGTACAAGCAGCAGTGCTTGAACAAGTAACTGGAGCGTGATGTGCACTCAAAAAATAAAAAACCACAGACTGAAGTGAACACTGAAACACAACTGTTCACAATCTGTGAAAGGCTACTCCTTTGTCTACTTCTATAGTGTTTGCAACCAATGTATTGGATACGGATGGAAGCGCGTCACACTAATAGATTATATTTATTTTAAATGGAATGGAGCAGAACCAATTGGAGAGAAATGAAAAGGATGAGGCACTGAGACACGCTCAGCAGAGTACAAGCAGCAGTGCTTGAACAAGTAACTGGAGCGTGATGTGCACTCAAAAAATAAAAACACAGACTGAAGTGAACACTGAAACACAACTGTTCACAATCTGTGAAAGGCTACTCCTTTGTCTACTTCTATAGTGTTTGCAACCAATGTATTGGATACGGATGGAAGCGCGTCACACTAAAATTTAAATTGCATGGAGCAGCAAGAATTACACTGAAGAAAAAAAAAAGAATCTGTGAGTGACACGTGCAGATGCCTACAGACAGCGTTGCATGCAGAGCAAACTGCAGCGTCACCTGCACTCACACACACCTTGCAGAGCTGTTAAAACAACACTGCAGGCAAAAGGAAGCTTTACACAGCGGTTGGTGCTAGCCTGCCTACAGCACAGTACACTAAATCGCAATCTCTAACTGTCCCTCAGAGTCAGCACAGCAGCGTTCTGTCCCTTACTGAATTCACAGCACAGTGACGCTAAAATGGCGGCGGCGCCTTTTATAGTGCATTCTGACATCATTTCAGCATCCAATCACAGCCATGCCATTAGTTAACATGACCGCAGCAGTACAGGATGTGCCCACACTTCTTAGGATTCCTCATTGGCTGACTAAAATCACATTGCCTCTCAAAGAATTATGGGAACTTCCGATTCCGGTACACGATATATGGAAAATATCGGAACAAAGTATCGAAAGGCCGATACAGCTAATATCGGCCGATACCCGATACTTGCGGTATCGTATCGCTCAACACTAATCACTAGTGGTTAGTACTCTGAACCCGGGGATTGCTGGGAGACAGCTGTAGTCTAAGTTATTATGTACCCTCCCTGTAATATCACTGTCACATAGCCTAGACATGCTGGGAATTGTAGTTCTCTTTATACCTCCTCTCTTTAATGTAATTTTCAGGTGTTAATATTCTGTAATATCACATAACAACAGCCTGGGCATTCTTGGACCTGTTGTTTTCATATTACCTTCCTGTAATTTTTTTTACTGCATTTAATAGTCCCTTAGTGGTTTTGAAGCTAATATCATCCAATTGCTTGTTCTATCCATAGCAGTGCTTTAGCACTTCTACGTATAGCAGAAATCACACGAGCCCCTGTTAAATCCCACTGTCTGAGATTGAAAGTGGGATTTAACAAGCCACCAGTGGCTGTTAAAGGCCACGGATCCATGGTATATCTAATGCCTTGGAAATTTTTTGTTCTCTTCTCCTAACTGATAACTTTCAACAATGAGATCCCTTTGCTGTATTGTAAGCTATTACGTACCATAACTTTTGCAGTAAAATGCAACTAAGAAAATATCATGAAAATCCTTCTAAAACAGCTAAATTTTATAAAGTGTTATTAAGAATCACTGTAAATGATGGCAGCAGTGCACTGACTACTATTTACCATTAGTTTAAATGTGATTGGCTAATTCTGAACACAGAATTCAGTTTGTTTCTCAACGGATTTGTACAAATTGTGGGTGATATCAGGGCCACCATCAGGGCATTACTGCCCTGACTGGCATATGGGGCCCAATCAGCAGAGGGGGCACGCATCGGGCCCAGTCACCTCTACCCATTGGGCCCCACTGACCCATCCCCAGTGGCAGGATTCTGCCAATCAAGTAACTGAACCTGCGTCCAGGACGCAGGTTCAGTTACTCTATTGCCGTGCGGCAATATTTAAAGCTGCCAGCCAATCGGAGGCTGGCAGCTGACGTCAGCGTGCAACGTCGCCGGCGTTTGGCGTCATTGTCAGTTGCCGGTGAGTGCGCACTTTCAGGTTGGAGTAAAGATCGCTCGCTGCTGGAGCGCGGCAAGGTAAGGGAGAAAGGTGTTTTTTTTTTTAAATTAGTATTGAAAGCGGCAAGCCAGGGACGGCAGGATGGAGACGGGGCAAGATGGAGACGGACAGGATTGGAGACACTGGGGGCAGGATGACGATGGGGCATGATTGGAGACACAAGGGGCAGAATGGAGACACAGGGGGCATGATTGGAGACACTGGGGCAGGATTGGAGACACTGGGGCATGATTGGAGACACTGGGGGCATGATTGGAGACACTGGGGGCAGAATGAAAGACATGGGGCAGGATTGAGACACAGGAGGCAGAATGGAGACACAGGGCAGAATGGAGACACAGGGGGCAGAATGGAGATGCAGGAGGCAGAATGGAGACACATGGGGCTTGATTGGAGACAAAGGGGGCAGGACGGAAACATGGCATGGGATGGAGACAGATGGGGCAGGATCATGGGGCAGGATTGGAGACATGGGGCAGGATGAAAGACATGGGAGCAGGGTTGGAGACAGATGGGGCAGGGTTGGAGACAGATGGGGTAGGGTTGGAGACTGATCATGCAGGATTATGGGGCAGGATGGGGAGATTATATAGGGCAGAATGGATACTCTTGAGGGCTGGATGGAACAACATATGGCTGGAGTCAGGAATGAGACACACAGGGGCCAAGATGGGGGATATTATTACCATGGGTTTAATTAAGGGATATTATTACTACAGTGATGTATTTATTTTATTTTTTGAGTATACTGTTTTAAACAGGGAGGCGGTCCTGTTACTGTGCAGAGTGATACTATGTCGCCTTTTTTTCTTCATGTGGTGTAATGTAGAGGTTGGGAAAAAAATAAGTAATGTGTTCTGCAATCGGAGCGCTAGATAACTGTGTTATTTCCTGCAGAGACGAGCCCTGGCTGGAAGAAGTGACAGCAGTCTGTGCTGGATGAAAGATGAAAAGCGAAGATGAAGGACTTCACCTAGAGACGTCACTGGTGAGCCAGTGTGTTACCTCTACACTGACACTATACACTGTATACTATGTATTATCCTGTGTATAATGTCACCAGTGATCACTGTATTACCTATACATTATATACAGAGCTCCTGTGTATAATGTCATTGATCACTGTATTAGCTGTACACAGACACTGCATACTAAGTACAGATCTCCTGTGTATAATGGCACTTATGGTGATAGTATTGTGTTTTTTTTATTACTGATCAGTATTGTAGTATTCAGTCACTATGTGGTGGTAATATGTTGTCCGGCCATGGTGTGGCGGTATTTGTCCCTTGTATGTGCTATTATTTGGTCACTTTGTGATGGTAATATCTGGTCTGGTCATGGTGTGGCGGTATTTGTTCCTTGTATGTGATATTATTCGTCACTGTGGTGGTAATATGTGGTCTGGACATGGTGTGGCGGTATTTGTTCCTTGTATGTGATATTATTCGTCACTGTGGTGGTAATATGTGGTCTGGACATGGTGTGGCGGTATTTGTTTCTTGTAGGTGATATTATTCGGTCACTGTGGTGGTAATATGTGGTCTGGACATGGTGCGGTGGTATTTGTCCCTTGTATGTGATATTATTGGTCATTTTAAAACTTGAAAAATAAATAAAAATATACTTAAATTGTATTGCATATTTTAACAAATGTTTAATAAGTTACAGTAGAGTAGAGCTCGGCCAAAAGTGTCTACCGTGTTGTGGTGGAGGCTTGAGAAATCTTTTGGCCAAAACAAAAGCTGCTGGTTATACAGTATGTGTGATCTGGTGATGGGAACTTTTAATGTGTGATTGGTGAGAAGTTGAGTTTTTCCAAGAGAGAGCGGTGGGACTGTGGACAGTTTGAGGGGTGGAGGCGGGGCTGGGGTGGAGCCTGGGCGGAATCTCAAGAGGGCTCCGAAAATGTTGCCAGTATGGGGCCCCGAAATTCCTAGTGGCAGCCCTGGGTGATATCAATGGGAACCTGTTATGTAGGGATAATCTGCAGGTTAACAACGTTTGAAAGTTGTAGTCCACTGTACTGAAAGCCCAGCTACTAGGAGGAGATGAATTTTATTCATTCCGGCAGCCTCTTGTTGTCAGTCACAGTGAGTGGCTGCTGTAAACACACTCCCGGCACTTTCACAGTTCGGTCTGCCGCACATCTATGCCAGAATGGCTGTCAGTCAATGTGCCAGGACGGAGTTACAGTCGCTACTCACTGTGTACTGAGAGGTGACTAGTCGCGCCGGACCCACCTCTATGACTGAAAGTCAGAAGCTACCAGAAGGAATATAGTTAATTTCCTCCTGATAGTTGGGATTGCAGCACGACAGCCGCAGTTTTGGAACATTATTAATCTGCTGATTAACCCTATGTCTGCAGGTTAATAGTGTTTGGAGACATGGCTGGTTCTCATTAAAAGGTGGAAAAAGTTCTGAAATTATTTTTTACATGACAAAAACCTGCCATTTTAACAGGTGTATGTAGACTTTTTCTATCCACTGCATATATGGACATATATTTTTCAGAGATGTTCATTGCTTCCTATCGATCTTGACAATAATGCTACTTGATGTTTTCAGCAAACTGTTCTATTTGTGCATAAGTCAGTTTTTAATCTTCCTGCTCTTTTTTTGTACTGTGTGCATCATCACGATGCTGCACACCCACATAGCTGTCACTGCAATACTACGACGGACCATAGGAAATGTGAAAGCTTAGGGCACGAAATGGCAGTATGATGAGACAGTCAGAATAATAATGCCTGTAAAGTGCTGTGGAATTAATGGCGCTATATAAATGAGTAAAATAAATAAAAAATAAATAATGATGTCGTGACCCGCACCACAATTGTGGGTTACCAGGGCAATGGGGTACTCAGAGCCGAGCCCCTGGAAGTCTATGGGGTTGTCACAGGTAGCGGTGGCTCGGTCTGTGGCCCTGGCGGTCAGGCGTATGTTGGGGGGGGTTATTTACAGGGGACTGGTATATAACAGTTCGTGACGCCACCTGTAGTTTTCTGATCACTAAGACCAGTGCTGCTGTAGATCTCTGAGGGGATGGTGTAGCAGCTAGATGTCGGGTCCCCTACAGGTGGGACTCTTCCCTCAGGGTCTATAGTGATGATGATGTCGTGAAGGTATGCAGTTAAATGACACAGTCTCACACATTAAAGCTTCTTTCCATACCTTTTACTTTCCAAGATGATAAGGCAGGTCCCGGGAAGCTGTTGGGGTGGATGGAGGATGCGTTTCAAGGTAACGGCTGAGCAGGTTAGAGGCCTCCTTAACTTTCAATGTAATGAGTCCAACTTGCATGAAGCTAAGTTCACTCTAAAACTCCAGCTAATTCTGTAGCTGTACTGCCCGGTCAGTATAGTGGTCGGAGCCTCCTCAGGGTGGAATTAAGACCTTGCTTTTGTCCTGCAGAACTCAAAAGCCTTATTCTCCTGACTCCAGTTACGTACTGACAAAAGGGCTTGTTCCTGTGACTTGAAGTCCAGCGAACCTCTGGTTATTCTATCACTACGCTTGAAGCTGTAGCAACACTTCGGTCCCCAGTGACTGGTGACTAATGCAGGATAGTTCAATCCTTAAGGCACTTCTATAATTCCTTTCCACTGCGCCCTTCGCCCTGCTTGCGCTCTTAACATAAGCACTGACTAGACTAGGATAATATTCAGTCATCCGTACTAGCCTCCACTTCTGTACCGTCTCCCTGTGTTGACAGGAGATCTCGACTCTCCAACAGGCACCAGTCCTCACTCCCTGCACGCTCACAGGACCGACTTTCAGACCGCACTGTGCTACAGGACACTCCCCTATACACCCCTGCTGAGTGTGTCCGAATTGTATATGAGTCATGTCGAGCCCTTAACCGTTACCTCTCCACTCATCCTCCCGGATAATGTGTGCCTTACATACCAGGGCTACACAATGATAGTGGGCTGAGCAGAGGCATCGATGACATTATATGGAGGTTTATATTGCTCTGTTCCAGTTATGGAATCCAGTCCTCAGCAACAGCCTCTACAGCAACAAACCCCATTCTATCCTTTTTATAATGGGGATTGTGGTAGAGCCACACACTGTCAGGTCTCGAACCCAGCAGCTCTTGTGCACTTTGCTAAACCAGATACTAGTACCTGTGTTGTTCCTCCTCGTCTCCACCCCGAGCTACTGATTGGCTCCACCCGTTGATCTCCTGATTGAACACCCTACTTAAACCTGGCACTGAATTTCCTTCCTTGTGATATTATTGACCTCCTAGCCTTTAGTCTAGCTTCTTTCTACCTGCTGCTTATGCTCAAGATTCTACTGCTGCTATCGTGTACTGACCTGTGGCTATTTCCTGACTACGATACCTGCTTATCCTCCCAACTATACTGTTGCTCTTTGTACCGACCTCTGGCTATTTCCTGACAATGCTACCTGCCAGTGCTGCCCTTAGTGGTTGTAATATCACTACTCCAACTCAGGTCAGTCCATAACAGACACATTACTTAGTGCCCCTAATCAGTTAACATATTGGGCATTAAAATTTCCCCTGATGATGATGGCTGAAGATTTGTTGACGGATAGGGGTCTTTTCCTATGGTACTACTTGAACTTTGGATTGGCCACCATTAAGTGGTGTACTGCTAATAGCAGCGGACACACGATTTTACAAAAAAAAAACACACAGACATCTCAAAAGCTCCATAGGTTATAATGGACACAATAAGGAAAACCAAAGATAGAACACGTATGTGAAAAACAGAAATGGAAACAGAAGTTTGAAAGAGACCTTACATACAATGGCAAAAATACACAATGTGACATACAAGTTTTACAAAAGTGGTAAGTTAGTATAAGGAGCCAATGACTGGATATAGACCTGTGGTAATAGACTCAGAGGAATCAATACACAAGCAAGAAAAATAATCTAATATGTAGCCACAATCTACACGGTACACAAGGCGAAAAAAAAGCAGAAAACAAAGTGCTCTTTGAATAAGCTGCCTATTCCAATGGGAAAAAATGATAGTGTGCAGAGTGCTATTTTCCTAATGTGAAAAAAAGAAGCAACATGTAAATTTGTGAGACTTTTCTGCTGAAAAAAAAACGCTCCAAATTTTACCACATCAATAGAAGCAGAAAAAAATGAATTAAAACAAAAATTGTGTGGATTTTTTATACTTTTATTACTTCTTTGCTGGAAAATCCACTAAATCAATTTACGTGGAAAAAAAATGCCCCTCACGCAAAAAACCACATTACAAAAAAAGTGTATATTCAGTCATAAAAATCCACACAAGAAATCGATGTGAACATACAGTATATGGGCCTCTCATAGCAGTTGCTTTGATTGCATGAACTGGAGAACCATAAATCAGCAATTTCCCTCCGCACCCACCGTGATAATGAAAGAACGACCTCATTAAAGCTACTTGTTTATTTATTTTACTGATATAGCGCCATTAATCCAAAAGCGCCTTACAGACATCGGTTTTACGACTACTTGTGAGCAAGGAAAGTCCCAGAAGAATTAGGATCAATTCACTTCATAAAAAAAATTTCTGATATGTCAGGTACATAGTAGCTGTATTACTGGGCTTGCTGGCGTTCAGAAAACTAGTTAACCATCTTTTTTTTTTCTAAAAACATCTACTAATAACTTTAATAGACCATGATAAATGATTGCAACTTTCCTGTAAGCCGCCGTTTCCATGGCTGTAACGAGCTTCATCCAGAAGTCCCTGCTGGTTCAGTCCCCACCATCTCGCCGCTCCTATACACGGCCGCCAGCCTTCCTGGACGTCTCCAGCCTGATCCTTCATCGGTACATATTAAAATATGTGATAAAGCGATTACGTCTCCCCCAGTGATGTAAGGAACAGTTCGTTATCACCTCTCATGATTATTGACATGTAGGAATACAGAACATACAGAATTCCCTCATTTTTTTCACATGAATATAGGGAAGAAAATAAAAGCTTTTCTTTGTAAATTTTGATGCGATCAGTTGATGCCATATTCTTATGTCAGCTCGTTACATAATCTCAGTAATTGCGTCTCGTTTGGTGGAGACTCTCCCAGAATCCAGAGCGCAGCCCCCTCCACAACCTCAACAGCTGTCATCATCATATGACATTTTCTGGTCCAGATATTTCCGACGTTGTAACTGTAGCAACAGACCTAGACAAGCTCTTGGTTTCTATATGTATTTACTAAGATGAAGGTCTATGGCACTTTGTTCATGAGTCCCATTTCATGGAAGGCTTTATTTTTTTTTTTATAAACTTCTTTATTAGATGATTTGACATATTAATATGCAATCAAATATATATCAAAACCATACATTATATGCATATATCTTGAAAATACAATGTTGCTCTCATCCAATTTCAATTTAACCTTTTGAATGTTACAACAATACTTCATTCGAACCATATAAAGAACTAGCAATGAAACAATAAACAAATATTATGACCTCAATATCCCCAAGTTACCAGCTACATCCTCAAGATTGTACCATATTGTCTAACATTAATTGATTAATCTCTGCTTGTGAATAACTACATTCAATAAAAGTCCTCCATTTTTTGAAAAATTTTCTTTTTGGGATTCTGTATCTATTTTGTCCATCAACATTAGGGATTTTATAGTATCTATCAGTTCTGAAACACTCAGTGGTTTCTTCTCCAGCCAGTGTCTCAAGATACATTTCTTAGCTGCCAGCAGAACAATATGTACAGCATAGGGAGCACTATATATTTTATTATTTGATTCACTTATCAGGCTGATGAACTGATTAATGCACATACATTCCCTCTAGACCAAATTAATAATCATAGGTTCTTATAATGCATTATACCTCTGCAATATCGGGAATGTATCGCATATTTATCCGCTCAATTTGCAGACATTTTGCACAGCGCTTAGTCTGAGAGCGCCTTTCTCTTGAAACCGGAAATGACGTTCCGGGTTATTCAGAGATACTCTAAGAACTGCGCATGCGCCTGATAAAGGTGACGACGCGCTCCAAAGACCGGATATGACGAATATAGCGTCCGGAAGTACAGCGTAGCAACATCTAACCGGTAATTATAAAAGTAAGCTCACTCTCATTTCTTTAGCCCTGTCTCACATATAGGAGCGTTACCTCCCCTGATGAATCTCTGCTGATGAAACGCGTTGGGAGAACCGGAGGGGTAGAGATCGCAGATCATAATACAAATGATCTATGCAGGTCTCCCCCAGAATAAATGAGTACCTAGGCCCGCAGCATGATGATACAGATAAGTATCACATTAACTGAATACCCACAGTGAGACCGACGAATTATGGAGCAGCATATGTTTCCTAGGCTCCAAGGTTGGGTGTGTTAATAGGCTATACATAGGGCAGGTTACGACAGGTGAATAATGATTATTTAGCTCCAGTACATATAAGGAGCAATTGTAGATTCTCTGATGAATAATATATATGTGTAAAAAGGTATATCTTGCTCCATGTTAAGCTGTATGTTTGTATACCTTCATATAAAAAAAAATAGGAGTAATATAGATATACACAAAAGGACTAATAACTGAGTACAGAATAATATTTCTTACGACACATATCTCTATTCACTATACATACCCATATATAGTGACTTTAATATCTACATAATAGTGTACACCTCTACAGTCATGGCCAAAAGTTTTGAGAATGACACAAATATTATATTTTCACATGATCTGCTGCCCTCTGGTTTTTATGTGTGTTTGACAGATGTTTTTATGACAGACAGAAATATAACAATTGCAAACATATGAGTAACAAAAGCTTATATTGACAGTTAGAATGAGTTAATGCAGCAAGTCAATATTTGCAGTGTTGACCCTTCTTCTTCAGGACCTCTGCAATTCTCCCTGGCATGCTCTCAATCAACTTCTGGACCAAATCCTGACTGATAGCAGTCCATTCTTGCACAATCAATGCTTTCATTTTGTCAGAATTTTTAGGTTTTTGTTTGTCCACCCGTCTCTTGATGATTGCCACAAGTTCTCAATGGGATTAAAATCTGGGGAGTTTCCAGGCCATGGACCCAAAATCTCTATGTTTTGTTCCCTGAGACATTTAGTTATCACCTTTGCTTTATGGCAAGGTGCTCCATCATGCTGGAAAAGGCATTGTTGATCGCCAAACTGCTCTTGGAGGGTTGGGAGAAGTTGCTCTTGGAGGACATTCTGGTACCATTCTTTATTCATGGCTGTGTTTTTAGGCAAGACTGTGAGACAGCCGATTCCCTTGGCTGAGAAGCAACCCCACACATAAATGGTTTCAGGATGCTTAACAGTTGGCATGAGACAAGACTGGTGGTAGCGCTCACCTTGTCTTCTCCGAATGAGGCGTTTTCCTGATGTCCCAAACAATCGAAAAGGGGATTCATCAGAGAAAATAACTTTACCCCAGTCCTCAGCAGTCCACTGCCTGTACCTTTTGCAGAATATCAGTCTGTCCATGATGTTTTTTCTGGAGAGAAGTGGCTTCTTTGCTGCCCTCCTTGAGACCAGGCCTTGCTCCAAGAGTCTCCGCCTCACATTGCATGCAGATGCACTCACACCTGCCTGCTGCCATTCCTGAGCAAGCTCTTCACTGCTGGTAGCCCGATCCCGCAACTGAAACACTTTTAAGAGACGGTCCTGGCGCTTGCTGGTCTTTCTTGGGCGCCCTGGAGCCTTTTTGGCAACAATGGAACCTCTCTCCTTGAAGTTCTTGATGATGCGATAGATTGTTGACTGAGGTGCAATCTTTCTAGCTGGATACTCTTCCCTGTTAGGCCATTTTTGTGCATTGCAATGATAACTGCACGTGTTTCTTTAGAGATAACCATGGTTAACAGAAGAGAAACAATGATGCCAAGCACCAGCCTCCTTTTAAAGCGTCCAGTGGTGTCATTCTTACTTAATCATGACAGATTGATCTCCAGCCATGTCCTCATCAACACCCACACCTGTGTTAATGGAGCAATCACTGAAAAGAGGTTAGCTGGTCCTTTTAAGGCAGGGCTGCAATGATGTTGAAATGTGTTTTGGGGGATAAAGTTCATTTTCTAGTCAAATATTGACTTTGCAAGTAATTGCTGTTAAGCTGATCACTCTTTATAACATTCTGGAGTATATCAAATTGCCATTAGAAAAAGTGAAGCAGTAGACTTTGTAAAAATTAATATTTGTGTCATTCTCAAAACTTTTGGCCATGACTGTATACGCTCACGTTTTGAGCAATAAGCCGAAACATTTGTAACAATCTAGAGGAATAAACACTATGGATTAGTCCTCATATATTTATCAGAGTTTTTTTGTTTTTCTATGTCTTCTTTTATTTTACACTGTGTGGGGTTTTTTTCAGCACGATCACTTCTGCTTTACTTTATTGTTTTTAAATACATAGAATAAAAGTTAATTTTTATCAAGCAGCTCTTTCAATATACATAATTTGATTTGATATATCAGCCTTGCTCATTCAATGAACTGAAAAACACATGCCTGTACATTTTTGGGTATCTCAACCTTCCAGATTCTCTGTATGTATTTAATTACCTCGGCCCAGAATCTTTGAATAATTGGGCATTCCCACAAACCATGTAATAAATTGGCCCTGTGTAGACTACATTTTGGACAACTAGTAAGATAGTGAGCAGGTGCACCATTGTAGGTAAGATTAAAAGCGTATATCGCTTGGTGTATCAGTTTATAATGCATCTCTCTCCACTACTCATTAATCATTACCTTTCTTATTTTTTTCCATCCGATCAGTATTTTGTTACCTAAGTCTTCATCTGGAGTAGATTTATACCAGGTTTTAAATATTTTTGAGCACCATGGTGACTGAATCTGGACACGAATATAGTCATAGATGCTGGAAAGCGATTCCAGGTCTGTACTCTGCCCCATCATGGAATCAAAATTGTTTATTCTTTCTGCCTTCCCCAGGTCTTTCACCAAATTTGTGTAATGTGTCGTAATTTGTAGGAATTGTAAGTATTGATTATTTTGTAATCCAAATTTGCCTGAAAATTCAGGCCAACTCAATAATCTTTCCTCTGCCGGTTGTAAGATATCCCCCAGAACCCCGATTCCTTTTTCCTTCCATTCCTTAAAAAGTTTATTTTGTGTTCCTTGTGAAAAGTTCGGTCTTTCCAAATCATCAAATATTTGGAGACACAGAAAGGAGATTGAACAGTTTCCTAATAGCTTTCCATGCTCCCAATGTATCTCTGAGCAAACTGCTTGCTTTTACATAGTTTGGAAGATGAGCAAATTTTGTATGTAAGATTGTGTTGAGGTTCAAAGGACTGGCTAGTTCCTTCTCCAGCGCTAGATTGGAAAAATATGATGTGTCCTGTAGCCAGTCCCTAATGTGTCTCATCAAAGCTGGCAAATTATATATTCTAATCAAGGGCATCTGCATTCCTCCATCATCTTTTTCAAAGCCAGTTTACTGTACACAATCCTTGGCCTTTTGCCTTGCCAAATAAACTTAGTGAAGGCCGATTGTAATTTTTTCATGTCAGAGTGCTTTAATAGTAAAGGAATGGTCTGCATTGGGTATAAAAGTCGTGCAAAGCTAACCATTTTTAGCAAGTGCATTCTCCCAAACAACAAGAGGTTTAGATTTCTCCATCTTTCCAATTCTAACAATATTTTTTCAATTAAACTAGAATAATTTAATCTATATAGAGATCTAGCATCTCTACCTATTTTCTTCCCTAAGTAGGTTATATGTTTCTGTGCTACTGAGACTCGAGCAGTTATCTCAGGATCAACTATTTTTTTTTCAGATATAAGAGCTGGCATTTACTTACATTTATTTTGTATCCTGAAAATGAGCCAAAATATGTCAATTTATCGAGTAATCCCTGTAAGTGTCTCCCAGGGTCTGCCATAAACAACAGCATATCGTCTGCAAGACATGTTAGTTTAACTTCTACATCCCCCATCTTTATGCCTTCGAAACACTCTGAATTAATCAAATATCGGGCAAGAGGTTCTATGGCTAAGTTGAACAATAACGGTGATAATGGGCATCCCTGCCTTGTTCCCTTTTGTAGGTGAATTGTGTCAGATAGAAAACCTGGAGTGTAAATCTTGGCCTGCGGTGCAGTATACAAAGCTGTAAGATAATTTCTAAAAGTCCCCGTTATTCCAAACTTATCCAATACATTATATAACCTTCCCCATTGTATGAAATCGAAAGCTTTCTCAGCATCTAGTGCCAAGAGAGCTGAATTTTCCTTCCCTTTCTCTTCCCAATAGAGACTATCTTGGACTGCTAATACTGTTCTAATATTAAATACCGCTGCCCGTTTTCTATGAAACCTACTTGGTGTGAACCGATCAATTCTGGTAATAATTCAGCAAGTCTATCCGCCAATATTTTTGACAGAATTTTTATATCCTTGTTTATCAGCGAAATTGGTCTATATGACCCTGGCTCTTTCTCATCTTTTCCTTGTTTGTGAAGAACTTTAATATAGGCCATGTTTCCCGAGTCTAGCAAGCAAAATTTTGTTTTGTAACGTGAAATTAAAAACTTCGACTAGAGTATTAGTTATATCATCCTTCAACAATTTATAGAATTCCCCTGGAAGTCCATCCGGGCCAGGGACCTTATTATTCTTCAAATTTGTTATCGTTTTGACTAGTTCTTCTTTCGTTATTAATCCGTTTAGCTTATCTCTGTCTGTTTCATTAAGCTGAGGCAACTGTAAGGAGTCAAGAAAGCGAATCCCTTCCGCCATATTCGGGTCTCCTTTTTTGTATAAGGCTGAATAGAAATTGCTAAGAATTTTATTAATTTTTTTGGGGTCAATCTGTATAATACCCTCAGAGTCTCTTAAATTATTTATATAAGGGATGTGCCTTTTACCTCTAGCCATTTTTGCCAAAAGAAATCCGGCCTTATTCCCAAATTTAAAGAATTCTGCCGATTTTCTTTCCCCCTTTAATTTTTCTGATCTTTCCAACCATAGGTAAAATTCTGATTTGGATTGTAACCACCTATCTCTATTAGAAACTGATGGATTATTGAGATATTCTGTGTACCTTACTCTAGTTTTCTGACTTGCTTCAATATAGGCTATCCTTGTTTTCTTTTTTAAAGAATTGACATATCCAATTATTCTCCCCCTCAAAACAGCCTTTGCTGTATCCCAGTATAAATGCACTGAATCCCTATGTTCTCTATTATCTAATTCATATTCTAACCACCAATTTTTTATAATTTTTTGAAAATTTTCATCTTGAGCCAAGAACGTCGGAAATCTCCATAAAATATCAGAGCCTTTTGGGAAAGTGTCCTGCAAGGATAACGAGACCGGGGTATGATCCGAAATAATTAGATCTAGAATGTTAATATCATTCAACCTATTCACTAAGTCTTGAGAGATCAGAAAATAATCTATTCTAGACCAAGAGTTGTGAACCTGTGAAAAATGAGTAAATTCTCGATCTATCGGATGAGATGTACGCCAAATATCTATCAACCCAGTGCTTTCTAGGAATGGTGCCACCACTCTGTCACTTGATCTACTACTGTCTGTCTCTTTCACTCTAGATCTATCTTCAATGTTACTCACAACTGTGTTAAAGTCACCACCAATGATTATCTTTTCCTCCTCTTCTTCCAATATTTGAGTTTCCAGCTCTCTAAAAAAAACTTTATTGTTCCCATTTGGAGCATATATGTTATATAATCTAACCCTGCCCACCGGGTGTCTAATAATACTCTTATTTTCCTTCCAGATTTATCTGAATCCCAAGATATTATTTTACAGTTTGCCTGTTTGCTTATTAAAATCAGTGCACCTGCTTTCCTATTCACAGACGGAGATCCCAAAACAGATCCCAACCACATTTTATCCATCCTGCAGAAATCTTGCTCTTTTAAGTGCGTTTCTTGTAGCATCGCAATGTCTACTTTAAGTTTCTTAAGGTGTCTCAAAACCATCATTCTTTTATGTGGGGATTGAAGCCCTTTCACATTCCATGTTACTACTTTCATATTAAATGTATAAAAAGAAATAAAAAAAGAAAAAAAAATTAACCAGTTTTAACCAGTCTGTTGAATTAAACAGTTTAAAACCTAAACAGAGTATTAAGTCTTTTTCTGACTTCACTTTTTTCGTACATGTATCTGTGGGCACTCTGTAAACCCACCCTTTCTTTCACCAAAACTAGACTTTTCCCCCTCCTTTAGAACCCAGCCTCCATCTCCTCCATTTTAACCCCCAAAATCAAACATATCACACAAATTAATATTTTGCAATGCGTGCCTTAGAAGAAAAAGAAAAACAACAAATTTTTCCGTCCCCTCTTCCTTAATACGACAGATTGTTATAATCTCTCTCCAACTGAGTCTCAGTCAGGGACTCGTCCGCCATTATTCTGAAGCAACTTCTTCAAATATTATCTGACCAAGTCCGGTGCATTAAAGGATTCTGTACCTCCTTCTGGGGAAATATCTTCAGAGTTGCAGAAAATTGCAGCGCAAATCTAATCTTTTTTCCCACCAGTTCAGTACCCAGATCACTAAATGCTCTCTGTTATGAATGTGCTAGAGATGGTTTCTGAGCAGAGGCTCCCTCTGGTGGTTACAGACAGTACTGAGCCTTTCAGCGAGGAATGGCAATCTGGGATCGCTGACTGGTCTGATATAAGGGAGGTTCCCTCCCATGATGGTTGCCGGTAATCAATTGTTCTTGTCTCAGTTGTGGTTCCTGGTTCATTTGGAAGTTTGCTGAGTCTTGCCTGCATCTTCTGCTATCAGATAGGATATTTAATGCTTTTATTTTTGTGCTTGCTTTTTGCATTCTTCCCTGCACTTCTGTGGAGGTCAGCCAGGTCCCCTTCGGGGGGCTTGTGCTCCTCTCAGTTTTTCTGAAGCCACTGTTATTTGTTCATTTGCTTTTTCCTGTTTTTTCAGTGGCTGCGGCTTAGTTTTATTACACCAGAGATCTGATTTTAGGTGGTAGAGATCGTGTGATCTCAGGTGTTTTTGCAATCAGAAGAGTTGGTATTTTTTAGGGTTTTTTTTTGGATTGCAGTGAGTATCCTTTCCTGTACTTTTCTGTCTAGACAGATTGGGCCCCAGCGTTTGCTCATTCTATTTTCTGTCTGTGTCCGTGCTTCTTCTTGTCTAACCACCATTACATGTTTGAGGGCTTCCTATTTTCTTTGGGGATCTGCTCCAGGGCAGATAGCTTTCATCTTTCTGCCTTTAGGTGTAGTTATATCTCAGGCTGTGACGAGGCGTCTAGGATCAATGTAGGAACGCTCCACGGCTACCGCTAGTTGTGTGGTTAGTTCAGGGTACTGCAATCCAATAGGTTCCAGTCTCTATGGTGTATTGCCGTTTTTGCTTATTCTCCTCAGCTACATAACACAACAGCTCTCCTTTTCTTTGTGACTTCTACGGATAATCGTTGAATAATAAAACTTTGTGCCCTCTGATAGTGGTCTGAGTCGGCTTTTTTCTGTAATGTTGTAGAAGGGCAGATTTATCCACAAAGTCCAGATATTTCACAATTACCGGTCTTCGTCTACTAGAAAGAGAGGGAGAATTGTGCTGCTGCTGGTGCTGCAGAGGTGGACCGACTCTGTGGGCCCTTTCTACCTTCATACTGTTTTCTATCCCCAATGATCTGGGAAGTTCCTCCATACAAATCTTCATTAAATGAGTAGGGGGGATAGATTCTGGGAGACCTATTATCCTTGGATTGTTTCTCCTTGATCTGTTTTCTAGATCATTTACTTTTTCAGACAATTGCAGGCTTAATTTTGTGGCTTTTCTCAGCTCTAGTTGTATATTCTGAAGTTCGTCCTCTGCTGCACTCAATCTGTGCTCAGCTATATCAAGCCTTTCAGACTGCTGGGTGATGGATGCCTGCAGCAGCTGCAATGATGCAGAAACTGTTTGTTCAAGAGTCTTTTTTATGTCTTGTGCCAATATTTTAGCCACCTCTGCAGCCAAAGCTTTATATGGTATGTTAAGTCCTGCTGGTTGGTCGCCCTCTACCTCCTCCCCCGTCTGTATATTATTTGGTGCAGTGCCTGAGGACTTACTAGATTTCTTTGTTTTTGGAGCATCCGGCGGCATCTTACTACACGCTTCTAGTGGTGTCCGGGGAGAAAAACTTTTCCGGGACCCGCTTCTGTTAATAAATCTATGTCACTCTCCACAAGGAGAAACCTTACCCCCAAGACCTTAGTCCAGAGCCTCTCATCTAGCCAAATCAGATCTCTCCTACTTTGCACTGACGAGGACCAATAGTCCGAAACACCGTGTCTGCAAATGGAGATTCTGATTTGGCTTTTATCCTAAGTCATATTACAAGACTCGTTAAAGGGTTGATTGTGACTTGTAGGATCGCTACTTCCAATAGGTGGCACTATAGAGTACAAGTCCTCTTTGTTTGAAGAGGCAATTTGCATATTAAATCTATCCATACACCGATGGAGATGCCTGGCTAGTCTCACTGACAGGTAATTAGCCTGTCGCAAGGTTGAATAGGTCCCAGGAATCTCACTGAAAGAAGCTGGGTTACGGAGCTGGTCTCACACACTCCCTTTCATGTACGCGCGCTGGAACCGGAAGTCCGGAAGGCTTTATTTTTACAGTGACAAAGGCAGAAACATTTTCTTTTGTATCCTCATAATGAAAGGGGTTCTTGAGGTTTGCATGCCATTTAAATGGGCGCTATGTGTTTCCATCTATCACCGCTCTTCTCTCTCCCCTATTAAACCTGAGCTGTCGATCAAGAATTGGGGATGGGAGAGGAAATGGAGAACAAGTAGGAGGGAAGGTGCACTGAACTGTTTGGCCATGTCACGGGTCCACCGAACGCCTGTACTTGGTTTGAACAGTCATTTTTTATCATTGACAATTTTATTACACCCCTGTAATGTATGTAGTACAGTTCATATAGCGTCTTGTGCTTGGGTGCGATGAAAACACAGGAGTCACAGGTTTGATATAGAAAAGTCCTGTATTACTTCATACAAGTTGGCAGAAATAGTCACACAGTTTGCAGACACAGAAACAGGAGACACAGCAGGCCAGAGTAATCCAAGCTCAGCAATCACTCTCCAATACAGATTCAGGATCTTCTTCTCTGTTACCGTAAGTCCATGCAAACGTGGGTCTTTCAAAGAGCAGGGTTCAGAGTCCACAAGTGCTTCAGAGTTCCTCAGTAGGAATAGCTGGAGTACAAGGTCCAAGGCTTACAGGAGTCAAGTCACAGGTTCACTGCAGGCTAGATTCTGAAGCACTGATTGCTCAGCTGTGGCTGCTTAAGAAGCAAAGGAGAGAATCAGGGCGGGAACATGCAAGCTGGAAACTCCATTTTGACTGAGGGCAAGATAGCTGCAGCAAGACAGAAAGTAAAATGGCTGACGAACAAACTGAGTTTCAGGAATATATACATAGAACCTTACATTACTCCCCCCTTAAGGACAACCTCCGGATGACCTCAGACCAGGCTTGTGTGGGTACCTCTGATGAAACTGACGGAGCAAGCGAGGAGCATTAACGTTATTGACCGGTTCCCATGAGTTGTCCTCCACTGGGTAGCCCTGCCATTTAATCAGATATTGTAACTGATTTCTATACAACCTGGAATCTAAAATCCTTTCCACCACAAATTCTTCCTGACCATCGACTAGCACTGGGTCAGGGCAAGGAGAGGAACGTCCAGGAAACGTATTGGGTGTCGCAGCCTTTAGTAGGGATACATGAAAGACAGGGTGGAATTCTCATAGTTCTGGGCAGTTGAAGACGACAAGCAACGGCACTTATAATTTTACTGATTTTATAGGGTCCAATGTACTTATGTCCCAACTTAGACGATGGAATCCTTAACTTAAGATTTCTGGTTGACAGCCAGACCAAGTCTCCTACCTTGAAAGCTGGTGCAGGTTTACGAAATTTATCTGCTGCTTTCTTGTACCTTTCTTGAGCCGATTCCAGATTTTCCTTTAGAAGATCCATATTCTTCTGTAAAGACGTGATTCTTTCAGCCACTGCTGGTAAAGGCGTTTCTATGGGAAATCGTGGTAGAATGTTAGGATGATAACCTAGATTAGAGTAAAAAGGAGACTGTTTAGTGGAGGCACTCTGAGAGTTGTTATACGAGAACTCAGCTAATGGAAGTAGATCCACCCAATCATCCTGTAGGTGGCAGATAAAGCAGCGGAGATACTGCTCCAGGGTTTGATTGGTTCGTTCGGTCTGTCCATTAGTCTGGGATGAAAAGCAGAAGAAAGGTTTACTTTAATGTCCAATGCTGCACAGAAATTTTGCCAAAACCTAGAAGTGAATTGCACCCCTCGATCCGAAATAACCTCATCCGGTACTCCATGTAAGCGAAACACATCTTTAATCATCAAATCTGATGTCTGTTTTGCAGTGGGTAAGCCGACACAAGGGATAAAATGAGCTGCCTTTGTTAGACGGTCAACCACCACTAGAATGGTGTTCTTCCCCTGAGAGGTTGGTAACTCCACAATGAAGTCCATAGAAATGGATCCCCACGGGCGGGACGGGGTGGGAAGAGGCTGTAACAGACCAGTTGGTGAGGAGCAAGGTGTTTTGCATCTTGCACAGACCTCACATGAAGTGACATAATTCAAAACATCCTTCCTGCAAGTGGGCACCAAAAGAAACGAGAAAGAAATTCCTGTGTCTTTAGAATTCCTCTATGCCCAGCTATCTTGGAATCGTGATTGAGTTGCAATACTCTTAATCTGACTGTTTCAGGAATATACAGACGTTGTCCCTGAATCCACACACCATTCTTAAAGACAAGACTTACGTCCCTTGGGGTTGTGCCAAAAAGGAATCCGCATGGTATGCTTCCTTGATGTCCTTAAGTAGGTCTTGATTATGAATTACTCCTAGGAATCTAGAGTCAGGAAGAATAGTCTTAGGAGGAGTAATTGGACGTGTCTCTGCTGAGTAAATCCTAGAGAGTGCATCAGCCTTTCCATTGCGCGATCCTGGTCTATAAGAGATGATAAAATTAAATTGGTTTAAGAAAAGATTCCAGCGAGCCTGGCGAGGAGTCAGGCACTTAGCCGACCTGATAAACTCAAGGTTACGATGGTCTGTCAGGACGACTATTTGCTGTGCAGCTCCCTGAAGAAGGTGTCTCCATTCTTTGAAGGCGGCAATAATGGCCAACAACTCTCTATTGCCCACATCGTAGTTCCTCTCAGCCGAAAGACAACTGCTGGGAAAAGAAGGCACAGGGATGCAAGACATTCTTCTCACCTGTTCTCTGAGAGAGTATAGCTCCAACGGCACAGTCTGAAGCATCCACCTCTATTATGAAGGCAAGCTCGGGTTGGGATGTACTAGGATAGGTGCAGTGGTAAATTTATCTTTTAGACGGGAAAATGCTTCCTGGGCTTGGGGAGTCCAGGAAAACCTAGACTCTTTCCGGGTAAGTTGAGTGATAGGTGACACTACCTCAGAGAAATTTCTAATGAAACGTCTATAGAAGTTGGCAAACCCGATGAAGCGCTGTACCTCCTTCACATTTCTAGGACTTGGCCAATCCTTGATGGCTTGGGTTTTGCTTCCATCCATACTAATTCCTTGTGTAGACAGTACATACCCCAGAAATTGAATTTCGGTCCTATGGAATTCACACTTTTCAAGTTTGATGTAAAGATGATTTTGTCTTAGACGTTCCAAGACCATTCTCACATGTCCATGATGTTCCTCTGTGGAGTTAGAAAAAATTAGAATATCATCCAAATAAATTACCACGAATGTATCTAGGAGATCCCTGAAGATGTCATTCACCAAGTGTTGGAAAGTGGCTGGGGCGGTACTCAGACCAAAAGGCATAACTAGATATTCAAAGTGTCCATAGCGTGACCTGAATGCAGTCTTCCATTCATCCCCAGGTCTAATACGGACTAAGTTATAGGCCCCACGAAGATCTAGTTTAGAAAAAATTTTGGCATGTCGCACTCTCTCCAATAACTCAGGGATTAAAGGCAATGGATAACGGTTTCTAATAGTAACCTTATTGAGTTCCCTATAGTCTATGCAGGGTCTCAGAGATCCATCTTTCTTCTTCACAAAGAAGATGGGTGCACCTGCGGGAGATGAAGAGGGGCGTATGAAGCCCTTGGCTAAATTTTCATCTATGTAATCCTTTAAAGCCTTTAGCTCGGGCCCCGCCAGGGGGTAGATCTTACCAAAAGGTATCTCTGCTCCAGGCAATAATTCAATTGGACAATCATATGGACGGTGAGGAGGAAGCTGGTCAGCGTTCTTCTTGTCACATAAATCCACATAGTCCTGGTATACAGCTGGTAGTTCAGGGACTGACATGATTCCTTTAGGAACAGAGCAAGCTGAAACTTTTGGACTCATCTGTTTCTCTGGAAAGTGTAATTCCTTGGTCTCCCAGTTAATGGTAGGATTCTGAGCCTGCAGCCATGGTAGCCCTAGAATAATGGGAAAGTGGGGAGAAGAGATAAGCATAAAGGACAGTTTCTCTTGATGATCTTTACCCATAAGAACCCTCAAAGGCTCTGTTTCCTGATCCACTGGTCCAGAGGTCAGCAGGGAGCCATCCACAGTTTCCATCTGTACTGGAGTAGCCTTCTTCACTGAACGTATTCCCTGTTTCAGAGCAAAGGAGACATCCATAAAATTTCCACTTGCCCCTGAGTCGATCATAGCAGAGCTAGACACCCAAGCTGAGTCAACCCAGAGTTTGATGGAAAGAAAGCAATGAGAATTGTTTTTCTTACAACTCAGCTGGGACACCGCTGAGGAAACTTGAAAAATGGCAGCGTTTACACAGTCAACGTCCTCAGAGGTAACGGAGTTTAAGTCCGAGAAATCAAGATCTGTTGCTGCAGATCTCTCTGGAGCCTGAGGCTCGGACCTGACAGATCCCCTCTCGCAACACTCACAATGAATGAGTGCTGCAGTAGTCTTACGAGAACGGCTGGGGCAGTTTATAATGAAGTGCCCTGACTTACCACAATAGAAACATAGATTCTCCTTAAAACGATGTTCCTTGCGTGCATCACTAACCCGTCGTTGTAAAGAGTCTACCTGCATGGGTTCAGGTTCAGGTTCCCGTGTAATCCTACTCAAAGGTTCCTTAGCTGGAGAGGAAGGTAGGAAAAGGTTAGTACGATTGCTTTCGAACCATCTCTCTTGCCTGCGTTCAGTCAGACGAGTATCAATACGGATGCAGTAGTTAATAAAGTCACCTAACGCAGTGGGAGGGTCGGCACGAGCAAGTTCATCCTTAATCAGTGGAGATAACCCCTTTCGAAAAATAGATTTTTTGGCGGAACTGTCCCAGGTGGTATCAAGGGCCCATCTCCTGAAATCCAAGGCATATTCAGCTACCGAGTGCTTACCTTGGCGCAAAGCTAACATGGCTGCTTCAGCTGTTGCACCTCGATTGGGGTCATCAAACACCTGCCCCATGGCTGAAATAAAATCATCAAGGTGATTCAAACAATCATCCTCAGTCTCAATCAGAGGGTTTGCCCACATTAAAGCCTTGTTGGTAAGCAACATAATTATAGTAAGCACCTTAGATCGTTCAGTGGGAAATTGTGAAGCATGTGCAGAAAAAAAAAGATTGCATTGATTAATAAATCCCCTGAATTTCTCACGTTCACCGCCAAAACGAAAAGGGGGCAACTTGGGAATCCCAGCACTCGGGGCTACGGCAGGAGCCTGGACTCGCCCCTCTAGAACCTCAATCCTGGCTCGCAAATCCTGGGTAGTCTGTCCAACCACTTGCAAATTGTGATTATTGAGGTCCTGTAGATTTGTAAAACGGGTCTTTATATTCTGCAAATCTGCAAGGATATTATCAGTCACTCCGCAAAGTTCCTTTATGCGGGCCTCCATTTTCCAGATCTTTTAAGACAGGATTACTGGAAGAAGAGGAGAGAAAAAAAAAAAAACAATAGTGTTCACCTGTGGCAACACTGCAGAGAGAAAAAAAATTAAGGGAACTGCTCACCTGGAATGGTTGTGAGAAGTCACAACCACTATCATCACAGAAAGTTTCAACCAGACATCTGATATCCAGAGTTACAGCAGACAAAAAAGAGAAAAGAAAGGAAAAAAAAAAACAATAGTGTTTACCTGTGGTAACACTGCAAAAAGAAAAAACTTAAGGGAATTGCTCACCTGGAATGGTTGTGAGAAGTCACAACCACTGTCATCACAGAAAGTACAACCGGACGTCTGATATCCACAGTACAGCAGACACAGCCTTCCAGACCCAGCAGACACTAACGTTTTGTCTTCAGAATCTTGTAATGTATGTAGTACAGTTCATATAGCGTCTTGTGCTTGGGTGCGATGAAAACACAGGAGTCACAGGTTTGATATAGAAAAGTCCTGTATTACTTCATACAAGTTGGCAGAAATAGTCACACAGTTTGCAGACACAGAAACAGGAGACACAGCAGGCCAGAGTAATCCAAGCTCAGCAATCACTCTCCAATACAGATTCAGGATCTTCTTCTCTGTTACCGTAAGTCCATGCAAACGTGGGTCTTTCAAAGAGCAGGGTTCAGAGTCCACAAGTGCTTCAGAGTTCCTCAGTAGGAATAGCTGGAGTACAAGGTCCAAGGCTTACAGGAGTCAAGTCACAGGTTCACTGCAGGCTAGATTCTGAAGCACTGATTGCTCAGCTGTGGCTGCTTAAGAAGCAAAGGAGAGAATCAGGGCGGGAACATGCAAGCTGGAAACTCCATTTTGACTGAGGGCAAGATAGCTGCAGCAAGACAGAAAGTAAAATGGCTGACGAACAAACTGAGTTTCAGGAATATATACATAGAACCTTACAACCCCTATTATTAATAGCTAACCTCTAAAATAATTTGAACCATGAAATGAATGCACTTAGCATTTCAACTACTGTATTGTATAATTTGTACTACTAGAGATGATATTTTTTGCATATTCAATAGAAATCCTACTATTATTGTACAGTACGACCAGTCACTTATTCTCATCCATTCACTTATTCTCTTCCATGCAAAATTATTGGCAAAGTTCCATGGAGGAGATATTCATAGTAGCCTCACAAGAGGATTTCGAGATTACCCTTGTCATTAGGATTTTACTATACTGCAGAAGTCCAGTAGTTGTTCACATGGCTACAAACAGGGCCATAAACAGCTCCTTAATACAGCTAAATGAAGGTGTATGTTTGGTCCTATTGAGACACTGATTTCCATATGCCAAGAATATGTTGGTGTCTTCCCTAGCCACAGGAGGTAAAAGCTTAAAGGGAACCTGTCAGCAGGATTGTGCAAAGTAATCTACAGTGTCAGATTGGCGCCGTTATACCGATTAAAATGATACCTTGTGTAAGGTTCTGTGTACATGTTCCTGAAACTCAGTTGTTCGTCAGCCATTTTACTTTCTGTCTTGCTGCAGCTATCTTGCCCTCAGTCAAAATGGAGTTTCCAGCTTGCATGTTCCCGCCCTGATTCTCTCCTTTTGCTTCTTAAGCAGCCACAGCTGATCAATCAGTGCTTCAGAATCTAGCCTGCAGTGAACCTGTGACCTGACTCCTAAAGCCTTGGACCTTGTACTCCAGCTATTCCTACTGAGGAACTCTGAAGCACTTGTGGACTCTGAACCCTGCTCTTTGAAAGACCCACGTTTGCATGGACTTACGGTAACAGAGAAGAAGATCCTGAACCTGTTGTGGAGAGTGATTGCTGAGCTTAGATTACTCTGGCCTGCTGTGTCTCCTGCTTCTGTGTCTGCAAACTGTGTGACTATTTTTGCCAACTTGTATGAAGTAATACAAGACTTTCTATATCAAACCTGTGTCTCATGTATTTTCATCGCACCCAAGCACAAGACGCTATATGAACTGTACTACATACATTACAAGATTCAGAAGCCAAAACGTTAGTGTCTGCTGGGTCTGGAAAGGCTGTGTCTGCTGTAACTGTGGATATCACCATTCTCAGGGTGAGCAGTTCCCTTAATTTTTTTTTCTCTCTGCAGTGTTACCACAGGTAAACACTATTGTTTTTTTTTTTCTCCTCTCCTCTTCTTCCAGTACTCCTGTCTTAAAAAATCTGGAAAATGGAGGCCCGCATAAAGGAACTTTGCGGAGTGACTGATAATATCCTTGCAGATTTGCAGAATATAAAGACCCGTTTTTCAAGCCTACAGGACCTCACTAATCACAATTTGCAAGTGTTTGGACAGACTGCCCAGGATTTGCGAGCCAGGATTGAGGTTCTAGAAGAGCGAGTCCAGGCTCCTGCCGTAGCCCCGAGTTCTGGGATTCCCAAGTTGCCCCCTTTTCGTTTTGGCGGTGAACGTGAGAAATTCAGGGATTTATTAATCAATGCAATCTTTTTTTTTCTGCACATGCTTCACAATTTCCCACTGAACGATCTAAGGTGCTTACTATAATTATGTTGCTTACCAACAAGGCTTTGATGTGGGCAAACCCTCTGATTGAGACTGAGGATGATTGTTTGAATCACCTTGATGCTTTTATTTCAGCCATGGGGCAGGTGTTTGATGACCCCAATCGAGGTGCAACAGCTGAAGCAGCCATGTTAGCTTTGCGCCAAGGTAAGCACTCGGTAGCTGAATATGCCTTGGATTTCAGGAGATGGGCCCTTGATACCACCTGGGACAGTTCCGCCAAAAAATCTATTTTTCGAAAGGGGTTATCTCCACTGATTAAGGATGAACTTGCTCGTGCCGACCCTCCCACTGCGTTAGGTGACTTTATTAACTACTGCATCCGTATTGATACTCGTCTGACTGAACGCAGGCAAGAGAGATGGTTCGAAAGCAATCGCACTAACCTTTTCCTACCTTCCTCTCCAGCTAAGGAACCTTTGAGTAGGATTACACGGGAACCTGAACCTGAACCCATGCAGGTAGACTCTTTACAACGACGGGTTAGTGATGCACGCAAGGAACATCGTTTTAAGGAGAATCTATGTTTCTATTGTGGTAAGTCAGGGCACTTCATTATAAACTGCCCCAGCCGTTCTCGTAAGACTACTGCAGCACTCATTCATTGTGAGTGTTGCGAGAGGGGATCTGTCAGGTCCGAGCCTCAGGCTCCAGAGAGATCTGCAGCAACAGATCTTGATTTCTCGGACTTAAACTCCGTTACCTCTGAGGACGTTGACTGTGTAAACGCTGCCATTTTTCAAGTTTCCTCAGCGGTGTCCCAGCTGAGTTGTAAGAAAAACAATTCTCATTGCTTTCTTTCCATCAAACTCTGGGTTGACTCAGCTTGGGTGTCTAGCTCTGCTATGATCGACTCAGGGACAAGTGGAAATTTTATGGATGTCTCCTTTGCTCTGAAACAGGGGATACGTTCAGTGAAGAAGGCTACTCCAGTACAGATGGAAACTGTGGATGGCTCCCTGCTGACCTCTGGACCAGTGGATCAGGAAACAGAGCCTTTGAGGGTTCTTATGGGTAAAGATCATCAAGAGAAACTGTCCTTTATGCTTATCTCTTCTCCCCACTTTCCCATTATTCTAGGCTACCATGGCTGCAGGCTCAGAATCCTACCATTAACTGGGAGACCAAGGAATTACACTTTCCAGAGAAACAGATGAGTCCAAAAGTTTCAGCTTGCTCTGTTCCTAGAGGAACCATGTCAGTCCCTGAACTACCAGCTGTATACCAGGACTATGTGGATTTATGTGACAAGAAGAAAAGCTGACCAGCTTCCTCCTCACCGTCCATATGATTGTCCAATTGAATTATTGCCTGGAGCAGAGATACCTTTTGGTAAGATCTACCCCTGGCGGGGCCCGAGCTAACGGCTTTAAAGGATTACATAGACGAAAATCTAGCCAAGGGCTTCATACGCCCCTCTTCATCTCCTGCAGGTGCACCCATCTTCTTTGTAAAGAAGAAAGATGGATCTCTGAGACCATGCGTAGACTATAGGGAACTCAATAAGGTTACTATTAGAAACCGTTATCCATTGCCTTTAATCCCTGAGTTATTGGAGAGAGTGCGACATGCCAAAATTTTTTCTAAACTAGATCTTCGTGGGGCCTATAACTTAGTCCGTATTAGACCTGGGGATGAATGGAAGACTGCATTCAGGTCACGCTATGGACACTTTGAATATCTAGTTATGCCTTTTGGTCTGAGTACCGCCCCAGCCACTTTCCAACACTTGGTGAATGACATCTTCAGGGATCTCCTAGATACATTCGTGGTAATTTATTTGGATGATATTCTAATTTTTTCTAACTCCACAGAGGAACATCATGGACATGTGAGAATGGTCTTGGAACGTCTAAGACAAAATCATCTTTACATCAAACTTGAAAAGTGTGAATTCCATAGGACCGAAATTCAATTTCTGGGGTATGTACTGTCTACACAAGGAATTAGTATGGATGGAAGCAAAACCCAAGCCATCAAGGATTGGCCAAGTCCTAGAAATGTGAAGGAGGTACAGCGCTTCATCGGGTTTGCCAACTTCTATAGACGTTTCATTAGAAATTTCTCTGAGGTAGGTTCACCTATCACCCAACTTACCCGGAAAGAGTCTAGGTTCTCCTGGACTCCCCAAGCCCAGGAAGCATTTTCCCGTCTAAAAGATAAATTTACCACCGCACCTATCTTAGTACATCCCAACCCCGAGCTTGCCTTCATAATAGAGGTGGATGCTTCAGACTGTGCCGTTGGAGCTATACTCTCTCAGAGAACAGGTGAGAAGAATGTCTTGCATCCCTGTGCCTTCTTTTCCCAGCAGTTGTCTTCGGCTGAGAGGAACTACGATGTGGGCAATAGAGAGTTGTTGGCCATTATTGCCGCCTTCAAAGAATGGAGACACCTTCTTCAGGGAGCTGCACAGCAAATAGTCGTCCTGACAGACCATCGTAACCTTGAGTTTATCAGGTCGGCTAAGTGCCTGACTCCTCGCCAGGCTCGCTGGAATCTTTTCTTAAACCAATTTAATTTTATCATTTCTTATAGACCAGGATCGCGCAATGGAAAGGCTGATGCACTCTCTAGGATTTACTCAGCAGAGACACGTCCAATTACTCCTCCTAAGACTATTCTTCCTGACTCTAGATTCCTAGGAGTAATTCATAATCAAGACCTACTTAAGGACATCAAGGAAGCATACCATGCGGATTCCTTTTTGGCACAACTCCCAAGGGACGTAAGTCTTGTCTTTAAGAATGGTGTGTGGATTCAGGGACAACGCCTGTATATTCCTGAAACAGTCAGATTGAGAGTATTGCAACTCTTCACGATTCCAAGATAGCTGGGCATAGAGGAATTCTAAAGACACAGGAATTTCTCTCTCATTTCTTTTGGTGGCCCACTTGCAGGAAGGATGTTTTAAACTATGTCACTTCATGTGAAGTCTGTGCAAGATGCAAAACACCTCGCTCCTCACCAACTGGTCTGTTACAGCCTCTTCCCACCCCGTCCCGCCTGTGGGGATCCATTTCTATGGACTTCATTGTGGAGTTACCAACCTCTCAAGGGAAGAACACCATTCTAGTGGTGGTTGACCGTCTAACAAAGGCAGCTCATTTTATCCCTTGTGTCGGCTTACCCACTGCAAAACAGACATCAGATTTGATGATTAAAGATGTGTTTCGCTTACATGGAGTACCGGATGAGGTTATTTCGGATCGAGGGGTGCAATTCACTTCTAGGTTTTGGCAAAATTTCTGTGCAGCATTGGACATTAAAGTAAACCTTTCTTCTGCTTTTCATCCCCAGACTAATGGACAGACCGAACGAACCAATCAAACCCTGGAGCAGTATCTCCGCTGCTTTATCTGCCACCTACAGGATGATTGGGTGGATCTACTTCCATTAGCTGAGTTCTCGTATAACAACTCTCAGAGTGCCTCCACTAAGCAGTCTCCTTTTTACTCTAATCTAGGTTATCATCCTAACATTCTACCACGATTTCCCATAGAAACACCTTTACCAGCAGTGGCTGAAAGAATCACGTCTTTACAGAAGAATATGGATCTTCTAAAGGAGAATCTGGAATCGGCTCAGGAAAGGTACAAGAAAGCAGCAGATAAATTTCGTAAACCTGCACCAGCTTTCAAGGTAGGAGACTTGGTCTGGCTGTCAACCAGAAATCTTAAGTTAAGGATTCCATCGTCTAAGTTGGGACATAAGTACATTGGACCCTATAAAATCAGTAAAATTATAAGTGCCGTTGCTTGTCGTCTTCAACTGCCCAGAACTATGAGAATTCACCCTGTCTTTCATGTATCCCTACTAAAGGCTGCGACACCCAATACGTTTCCTGGACATTCTTCTCCTTGCCCTGACCCAGTGCTAGTCGATGGTCAGGAAGAATTTGTGGTGGAAAGGATTTTAGATTCCAGGTTGTATAGAAATCAGTTACAATATCTGATTAAATGGCAGGGCTACCCAGTGGAGGACAACTCATGGGAACCAGTCAATAACGTTAATGCTCCTCGCTTGCTCCGTCAGTTTCATCAGAGGTACCCACACAAGCCTGGTCCCGAGGTCATCCGGAGGTTGTCCCTAAGGGGGGAGTAATGTAAGGTTCTGTGTACATGTTCCTGAAACTCAGTTGTTCGTCAGCCATTTTACTTTCTGTCTTGCTGCAGCTATCTTGCCCTCAGTCAAAATGGAGTTTCCAGCTTGCATGTTCCCGCCCTGATTCTCCCTTTTGCTTCTTAAGCAGCCACAGCTGAGCAATCAGTGCTTCAGAATCTAGCCTGCAGTGAACCTGTGACCTGACTCCTAAAGCCTTGGACCTTGTACTCCAGCTATTCCTACTGAGGAACTCTGAAGCACTTGTGGACTCTGAACCCTGCTCTTTGAAAGACCCACGTTTGCATGGACTTACGGTAACAGAGAAGAAGATCCTGAACCTGTTGTGGAGAGTGATTGCTGAGCTTAGATTACTCTGGCCTGCTGTGTCTCCTGCTTCTGTGTCTGCAAACTGTGTGACTATTTTTGCCAACTTGTATGAAGTAATACAAGACTTTCTATATCAAACCTGTGTCTCATGTATTTTCATCGCACCCAAGCACAAGACGCTATATGAACTGTACTACATACATTACACCTTGGTTGATTAAATCCGTCTTGTGGTTGTTGTGTAATCTTAATTTTCAGTTGGCGCAGCTTTATGTGGTGCTCTGCTTAGGCATTAATAATGCAGCCTGTGGACAGGTCACTGATCCCTCACTGACCTGCCCCCTAATTTACATATATGTAATGAATATGAATATATAAAAATCCCATTCTGCAAGCAGGTGCCAGCGGTGGCGCCTGTGCTGCAGCATGATCGCATGTGTAATGTGTACAGGATGTACTCCTTTTCTTTTATGTTATCCATAAATTCCTAAAAAAAAAAAAAAATAATCAGCTTGAAAATTGCACCGGCGCTCCTGCGCAATAGCAGCTATCGGCAATCCGATAGCTGCTACTGCGGTGGCGCCATCTTGGAGGGGGCAATTTTTTTTTCTCTAGCAAGATGGCGCTGCCATCGCCTGTGCAGTAGCAGCTATCAATGTTCCAACGGGGGCAGGTCAGTGAGGGATCAGTGACTTGCTAGCAGCCTGCATTATGAATACATAAACAGAGCACCACATGAAGACCCACACAGGCCGCCCCGGGGCACGAGCATATCATTAACTGAAAATAAAGATGCACAATCCTTCTTTAAAGGGAGCCTGTCAGGTCCAATATTGCTAATTACCTATAGATTTGGGGTTAATCGGCAGGTTAATTTCGTTATGAAGATGTCCAGCCACTGTACTCAAAGTGCAACACCTGGGAGAAAATAAACTTTATTTCTTCCTAGAGCCGCTGGCTTTCAGTCAAGCAGGTGTAAAACACTCATTGGGGGGGGTGGATTCACCAGTGCTATCTGCACTTTCTGCGCTGGCAACTGCTTTATCTGTCCCGGGGTTCGAAACATTGGAGTCAGAGCCCAGAATAACTTCAAACAACTCAGCTTTATTTTCCTCCGGGCACAGCACATCCAAGACACCATTAGCACATTTGACACGGTAACAGCACTACATCTTCCACAGCTCCGCTTCACTTCTTCAACTACACCGGAATGGACCACAAAGTAACTGCGGGACGAGGAGCCCGGTGAAAACAGCACTTTGATCTCTTTCCCTGGAACCGACTTTAGTTCCCTCACGGAAATACACATCTACTAGGTCTTCCACGCCCTTCTGGTTAGCCTGCCCGTGTACTCGCTGGTGGCCCACTAGACTACTTCTTCAGCACGCACACTTCTGCTGAACGCTCCCACAGTGGCTCGTCCACTGGCTTCACTCATCAGCCTCAGACTCTGGCTGACGTTTCCACGGTTACTCATTCACCAGCTTCACTACGGCTGCTGGTACCATTCACACACCTCACTCCTAGTGTGTCAGCTACACGGCCCGGGACCATGGATGTCCAAGCAGTAGCAGGGTCCACCCCAGACTGACTCTATCTCAGAAGTCCCTCTCACTAATTCCCGGCCGACACTTCTACTTAACCCCTTGGTGTCCTACAAGTCTCCTTTATGCAGAATGTGCTCAGTGCCCCCACCTAGTGTCCAACCACTCTACTTCACTAAACATCTAGAAACTTTCTAACCGGTTCCACTGATATACCCCCATCTAGTGGCCCTTTGCAATACTACGCTTAACCCGACTATGATTACTATAATACAAGTGCCCTCCTCTAATGTTCCCAAAGGATGCACTAACTTACCTGAATCTATGTGGAATACAATACAGAAGACACTAAAATACATCACAATAAGATACATAACAATTATATACAAATACATGTACATAGCAGCATAAACATTTAAAGGGCTAATCCTTGACCCTCCTTACACAGGCGTAGCTACAGTCACCACTCACTTTGTGAGAGATAGCCAGGGCCGCAGTTGTGGCGAACACTCTGTTACATCAGTGCCCTGGCTTCCTTTCACATGAAAACAGTATTTATTAGCTAACGGACCTGTGTCTTCTCCCACTGCGCCATCAGGGATACCTTTGCGGTGCTGGAGCCTTTCTGCAATCAGTTTTGCAAGAATTGAGTCACAGTCCATTTCAACTTCAAACTGAACAGCTTTACTTGTTTCTCTACACAGCACATCCATAGTCTTCGCAGCATCAATCACGTTTCACATTGCACCGTTCCTTCTCTTTCCCTGCACTTCTCTCACTGTTAAACAGCACGTACCCAGGTAGGACCGTCCCAGACGGGTCCTCAGCATCCTCCCTGCTCAGCACGGCCACAGTTAGACACTTCTCTGCCTGTTTCGCCCCAGACACAATCTGTTCCCGAAGTCAGTTGCCACATGACGAGTGACCTTCCCTTCTGTACTGTCTCCTGTGAAGACACAGCATTCTCCCCATCCAAGCACACTACATTTGAGTGTTCCCTCAGCCGTTTCACCCCGGATTTGAGGGCATCAGCCCAAGTGATGAGTTGCCACATTCTGGAGTCACCTGTGTCCCCACGTTGTCACTACTTCTGTCTTTAAAGTGCAGTTTGTCATTGCAGAGTCGGCTGTCAGACAGTGGAGGGGCAAGGGACATACTTACAGCGGCCGATCTCAGTACTGGGAGTGGTAACTGTCATTGCTCCGGGCACGCCTGTAAGACTGAAAGCTGGCGAATCCCAAGGACATAAAGTTCACTTTCTCCGAAGTGCTGCACCTTTAGTACAGCAGTTGGACACCTTCACTATTCTATTAAAGGGAACCTGTCATGTAAAATAACGCTAATAACCTGCAGATTAGGGATTCATCTGCAAGTTAACAGCATTCTGACACTTGTGGCGCCTGCTCTGAGAGCCCCACTGCCTGAAGGAAATGAACTTTATTCCCCCTGGCAGTGCTCGGCTTCCAGTCATAGGGGTGACTGGCAGTATCAGTCAGTGCCGAGGACGCAATTACATTTACCACTCTTTATATAACAGAGACTGAAACTGTGCTTGAGCCACCCCTATAACTGGTAGCCGAATGCTGCCAGGGGGGAAAAGTTAGTTTCCTCCCGGCAGCGGGGCTCTCAGTGCTGGCGCCCCATGGTGTCATAAGGCTATTAACTTCAGGTTAACCCCATATCTGCAGATTAATAAAGTTATTTTACACAACAGGTTCCCTTTAACCTGTATGTTAACCCTATATCTACAGGTTAATAGTGTTATCAGACATTACAGGTTCCCTTTAAAAAAGATTCTAACTAAAAAAAAACAACAGAGTATCTCCAGACCCCATATTATTTAGTTCTAATATGTTGTCTAATTTATTTTTAGAAAAATAATGCATCAGTGCTAGAGAAAAAAAAAGTAATTTGTCTCCAAACCCCCTTGCCATTTCTCTGCCCTTAGTTAAGTAGCTCTTCTTCTATAAGAGGCAGTTGTTCACTGTGAACATCATGTCTGACAACCCAATTAAAATGCAACAACAAAAAAAGTTTATTTTGCCAGATGGAAAAAATGGAACATTAAAAAACTCATAATGCTTCAACAGCATGGAGGTAAACTCAAGCCAAAATGAATGTTTAATCAAAGAACCATTGCTTTATTTTAATTTTTTTTTTATTTTTGCTCATGTTGAAAGGGATTCTGGTCAATCCCATAGATGTCATATAATATTTAAAAGGATTGTATACTCAGTATTATTAAATAGGATCTGTCACCAGGTTTTTGCTACTCCATCTGAGAGCAGCATGATGTAGGGGCAGAGACCCTGATTCCAATGATGTATCACTCACTGGGGTGCTTGTTGCACGTTTGATTATAAACTGTTTTCTCTGCTGCAGATCTCCCAGTTCTCTGAATGCTGAGCTCTGTATAACCCCGCCCACACCACTGATTGGTGGCTTTCTGTGTACATTCTGCATAGGCAGAAAGCTGCTAATCAGTGGTGGGCGCAGGGTCCAGCTACCTGGCATCAGGCCAAGTAGTCCTTTAATGATAATCTCCTGCTGATAAGACAATAATTTTATTAAAATTACGCTAAGCAGCCAAGTAAGTGACATATTGCTGGAATCAGGGTCTCTGTCTCTATGTAATGCTGCACTCAGATATGGAAGCAAAAAAGTGGTGATAATTCCCTTTAATGTATATTTTGATATGAATATTCATAAGACTTTACATTTAGAGAAAGTGGTGAAGCCAAGGGGGATGCAAAGATTACAGCCACAACCAGGAACTCCTAAATTACCCTTTAACACCTTAACGACATATGACGTAAATTTAACTCATGTCATGTCCCCTGGGCTTGCATGCTGGTCCACATCCTTCCCCGCACATGATGGCTGATTTAATGAGCCATCATGTGCCTCTAACAGGTACAAGTGGATATCCACCTGCTGCTGTTAACCTGTTAAATAACGATGCCAATCTCTGACAGCAGCATTTAGCATGCGCCAGAAGATGGCTGCATCATTCCATGCTCCCATCGGCGAGCTGGGATGTGATCAAGGGGTGCCGATGAATTGTCATGCTAGCCGGGGATCTGCTGAAGAGCCCGTGCTTATTATTACAATCCTCTTGTGGAAGCCAGCTCCTATGAAAGCCAATATAGCTTCAAGTCCCCTATGGGGACTAACAGATACAGTAAAAAGTGAAAAAAAAAGTTTTTACAATTATGATAAGATTAAAAATCCAAAAAAGTTCATATCACTCTCCTTTTCTCCTATTAAATATAAAAAAAATGAAAATACACATATTCAGTATCACTGCGTTCATAAAAGTCTGACCCATCAAAGTATAAAGTAAATTAATCTGATTGGTAAATGGCGTAACGTTTAAAAAAATCAAAACTCCAGAATTTTTTTTTTTTTTGGGTTGCTGATACATTGAAATAAAATGCAATAAGAAGCAATCAAAACATTGTATCCGCTCCAACATAGTATCAGTAAAAAATTTTTTCCCATTTTTCAGTGCACTTTGTGGTAGAACGAATGGTGTCATGCAAACGTATAACTTGTCTCACAAAAAACAAGCCCCCATATGTCTATGGGACGGAAAAATAAAAGAGTTACAGATCTTGTAAGAAGTGGGGTAAAAAACTAAAAGATGGTAAATGGCCATGTCCTGAAGGGGTTAAAGGCAATATTATAATATAGGATTTCATAGTATAATAAATCATTTCTCAATGTGTTGTATATCGGGTTCTCACAATTTTCAAAATCTCTGCTTACTGTCATTTAGTAAGAATCCTTCTATCAGGACAGATTTTTATCCTCTCAGTATACACAATAAAAGTGTCTAATGAATGGCTGCACACAAATATATTAATATCCATGAAGAATTGATTAACATTTTGATGATAACACGGCCATTTTTTAGTTATCTTGCATTTTGCAAACTCTATTGCTGATCTCAGGGGTGAATTTTCATACTTTCAAGCTTTGATACCTTGCAGCCAAAGTCTGGGTATGACGCATCATTACTGATGTCACATATGATTGGACCAGGGCACACATCACATAGCAGGGAGGAATTTATATAAGAGAAGGAACAAGGGAGTGCCAAGATGGTGTCGGATAATACAGATCTGAAAATAAAGAAATACAATGAAACCATATTTAAGTAGAAATGTGGTGGTTAGCCATTGCTTTCATAGAATAAACAAGACCCCTTCACATGTCCGTTTTTTGTGTCCGTATGCAGTCCATTTTTAGAGAAGATAATCCATTGATGCCCATGTCCCCTGTAAAAGACAAAAAAATTATAAAAAACCATATTCCTCACTTGTCCGACAAGAAGCTCATCCATTTGTCCCTTGACGAGTCTAGCTCTTCTATATCTAGATGCCATGCTGAACGTTGGCATGATGCGAGCGTTCAGCCTGGCATCCAGCAGAAATAGTGAGCTGCATGTGATAGTGCAGCATCAGTGTCTCGTGGTGACGTGAATAAGGTGAGCGGAGTTCATAGCCTCACTGACGTCACCGCTAGCATGAGAACTTTCTCACATCGCATTCGAGGCTAAGCGCCAGATTTGGGGCATCTTATGGATGCGCCATTTCTTGGGTGGCTGAGGGATTATGTTGGTAGACTGTGAGGGGGCAGCAATATCTCTGGCCCCTTCACAATCTATTAATATCAACCCACAGTTGTCTGTTTAGCCTTTGTGAATTAATTTTTAGGGGATACTATGTAAATTTTTTCTGGGGTACATCGTAAATTCACCAGGAAAGGCTAAGCAAACAGCTGTGAGCTGGTATTAATAGCCGGGAAACCTTTTGGGATATTACCCCTTTTCCCAGATTATTAACATCAGCCCTCAGCCTTTCCCTATTCTAGTTATGAAATTTACACGGGAACAAACAAACACCATTTTTTAAAATTTAATTCTTAATTTTACACACGATGTACACAGAGGGTGCTGAATACAACTCCCATCATTGTCGCCTGGTCGCTCTAATCTCAGGGTGACCAGGTGACAATGATCAGAGCTGTCTTCAGCACCTGGCACCTGGGAACAGCACAAACTGCACTGCTCTTCTCAGGCACCGGTACGTTTAACACAAGCACACGGACGGCACACGGATGTAACACACGGACAGCAAACGGATACTTGGATGTCACATAAGTACATACAAATGGCACAAGGACACCAATCACAAAGTTCACCAGTACTGGTTTGTCCAGTACAGGAATCACCAGGACGTGTGAAGGAGGCCTTACATAAAAAGAGCCTCGCAATACATTATTAAACAACTAAAACAATCATATCACATGCCTGCCTGCAGCAACTGCTGTGGGCATGAAGCATTTATAATCTGATGGGATTTGATTAAAAAGCAAAACCCCATTCTCACTTGCTTTGACACCTGTAAAGAAAAAAAGATTAATAATGAATGCATAGAATACAATATGGCAACATAATCTTTTAGGCCTTGTGACAAAGTCACTGGCAAGGTGCTGCAGGGGAAATATGTTTTGCTGAATCAATTAACCTCAGTGATTTGATACCTAGAAGTTTTGTTCCAGCACACTAAGTGTTGAGAGGGGTTAATCACCACCGTATGGTAAGCCACCGTACATCAATTATTAGGTACCAAGGAAAAAATCAAATTCACCGAATAGCACCAAACTTTTAATATATTAATTAAATATGTATAACACCAAAAGAAAAAAAATCCCCCAAACAAAAGGTCTGTATTAACCATCTATGCATGAGGAAAAGGAGAGAGTAATCCCTATTATGTTACTATTATCTCCCATCCAATCAGCGGAGGTTGGCACCCTTATTCCTGTGCAGTGGCGCCCTCACTCATCGGTGGCTATCCCTCTCTCTCCCTAGACAACCCTATAAGATGCACAGGGTGCAAAAGAGTCATCTGTAAGGTACCATATGTAATCAGGTCGACATAGTACCCTAATTCTGATATATCCACTCTTTCTAAAGTCTCTATTTCCCCTAGATATTTTGGGATATGTGCAATATCTGCCTATTTACATTAATCTCTATTTTGAAATTGTGGTCAGTTTTTTCCGTGGCAGAAACCTCTCTGATATATTTCATGTACCGTAAGGTATATCAGAATTAGGGTACTATGTCGACCTGATTACATATGGTACCTTACAGATAACTCTTTGCACCCTGTGTACCTTATAGGGTTGTCTAGGTAGAGGGAGGGATAGCCACCGATGAGTGGGGGCGCCACTGCGCAGGAATAAGGGTGCCAACCTTCACTGGTAGGAAGGGAGATAATATGCTGATGACACACAAATCTACATCTCTGGACCAGATATCACCTCCCTACCAACCAGAATCCCTCAATGTCTGTCCACTATTTCATCCTTCTTCTCCTCTAGATTTCTAAAACTTAATATGGACAAAACAGAATTCATCATTTTTACCCCATATCACGCGACCCCCCAACGGACCTATCCATTAAAGTAAACGGCTGCCCACTCTACCCAGTCCCACAAGCTCGCTGCCTTGGGGTTATCCTTGACACTGCTGTAATCTCTCTTTCAAGGCACATATACAAGCCCTTTCCACTTCCTGCCGACTTCAACTCAAAAGTATTTCATGGATCCATGCATTCCTCAACCAAGAATCTGCAAAATCCCTAGTCCATGCCCTCATCATCTCCTGCCTTGACTACTGCAACCTCCTGCTCCGTGGCCTCCCCTCTAACACTCTCGCATCCCTCCAATCTATTCTAAACTCTGCTGCCCGACTAATCCACCTGTCCCCCCACTATTCCCCAGCCTCTCCCCTCTGTCAATTCCTGCACTGGCTCCCTATTACCCAAAGACTTCAGTTCAAAACCTTAACCATGGCATACAAAGCCATACACAAGCTGTGTCCTCCATAGATCTGTGACCTCGTCACCCGGGACTTACCTGCATGCAACCTCCGATCCTCACAAGGTCTCCTTCTCTACTCCCCTCTTATCTCCTCTTCCCACAATCGCATACAAGATTTCTTCCGTGCATCCCCCCTACTCTGGAACTCTCTACCACAGTGTTTCTCAACTCCAGTCCTCAGGACCCACCAACAGGTCATGTTTTCAGGATTTCCTTAGTATTGCACAGGTGATAATTTTATCACCTGCTCAAGCATTAATTCCATCACCTTTGCAATACTTAGGAAATCCTGAAAACATGACCAGTTGGTGGGTCCTGAGGACTGGAGTTGAGAAACACTGCTCTACCACAATATATCAGACTCTCGCCTGTTATGATTTGGTAGCTGAGGAGAGCAGGCAAAAAAGGCAATACACCAGAGAGGTTGGAATCTACTGGATTGCAGTACCCTGACTAACCACCACAACTAAAGGCAGCCGTGGAGCGTACCTACGTTGGTCCTAGATGCCTCGTCACAGCCTGAGAAGCTAACTACACCTAAAGATAGAAAGAGGAAAACTATCTGCCCCGGAGCAGATCCCCCAAAGAACATAGGAAGCCCCCAAACATGTAATGGCAGTTAGACAAGAGGAAATACAGACACAGACAGAAAATAGTATGAGCAAACGTTGGGGCCCAATCTTCCTAGAAAGAAAAGGATAGGAAGGACACTTACTGCAATCCAAAAAACCCTAAAAAAATACCAACACACTAATTGCAAAAGCACCTGACATCACACGACCTCTACCACCTAAATTAGTTCTCTGGTGTAACAAAACTAAGCAGCAGCCACTGAAAAAACTGGAAAAGGCAAATGAACAAATAACAGTGGCTCAGAAAAACTGAGAGGAGCACAAGCCCCCGGAGGGGACCTGGCTGACCTCCACAGAAGTGCAGGACAAAATGCAAAAAGCAAGCACAAAAACAAAAGCAGAAAATGTCTTATCTGTTAGCAGAAGATGCAGGCAAGACACAGCAAGCTTCCAAGTGAACCAGGAACCAAAGTTGAGACAAGAACAATTGATCACCGGCAACCCTGATGGGAGGGAACCTCCCTTGTTATGTTACGGTAGCTGAGGAGTGCAGGCAAAAAAGGCAATACACCAGAGCAGTTGGAATCTATGAGATTGCAGTACCCTGACTAACCACAAAAACTAGAGGCAGCCGTGGAGCGTTCCTACGTTGGTCCTAGACGCCTCGTCACAGCCTGAGAAACTAACTACACCTAAAGATAGATATAGGAAAGCTATCTGCCCCGGAGCAGAACCCCAAAGAACATAGAAAGCCCCCAAACATGTAATGGCGGTTAGACAAGAAGAAATACTGACACAGACAGAAAATAGTATGAGCAAACGTTGGGGCCCAAACTAACTAAATAGAAAAGGATAGGAAGGGTACTTACTGCAATCCCAGAAAACCCTGAAAAGCACCAACTCTACTAATTTCAAAAACACCTGAGATCACACGACCTCTACCACCTAAATTAGTTCTCTGGTGTAACAAAATCAAAACAGCAGCCACTGAAAAAACTGGAAAAAGCAAAAGTACAAACATCAGTGGCTGAACTAAACTGAGAGGGCAAAAGCCCCCGGAGGGGACCCTGAAGGCCCCCACAGAAGTGCAGGACAAAATGCAAAAATCAAGCACAAAAACAAAAAGAAGAAAATGTCTTATCTGTTAGCAGGAGATGCAGACACGACACAGCAGGCTACAAGGGAAACAGGAATCAAGGATAGAGACCAGAACAATTGATCACCGGCAACCCTGATGGGAAGGTGACTCCCTTATATAAGACCAGTCAGTAACACCTGATTCCCAATCCTCACAATCTTCACAATCTTCACTGGACAGACCAGTACCGCTTGTAACCACCAGAGGGAGCCTCTGCTCAGAACTCATCTCAAGCCCATTCACAACAGTACCCCCCCCTTGAGGAGGGGTCACCGAACCCTCATTTGAGCAACCAGGTCGGTCAGGATGAGTTCTATGGTACGCACGGATGAGTCTCCTAGCATGGATGTCCGAAGCAAACACCCAAGAATTGTCTTCCTGACCATAACCTCTCCACTTAACCAAATACTGGAGTTTCCGTCTAGAAAAACGAGAATCTAATATTTTCTCAACCACATACTCCAGATTGCCCTCAACCAAAACAGGGTCAGGAGGCACAGCAGCAGGAACCACTGGCTCAACAAACCTCTTCAACAAGGACTTGTGGAACACGTTATGGATCTTAAATGTCCCTGGAAGAAGCAAACGAAAAGAAACAGGATTAAGAATCTCCATGATCTTATAAGGTCCAATGAACCTAGGCTTAAATTTAGGAGATGCTACTCTCATAGGAATATTTTTTGAGGACAACCAGACCAAGTCCCCCACTTTAAACCGAGGACCATCAGTCCTATGCCGGTTAGCAAACCGCTGGGCCCTCTCCTGAGAGAGGGACAACCTCTCCACTACCTGGTCCCAAATCTGCTGCATACGCTCCACAACAGAGTCAACACCCGGACAGACAGAAGCCTCCGTCTGTCCTGAAGAAAATCGAGGGTGAAACCCAGAATTACAGAAAAACTGAGACATCAAAGTGGCAGAGCTAGCCCTATTATTAAGAGCAAACTCAGCCAAAGGCAAAAAAGAGACCCAGTCATCCTGATCAGCAGACACAAAGCATCTTAGATAAGTCTCCAATGTCTGGTTTGTTCTCTCAGTTTGACCATTGGTCTGAGGATGAAATGCCGAGGAGAAAGACAATTGAACACCCAGTTTAGAACAAAAAGTCCTCCAAAATCTGGAAACAAACTGGACTCCTCTGTCAGACACTATGTTCTCAGGAATGCCGTGTAAACGAACCACGTGCTGAAGGAACAACGGCACCAATTCAGAGGAGGAAGGCAACTTAGGTAATGGCACAAGATGTATCATCTTGGAAAACCTATCACAAATCACCCAGATGGCGGTCATTCTCTGAGAAACAGGAAGGTCGGAAATGAAATCCATAGAGATATGGGTCCATGGTCTCTTGGGCACAGGCAATGACATCAACAAACCACTAGAGCGAGAGCAAGGCTTGGAGCGAGAGCAAGTGCCGCAGGACTGCACAAATTCCCTGACATCACGAGACAAGGTAGGCCACCAAAAGGACCGACTAACCAAGTCTCTGGTACCAAAAATTCCGGGATGCCCAGCCAACGCGGAACAATGAATCTCAGACATCACACTCTTTTTCCACTGGTCCGGGACAAACAATTTTCCAACAGGGCAGCGCTCGGGCCTATCCTCCTGACACCCCTCCAGAGCAAGTCTCAAATTAGGTGAGATGGCGGAAAGAACTACACCCTCTTTCAAAATAACAGAAGGATCAGATAACTCAGGAGAGTCCGCAAGGAAGCTCCTCGAGAGGGCATCCGCCTTAACATTCTTAGTGCCAGGAAGAAAGGAAACCACAAAATTAAAACGTGTGAAAAACAAGGCCCACCTGGCCTGTCTAGGATTGAGTCGCTTGGCAGATTCCAGATAAACCAGATTCTTATGGTCAGTAAGGACCACCACCTGATGTTTGGCTCCCTCCAGCCAATGTCTCCACTCTTCAAAAGCCCACTTCATGGCCAATAACTCCCGATTACCCACGTCATAATTACGTTCAGTAGTAGAAAATTTTCGAGAGAAAAAGGCACAAGGGTTACTTTTAGAGGTCTCTGGATCTTTTTGGGACAAAACGGCACCTGCCCCAATTTTAGAGGCATCAACCTCCACCTGAAATGGCAGAGAAACATCAGGCTGCCGTAGAACAGGAGCAGAAGTGAATCTCTGCTTAAGTTCCTGAAATGCAGAGACTGCCTCAGGAGGCCAATTCACCACATCAGAAAACATATAAAAAAACTGACCGGCACATCCAAACTTAGATTCAGTGTGAACAGGTGCTAAACCTAGAGTCACCAACTCATATACATACAAGAAGAAAAGGTAGCACACTGTAGCGCTATAGCTTGCAAACACAAATATGAAAAATATGAAAAATGAATTACATCATTACCTTAGAAATATGAAAAATTGAGAAGTCTTAGCGCATAAGATGGCCAAATTATGTTAGCCTGATAGCCACGTCAAGGCTCTTCTCGTATATCAGGTCCCTAACTAATGCCTATCCTCGCTTTAGAAAAGTCTGTCTGCATGGGAACCTATGAATCCTCTTTTCAGACTAAAATCTACATCTCTGTGGAGGGGTGATGAACCTGCTGTAATTAAAAGGCCTGTGACCACCAGGTGGAGTGCTCAGGCAGAAGGTAAATGAATACATATCAAAAAACTGACCGGCACATCCAAACTTAGATTCAGTTGAACAGTGTCAAACTAGAGTCACCAACTCATATACATACAAGAAGAAAAGGTAGCACACTGTAGCGCTATAGCTTGCAAACACGAAATATGAAAAATATGAAAAATGAATTACATCATTACCTTAGAAATATGAAAAATTGAGAAGTCTTAGCGCATAAGATGCCAAATTATGTTGAGCCTGATAGCCACGTCAAGGCTCTTCTCGTATATCAGGTCCCTAACTAATGCCTATCCTACCTCTTTAGAAAAGTCTGTCTGCATGGGAACCTATGAATCCTCTTTTCAGACTAAAATCTACATCTCTGTGGAGGGGTGAGAACCTGCTGTAATTAAAAGGCCTGTGACCACCAGTGGAGTGCTCATCATGAGGTAAGATCAGTTTAGCACCTGTTCACACTGAATCTAAGTTTGGATGTGCCGGTCAGTTTTTTGATATGTATTCCATTTACCTTCTGCCTGAGCACTCCACCTGGTGGTCACAGGCCTTTTAATTACAGCAGGTTCATCACCCCTCCACAGAGATGTAGATTTTAGTCTGAAAAGAGGATTCATAGGTTCCCATGCAGACAGACTTTTCTAAAGCGAGGATAGGCATTAGTTAGGGACCTGATATACGAGAAGAGCCTTGACGTGGCTATCAGGCTCACATAATTTGGCCATCTTATGCGCTAAGACTTCTCAATTTTTCATATTTCTAAGGTAATGATGTAATTCATTTTTCATATTTTTCATATTTCGTGTTTGCAAGCTATAGCGCTACAGTGTGCTACCTTTTCTTCTTGTATGTATATGAGTTGGTGACTCTAGGTTTAGCACCTGTTCACACTGAATCTAAGTTTGGATGTGCCGGTCAGTTTTTTGATATGTATTCATTTACCTTCTGCCTGAGCACTCCACCTGGTGGTCACAGGCCTTTTAATTACAGCAGGTTCATCACCCCTCCACAGAGATGTAGATTTTAGTCTGAAAAGAGGATTCATAGGTTCCCATGCAGACAGACTTTTCTAAAGCGAGGATAGGCATTAGTTAGGGACCTGATATACGAGAAGAGCCTTGACGTGGCTATCAGGCTCACATAATTTGGCCATCTTATGCGCTAAGACTTCTCAATTTTTCATATTTCTAAGGTAATGATGTAATTCATTTTTCATATTTTTCATATTTCGTGTTTGCAAGCTATAGCGCTACAGTGTGCTACCTTTTCTTCTTGTATGTATATGAGTTGTGACTCTAGGTTAGCACCTGTTCACACTGAATCTAAGTTTGGATGTGCCGGTCAGTTTTTTGATATGTATTCATTTACCTTCTGCCTGAGCACTCCACCTGGTGGTCACAGGCCTTTTAATTACAGCAGGTTCATCACCCCTCCACAGAGATGTAGATTTTAGTCCGAAAAGAGGATTCATAGGTTCCCATGCAGACAGACTTTTCTAAAGCGAGATAGGCATTAGTTAGGGACCTGATATACGAGAAGAGCCTTGACGTGGCTATCAGGCTCACATAATTGGCCATCTTATGCGCTAAGACTTCTCAATTTTTCATATTTCTAAGTAATGATGTAATTCATTTTCATATTTTCATATTTCGTGTTTGCAAGCTATAGCGCTACAGTGTGCTACCTTTTCTTCTTGTAATTCACCACATCAGAACCCTTTTTGGTCAAATCAGTAATGTTTAACAATAACCGAGAATTACCAATAAATTTACGATAAAAATTGGCAAAACCCAAAAATCTTTGAAGAGCCTTTAATGAAGTAGGTTGGACCCAATCACAGATGGCCTGAACCTTGACCGGGTCCATTTCAATAACAATGGGACAAAATGAATCCCAGAAATGAGATCCTCTGTACGCCAAAAAGACACTTTGATCCCTTCACATACAGAGCATTCTCTCTCAAAATCTGGAATACAGTTCGAACATGTTTCACATGAGAGTCCCAGTCATTAGAAAAAATCAGATATCATCCAAATAAACAATCAGAAATTTATCCACAAAATCCTGAAAATGTCATTCATGAAGGACTGGAAGACAGAAGAGCATTAGTGAGCCAAAGGGCATCACAAGGTACTCAAAATGCCCCTCCGGGGTATTGAATGCCGTCTTCCATTCATCCCCGTGCTTAATGCGAATAAGGTTATACGCCCCCCTGAGGTCAAGCTTGGTAAACCAAGTAGCGTTTTTCACCCTGGAAAACAGGTCAGAAATCAAGGTAACGGTATTGATATTTCACAGTAATATTGTTCAAAAGACGATAATCAATACATGAACCATCCTTTTTGGCCACAAAGAAAAAACCGGCACCTAAGGGTGAAGAGGATGGTCTGATATGACCCTTCTCCAATGACTCCTTGATATAAGACCGCATAGCGTCATGTTCAGTACAGACAAGTTAAAAAGGCGACCTTTAGGGAATTTACTACCAGGCACTAATTCAATAGCGCAGTCATAGCTCCTATGGGAGGCAAGGATGCAGATTTACTTTCGCTAAATACATCAGAAAAATCAATCAAAAAGTCAGGAACATCCTGAGCCTGGGGGAGGCAGAAAAAACAGGAGTGTTGGTATTAACACATTGGCAGCCCCAACTGGTTACAGACACAGATTTCCAATCCAAAACAGGATTATGAGACTGTAACCAAGGGAAACCCAGTACGATAATATCATGCAGATTATACAGAACCAAAAATTTGCAGCACTCTTGATGATCAGGTTCAACCCTCATTATCACCTGAGTAGAGAACTGAGGTTTATTCTCAGCCAAAGGGGTAGAATCGATCCCCAGTAGGGGAATAGACTTTTGTAGGGGTATCAAGGGAAACCCACAACGTTTAGCAAAATCATAATCCATCAGGTTAATAGCTGCTCCAGAATCAACGAAAGCCTGAGCAGAAAATGAGGACAGAGAGCATATCAGAGTGACAGTTAATAAAAACTTAGTCTGAACACTACCCAAGACAACTGAGCGTGCAAAACGTCTTCCCCGCTTAGGACAGACTGAAATAGCATGAGAGGCATCACCACAGTAGAAACATAACCCATTGCGCTTTCGAAACTCATGACGCTGTTCCCCAGACACCACTCTATCACACTGCATGGATTCAGAAGCAGGTTCACAAGGCAACACTATTCCACGCATACTTCTCCGCTCACGCAAACGTCTGTCAATTTGAATCGCTAATGACATAGAATCATTGAGACCAGAGGGGACAGGGAATCCCACCATAACATCCTTTACATTATCTGACAGACCCTTCCGAAAAAGGGCCGCCAAAGCGTCGTCATTCCACTTGGTCAGGACTGCCCACCTACGGAATCTCTGACAGTATAACTCAGCGTCATCAAGCCCCTGATTTAATGCCAACAAGGCTTTTTCAGCTTGATCAGTGACATTAGGCTCATCGTACCATAACCCCAAAGCCTGAAAAAATGCATCAACATCACTTAAAACAGGATCCCCAGGTGTCAGGGAAAAAGCCCAATCCTGAGGATCGCCGCGCAGGAGAGAGATGACAATTTGAACCTGCTGCGCTGCGTTCCCTGAGGACTTAGATTTTAAGGCAAAAAACAATTTACAATTATTTTTGAAATTCTGAAACTTAGCTCGATCCCCTAAAAACAAATCTGGCATGGGAATCCTAGGTTCCACAACAGGCAACCTAGCAAGATATGCAGCAATACTCTGAACCTCAGTGGCAAGCTGATCCACACGGCCAGACAACTGTGCAAACTCCATTGAGAGAAAAAATCCTCCCCAGCACCCAGAGATACAGAGGGAAAAAAAAAAAATGCAACAAACAGAAAAATATCTCTGACAACTCTGACAACCGTTTTTTCTTTCACAAATTTTTTCCCTTCTGTGAGCACCATACAATTTTAAATTTTGGGCGGTGATACTGTTATGTTACGGTAGCTGAGGAGTGCAGGCAAAAAAGGCAATACACCAGAGCAGTTGGAATCTATGAGATTGCAGTACCCTGACTAACCACAACAACTAGAGGCAGCCGTGGAGCGTTCCTACGTTGGTCCTAGACGCCTCGTCACAGCCTGAGAAACTAACTACACCTAAAGATAGATATAGGAAAGCTATCTGCCCCGGAGCAGAACCCCAAAGAACATAGAAAGCCCCCAAACATGTAATGGCGGTTAGACAAGAAGAAATACTGACACAGACAGAAAATAGTATGAGCAAACGTTGGGGCCCAAACTAACTAAATAGAAAAGGATAGGAAGGGTACTTACTGCAATCCCAGAAAACCCTGAAAAGCACCAACTCTACTAATTTCAAAAACACCTGAGATCACACGACCTCTACCACCTAAATTAGTTCTCTGGTGTAACAAAATCAAAACAGCAGCCACTGAAAAAACTGGAAAAAGCAAAAGTACAAACATCAGTGGCTGAACTAAACTGAGAGGGCAAAAGCCCCCGGAGGGGACCCTGAAGGCCCCCACAGAAGTGCAGGACAAAATGCAAAAATCAAGCACAAAAACAAAAAGAAGAAAATGTCTTATCTGTTAGCAGGAGATGCAGACACGACACAGCAGGCTACAAGGGAAACAGGAATCAAGGATAGAGACCAGAACAATTGATCACCGGCAACCCTGATGGGAAGGTGACTCCCTTATATAAGACCAGTCAGTAACACCTGATTCCCAATCCTCACAATCTTCACAATCTTCACTGGACAGACCAGTACCGCTTGTAACCACCAGATGGAGCCTCTGCTCAGAACTCATCTCAAGCCCATTCACAACACTCCCTTATATAAGACCAGTCTGTAACACCTGATTGCCAATCTTCACAATCTTCATTGAATAGTTCAGTACTGTTTGTAACCACCAGAGGGAGCTTCTGCTCAGAATTCATTTCTAACACATTCACAACACTCGCCTACCATAAAAACCTTCAAAAAGAACCTGAAGACATATCTCTTCCAAAAAGCCTACAACCTGCAGTAACCACCGATCCACCAAACCGCTGCACGACCAGTTCTACCCTCGCCTACTGTATCCTCACCCATCCCTTGTAGATTATGAGCCCTCGCGGGCAGGGTCCTCTCTCCTCCTGTACCAGTCGTGACTTGTATTGTTTAAGATAACTGTACTTGTATTTATTATGTATACCCCTCCTCACATGTAAAGCGCCATGGAATAAATGGCGCTATAATATTAAATAATAATAATAGTAACATATTAGGAATTGCTCTCTCCTTTTCCTCATTCATAGATGGTTAACACAGACCTTTTATTTGGTGGATTTATTTATTTATTTTGGTGTTATTATACATATTTTATTAATGTATTAAAAGTTTAGTTTTATTAGGAAATATTTGGAATTTGGTGCTATTCGGTGAATCTGGGTTTTTGTGAACAACCATAGAGCGGGTGGGAGGTTGTTCAGTGTGTTTGGGAGAGCGTAAAAGTGCTTATGTTGGTGCTAAACCGAACCATGTGCTTTTGCTAACCCTGAGTGGGCGGATGTATGGATTGTAAGATACCATTTTGTTTTGTTTTCCTTTTTGCAAAAGGGCCATGTATATTTTACTTCATCTTGGTTTATGCCTCAAGTACCTAGTAAGCCAGTGAAAGACTTAAAGAGACAGTGTTCCCGTTTCTACCTCCGTGTACCGCTGAGTGAGCTATATACATAAAGTGCCGTCACCAAAAAAATACAAGGGAAGGATGATCAGCTTGACTAGGATAAAATGATGGTTTGGGAGAAGGCAGGATAACATTATAGTCCAACCAGTCACCCCCCCAGAATGTGACATAGTGCCAATAAGAGCCATGAGAGAGTTCTGTGAAAAATCGCCGCCCCCATTACTTTGTAAATCTGGTCTATTAACCCTTTAGTGCAGAGCCAATTTGGTACTTAATGACCAACCCAAATTTTTTTACAATTCTGACCACTGTTACTTTATGAGGTTATAGCTCTAGAAAGCTTCAACGTATTCCACTGATTCTCAGACTGTTTTTGTGACATATTGTATTTCATATTAGTGGTAAAATTGCATTTATTTATGAAAAAACGGAAATTTGGCAAAAATTCTGAATATTTTGTAATTTTCAAATAACATTTCTCAAATGTCAACTTTATGTCAGCACAATTTTGGAAACATAATTTTTTTTCTTAGGACGTTATAAGGGTTAAAAGATAACCAGCGGTTTTTCATTTTTCCAACAAAATTTACCAAACCATTTTTTAAGGACCCCCTCACATTTGAAGTGAATTTGGGGAGTCAATATAACAGAAAATACCCAAAAGTGACACCATTCTAAAAACTGCATCCCTCAAGGTGCGCAAAACCACATTCAAGGAGTTTATTAACCCTTCAGGTGCTTCACGAGAACTAAAGCAATGTGGAAGGAAAAAATGAATATTTTACTTTTTTCACAAAAAATTTACTTTGGAACCAATTTTATTAATTTTTACAAGGGTATCAAGAGAAAATGGACCATAAAATTTGTTGTGCAATTTCTCCTAAGTACGCTGATACCTCATATGTGGAGGAAAGCCACTGTTTGGGAGCATGGCAGGACTCAGAAGGGATGAAGCACCGTTTGACTTTTTGAATGCAAAATTGGCTGGAATCAGTGGTGGCACCATGTCGCGTTTGGAGACCCCCCCATAACCACAACCCTAACTATAGCCCAACCCTAACTTTAGCCAAACCTTAACTTTAGCCCAACCCTAACCCTAGCCCAACCCTAACCCTAACTTTAGCCCAAACCTAACTTTAGCCCAGCTCTTACCCTAATGGAAAAATGGAAATAAATACTTTATTTTATTATTTTTACCTAACTAAGGGGTGATAAAAGGGGAATTGATTTACTATTTTTTTTTTCATTTTGATCATTGTGATAGGGTCAATCACAGTGATCAAAATGAACCAATAGGAAAAATTTCCTATTGTTGCCGGGTGCCGGCTGGCAGATCTCGGCGGACACACTGTACATTTCCCAGGCATTTTCTTCCTGAAAGAAGATTCCTGTGGCCCTGGGGGATGCAGGTGGATCGCCCGCCAGGGCAGTGGGATACTCGGTACCGGGCCGGTGTCTTAAAGGGATGTGTCACGGCAGCGGTGACCCGGTCCGTTGCCCTGGGCATCCAATAGAAGGGGAATATTTACCAGGGATGATAGAGTTTGTAGTAGAGTGTTTGTGACGCCACCTGTGGTATCTGGTCAGAGGTGACCAGCGCTGCAGTGCAGATCCTCTGGGACTGGTGGTGTAATGCAGCAAAGATGGAATAGCTCTCCACAGGCAGAGCTTGTTTCAGGGCAGAAGTATGTTGTAGAGGATAATGGTGTTGGCAGATGTAGCAGTGTGGAATGGGTGACACGTAAAGAACTTGAGGGGACACAGTCAGGTGCAGTTTCCAAAGCTTTACTCACAGTTCTGGTGCGCACAGATGCCCGCTTGGTGCCACGTCCTCCAGGTGAGGGATCCAGCCAACTTCCAGGCAGATGGAGAACACCTTTCCAGAACTCCCTGTCAGTATGTGCCTTCCCAGGCCATCTCACTGTGCTGATTTCTTCCTTCCAGCACCACACAATCAGTGTCCCAGATCAGTGGCTGCGAATCCTGTCGGATAACGTACCCAAAGCATTTCCTTGATTCTATATAGCTGCCTTTCTGGAGAAGATAATTGTGGTTGTTGACTGTGACCCCTAAAGTTGTCACAGCTGTCGGCTTGCTAGCTGAGTCCTGTTGTACGCTCCACTAGTCTAGGGGCCGAGACCCTTCTGCGACCTGGATTCTCTCAGCTGACGTCCGTCAGCCTGGAACGAGCCCCACGGGTAGCCTCTGCTCAGCCGTGCCTCTGAGAAATCCCTTTTCCCTGCAGGGAGCTTCCTTCTGTCTTTCTGTTTTTTCAGCAGCTCCTCCAGACTAGGAGCCTGCTGCACGGTTCTATCTCTTCCCTCCTTCCCCTATGGGAAGGTTGCCTATGCACGTCTTTCCCCTTCTTCCCCTAAGGGAAGACTCTTTCTTACTTCCCTCTATTCTCCCGCTCTAACCTGCCAGCTCCACCCATCTTCCAACACCCTTTCCTAGCCAGCAGGAATATAGAGGAACTGCTGCTAGTGTGTGAGATGGTTGTAGTGTTGTGTCTAGCAGGTCAGGTTTCTCCATCTTACCTGAAAGGTGAGATACTACACCCCTGGTTGAGGTGCAGTACCTCTGTGGCGATTGGACCCTCAGAGGCGCCACATACCCCCCTGTTAAACACAGCACGTCCGCGGGCTGAAACAGAGTAAATGATGTTACAGGAAACATAACAACAGAAGAACAGATAAATACACTTCCCTTTTTAGGAGGTACTTTAGCCTTTAACGTTACACAATAACATCATCCCACATTAGCTATTCTAAAAGTGCTACTGGTAGCAACTGTAAAAACTTTGAAGGTCGCCACCAGGACAGAGCACACTATCCCTGTGGAAAAATACCAAAGCTTGTTCTTTTCTTTAGACTCTTTGGGTAGCAACCGTTGCTAAGAGGTTCGCCACTTGATCTGGACATCTTGACCCCGGAAATAATGTCTTCCTATCTACTAATAGACATTACTATTCTCATATTTTACAAAAAGTGCTTTCAATTCCTACATAACAACCTTTTTACATGTCAAGTGGTACCTGCTACCAATATCTATCATTTTCTACGTCTACAAATACTATTCAGTAATTTTTCAATATAAAACTATTTGTACTTTACATGAGGCATAATATTACAAGCATAATAACATTTTTATTGGGTACAATCAAAAGCTGTCGTCATTTGAGGTAGTTGTCAGATACTTTCCCAGCCGAGGTATCTTCTTTTGTCCTTGTACTGTGTGGAGGACCCTCTGAAAACCTCCAACGTTGGTCTTCGGTGGGCTGCAAGACATAACTGGTCTCCCCCTTAGACCTCATCTTTGGCCACACCTAACTGGTTTTTCTTCTGCTCTGTAGTTGTGCAATGATGAGACCTTATTCTTCTAAAAGAGTACTGTATGTAAAACAAAGAAGGAACACCTAAAGAGGTGCTGAACTATTTACAAGTGAAAATTTTTGGATCACTCAGTGTTCATGATCACCACTGGTTGAGGTGCAGTACCTCTGTGGCGACTGGACCCTCAGGGGCGCCACACAGGGACTCCGGAGGTACTGGGGGGGTCGGCGGACCCCATTTCTCTCTCTGATGTATTAAATGGAAAATCTGACTTTTTTTTGCGGTCGCCGTTATTCCATTAATAATGGCGACCCCAACACTGGGGTCGGAAAAACCGACCCGAATCATGTTGTCTGGCGTCTCAGCTACTCCCGGTAGCCGAGATCCCGAAAAAATTCCAACCCTGGGGGACGCTATACACTTATTTCTCAGCGACGTTAAAAAGCGGCACTGAAGCATAAGTACCCTTAATTGCCGCCGTTAAAAGTAGTATCGGTGGTCGTTCAGGGGTTAACTACTGCAATCAATGTACGGTAAGTTCTTTCATGTGTCAATATATTGTAGGGTTTCACTCTCTGTGGTAGGCATTACGCCTTAGGTAGCATTTACACCGACAATGCAGTTTAAGTACAAACACATGCAGTTTTTATTGCTTTCCACAGGTTGCACAGCACCAAAACAACAAAATCATTAACATAAATCCCTAGCCTTGTGCAGGTGCTAACTAAACAGTATACACCCTGACTACATGAGACAACCCCAGTTCAGTCAAACAAAAATGCTATAGTCCATAGCAATCACTGATACTTGAAGTTTGTTGCACACGGGCTGTGCATATTCTTCTCAGAGAGATTCTGGCTTGTTTCTCTCTACAACTTCAAGACACATCCAGTCTGCTCAGCCTTCCCAGCAGAATGACTTAGATGAACTCCTAGCCTGTTTATATGCAGGGTTAGCCAGGTGTACTAATCAAAGCCTGCAGAGCAGGGGTTTAACCCTAGCATACCGGGCATTGCTATAACATGTGCATATAATATAATACATATATATCATATTATTATATATATATATATATAGTATATACATACTCTCAGAATATGAAGAAATATGTTTGTTAAAAAGCATATATATATGTATATACAGTACAGACCTAAAGTTTGGACACACCTTCTCATTTAAAGATTTTTCTGTATTTGCATGACTATGAAAATTGTACATTCACACTGAAGGCATCAAAACTATGAATTAACACATGTGGAATTATATACTTAACAAAAAAGTGTGTAACAACTGAAATTATGTCTTATATTCTAGGTTCTTCAAAGTAGCCACCTTTTGCTTTAATGACTGCTTTGCACACTCTTGGCATTCTCTTGATGAACTTCAAGAGGTAGTCACTGGATATGGTCTTCCAACAATCTTGAAGGAGTTCCCAGAGATGCTTAGCACTTGTCGGCCCTTTTTTGCCTTCACTCTGCGGTCCAGCTCACCCCAAACCATCTCGATTGGGTTCAGGTCTGGTGACTGTGGAGGCCAGGTCATCTGGCGTAGCACCCCATCACTCTCCTTCTTGGTCCAATAGAACTAACACAGCCTGGAGGTGTGTTTGGGGTCATTGTCCTGTTGAAAAATAAATGATGGTCCAACTAAACGCAAATCGGATGGAATAGCATGCCGCTGCAAGATGCTGTGGTAGCCATGCTGTTTCAGTATGCCTTCAATTTTGAATAAATCCCCAACAGTGTCACCAGCAAAGCACCCCCACACCATCACACCTCCTCCTCCATGGTTCACGGTGGGAACAGGCATGTAGAGTCCATCCGTTCACCTTTTCTGCGTCGCACAAAGACACGGTGGTTGGAACCAAAGATCTCAAATTTGGGCTCATCAGACCAAAGCACAGATTTCCACTGGTCTAATGTCCATTCCTTGTGTTCTTTAGCCCAAACAAGTCTCTTCTGCTTTTTGCCTGTCCTTAGCAGTGGTTTCCTAGCAGCTATTTTACCATGAAGGCCTGCTACTAGAGTTGAGCGATACTTTCCGATATCCTAAAGTATCGGAATCGGAATGGTATCGCCGATATCACTAAAATATCGCGATACCCGATACCGATACCAGAAGTCCCATGTAAGTCTATGGGAACAAAATATCGCAACTAAAAAAAACCCATTCTTTCCTTGTAAACACTAAATATACACACATAGAATACATATATATATATATACATGTCATTGTGACATATATATATACATATATGTATAGTTTATACACTTCTACATAGTAAAATATCCTCTGATTCAATTGCCGGGTAAAGCCGGCTTCAGTGAAAAGACAGAAGCACCCGACATGAAATGACACTTGGTGTACATAGGGTTAACCATGTCTTTTCATGTCGTTTGCTATCTATTTGCACAAACAATTAAATCAGTCTATGTGTGCAAAATTTCACACCTGTAGGGGTTAATTAAAGGTGTAAATTCGTTGTAAAAAAAACGGACTTTTTTGCTACGAATTTACACCTTTAATTAACCCCTACAGGTGTGAAATTTTGCTCACATAGTCTGATTTAATTGTTTGTGCAAATTAGATAGCAAAGGACATGAAAAGACATGGTTAACCCTATGTACACCAAGTGTCATTTCATGTCGGGTCATAGGTCATAGGTGTTCGGTCTGGATGCCGAACTTTACTGTTCGGGTTCGCCCATCTCTACTTGCAAAATCACCAATCTATAGCACTAGCTTCTCCAACAGCAGTTCTCCTAATCACAGCTCTGACTATCCTGAGCTATGTGCTTGTTCAAGTGCCATTATCTCTATATGTACCGTAAATACAGTGATAGCAGTGTACATTATAAAACAAATCACTAATAGCTGAATGTGTTACAGCAGAACTTTATAGTTCTACTAATACTATAACTCAGCCTATCCTATCAGAAACAAAGAAGTAAAGAGCAACATAGCTCTGACCTGCTCCAGAGACAAATTGAGAATATTTCTTTAATTGTAACCACAACAATACCAGCACATTAAAAAGTTGTTGTTGTCCAATGTCCATATAGTACTATATTATGCTAAACAGTGGCCAGAGACCGCCATACCATGCCACAATAGTCCCATAGTTTGTTTTCATAGGACAGTGCGATTCTGTGCCTGCACACAGCCATATACTTTGCATAAAGTACCATATTCTACCTGCAAAGAACCAAATTGTGTGTTTGCAGTCCTACAATGAGCCTATATTGCACCCAATAAACTACACATTAGACCCAAATTAGAGTAATACTTGCCCATGTACATAGATGCCAGAGAGAACCACGTTTGTAAGTTACTGTGTATAACAACGCACATTATCCATATTGTGCCCTGTTTGTATTGATCCGATTCCCCAAACTGAAGGTGGGTTTTTTTCCAATCCGTTAAAAGAAAACTTCAAACTTGCTCCAAATAGTAAAACATAAATCTAATAATATTCATGTTTTACCCTTACCCCTCCTGTGCTGCTGGCCACAGGACCAACCGTGTGTTGCTTTCCATTGCGCTTGACAGCAGTGATTGGCTGCCTGAGTGACATGGCATTCAATCGACCTCAAAGCATGGTTAACAACTCCTGAAGGTTCTCAGCTCCCAAAACTTTCATGAATGGGCTAATCTCTAAATCCCACCCTTGCCCACTCAAATTGTATAAAATATAGACATGCGGACCCTCGATTTTACCTGATCCGTAGACCATATTGTTTTATATCCATTCAGGAGTTAGGAACACTCTGGCACAACAAGATACTTCTCTTTTATATCCTAAATATGCATGCATGCTAATATTCTGTTACTTTTGATGATGCCAAACCCTATATAGATTTGTATAATCATTGGGTCACATGGCAAAACAAAATAGGGACAAAGTCAAGTTTGACACCAAATCAGACAAATTCACATTTAGGAGAATCAAAGAACAATCAGACTAATGATCTGTTGAGACTGGGTACACCTTTAGAATACATATAGCCAGTGGCACAACATAAATCTTTTACACGTCAATGCAAAGTCAATAACATGGCCCTCTATAATTGAAAATAAAAATAGTTTGCGCACATAAAAACTACAAGACACAAAAGGATCTGTAGAAAAATAGGAATATGCATGTGTCAAATGGAAAACAATACATAAATTCAGACGCACTCTGTAGAACAGTTTGAGATGCAGATGTAATAATACAGTAATAAATAAATATTGCACTAAGACCCGTGAGAAAAAGGTGATGAGAAAAGCCTGTAGTCTATTATGTAGTAAACCCCAAACCAAAGGACTAAATAGTCATAATACGCATAAGGTATTTATTCATATGGGTATTAATATGGACAAACCCTGAAAAAGTAAAAGAGGTCCTCTTTTAACGATGGAGCAGAAAAACGCTGCAGAAATCCTAAAAAACCTTTTATGCAGAAAGGTCAGAAGAAATTGACACTGTCCCGGCCGGTGACAGCTCAGATGAATGAGTATTAGTGGTGCACTGTGGAGAAAATAGTCCTGTTTGCACAGGTTTTACCTGACAACCCCGATGGGTCACTTGCAATAGAAAGTCCAATTTCAGCCTCCTCTGGCCTGCTGACAACCCCGATGGGTCACTTGCAGTAGAAAGTCCGACTTCAGCCTCCTATGGCCCGCAGACGAAACTTACATCCGTTGATGAAAGCCGGTGATCTCTGGCCTCCGTGGCCAGATCAGGAACGCCGGCTGATGATGTTGAATCCTCACTAGGAAGAAGGATGTGGGCAGGACCTGTTGGTAAACTAGCCTGCCTCAAGCACAGTAGTACACAAAATCGCAATATCTAACTGTCCCTCAGAGTGAGCAGAGTAGCGTTCTGTCCCTAACTGAGTTCACAGCACAGTGACGCTAAAATGGCTGCGGCGCCTTTTATAGTGCATTCTGACATCATTTCAGCAGCCAATCACAGCCATGCCATTAGTTAAGATGACCGCAGCATTACAGGATGTGCCCACACTTCATAAGATTCATCATTGGCTGACTAACATCACATTGCCTCTCAAAGAATTATGGGAACTTCCGATTCCGGTATACGATATTGAAAAAGTATCGGAATTAAGTATCGGAATTCCGATAACGCGAATATCGGCCGATACCCGATACTTGCGGTATCGGAATGCTCAACACTACCTGCTACACAAAGTCTCCTCTTAACAGTTGTTGTAGAGATGTGTCTGCTGCTAGAACTCTGTGTGGCATTGACCTGGTCTCTAATCTGAGCTGCTGTAAACCTGCGATTTCTGAGGCTGGAGACTCGGATAAACTTATCCTCAGAAGCAGAGGTGACTCTTGGTCTTCCTTTCCTGGGGAGGTCCTCATGTGAGACAGTTTCTTTGTAGCACTTGATGATTTTTGCAACTGCACTTGGGGACGCTTTCAAAGTTTTCCAAATTTTTCGGACTGACTAACTTCATTTATTAAAGTAATGATGGCCACTCATTTTTCTTTACTTAGCTGCTTTTTTCTTGCCATAATACAAATTCTAACAGTCTATTCAGTAGGACTATCAGCTGTGTATCCACCAGACTTCTGCACAACAGAACTGATGGTCCCAACCCCATTTATAAGGCCAGAAGTCCCACTTATTAAACCTGACAGGGCACACCCGTGAAGTGAAAACCATTTCCGGTGACTACCTCTTGAAGCTCATCAAGAGAATGCCAAGAGTGTGCAAAGCAGTTATCAAAGCAAAAGGTGGCTACTTTGAAGAACCTAGAATATAAGACATAATTTCAGTTGTTACACACTTTTTTGTTAAGTATATAATTCCCCATGTGTTAATTCATAGTTTTGATGCCTTCAGTGTGAATGTACAATTTTCAGTCATGAAAATACAGAAAAATCTTAAAATAAGAAGGTGTGTCCAAACTTTTAGTCTGTACTGTACATATATATATGTGTGTGCTTAAAGTTGCTTTATATATATTGTAGTGCATTGTGCAGCATACCTCAGCCAAGAACCCATAAATCATTCCCTTTCACGCAGGATGAGTCAGACGTTAGTCATAATGATGTTGTTACTCTGCCTGATATGACTGGACTTTATTATGAGACTAGTGACGCAGGCTGTTTGCTGGTTGCTGGTCCCTCATGCATATTAACACATTGCCTGCCAACAGTTGAAGAAAGGTGCTGCTGTCTTACTGTAAATGAAAATTGGGTATTGGTGTACATACCATATGTAACGGGGTCTGCTGTGCTGTAGTACCGCTTACATTACCACCCTGTGTTTAAGGAGATCCACTCTGCTTTTCCTGTATTCTGAATTTAGGATGCTGGCTCGAAAGGCTTTGTTACATGGGAACATATAAAAGATCACTGCTTCTCCACGTATTTCCAGTGTGTCAACCTTTTACTCACAGGTCTCAGAATATATACACATACAGAGGGCAGGACAATCAATATGTGGCAGGTCAGTAGATAGCAGGCTCCAATTAAGACACCAGACTTACATTACAATAGCTGCAGGTGGCCGGCGGCCCCCGATCATTTTCAGTGGAATTTACAAAGGTGCGGGAGCAGCGTCAGACTGGAGCACATTGTTTCACCAGAGAAAATCATTCTTGGGGCCCACTATGTAGCTACATACAAATAAATACAAGACCGCCAATTGTGCGGTAAAACGCGCTATATCAGGTATAATATAAGGTAGTATATGTCTTAATTATGTAGTAGGGGTTGCGGTAGGATCATAGAGGGGTAGCCCCCTCATAGAATATAATGTAGCCCCCTTATAGAATATAATGTAGCCACCCTCACAGAATATAATGTAGCCCCCTCATAAAATATAATGCAGCCCTCTCTCATAGAATATAATGCAGCACCCCACAAAATGTAATGCAACCCCCTCATAAGGTATATCACAGTCCCCACCATAGAATATAATGTAGCACCCTCATAGGGCATAATGCTGCCCCCCTCATATAGTAGGATATAGCCCCCCAGAATATAATGTAGTCCCCTGACGGAATAATGCAGCCCCCCCATAGAGTATACTGTAGCCCCCTCATAGGGCATAATGCTGCCCCCCTCATATAGTAGGATATAGCCCCCCAGAATATAATGTAGTCCCCTGACGGAATAATGCAGGCCCCCCATAGAGTATACTGTAGCCCCATCATATAGTAATTTGTAGCCCCAGAATATAATGTAGTCCCCTGAGAATAATGCAGTCCCCCACAGAATATAATGCAGCCCCTCAAAGTATAATGCAGACCCTCTCCACCCCCATCATTGTCCTCATCACTACCTCTATCATTGCCTTCTCCCCCACCACCCTTATCATTCTCCCCCACCACCCCATCACTGCCCATTCCACCACCTCAATCATTGCCTCCTCCTCCACCACCATCATTGTTCATTTCATCACCTCCATCATTGCCTCCCCCCACCACCATCATTGCCCATTTCATCACCTCCATCATTGCCTCCCCACCACCATCTTTGCCCATCACCTCCATCAGTGCCTCCCCCACCATCATTGCCTATCTCCTCCATCATTGCCTCCCCACCATCATTGCCCATCTTCTCCATCATTGCCTCCCCTATCATCATTGCCCATCACCTCCATCATTGTTTTTCCCCATGATCATTGCCCATCACCTCCATCATTGCCTCCCCCACCGTCATTGCCCATCACCTTCATCATTGCCTCCCCCCACCGCCATGATTGCCCATCACCTCCATCCCTGCCTCCTCCCACCGCCATCATTGCCAATCACCTCCATCCCTGCCTCCTCCCACCGCCATCATTGTCCATCACCACCATCGTTGCCTCCCCACCATCTTTGCCCATCACCTCCATCGTTGCCTCCCAAATCATTGCGCATCACCTTCACCATTGCCTCCCCCCACAATCATTGCCCATCACCTCCATCACTGCCTCCCCCCACCAACCCTCTCTCTCTCACACACACACACACACACACAAAGCATCACACCACATACACACACGGCACAGAGACACACACAGCACAGCTCACCTCCCCACAGCAGCAGCACATCACGGCAGCCTGTTCCTCGCCTGCTGCTTTCTGTCTGATACCCAGTGCTGGATGATGACATCATCCAGCTGGGCTCTCTCAGACAGGAAGAGCCGTGCAGGAAGCCAGGATGTGCTGCGTGCGGCGCTGTGAGTATTTGTGTGTGTCTCTCTCTGTATGTGTGTGTTTGTGGTGCATGTGACTTTACGTGTGGGCAGTGTTAGCTGCAGCCTGCAGCTAACACTGCCCGCTATTAAAGAGAAATGGTATTCACGCCTCTCCACGCCCATAGGGCGTGGGGAAGCGTGAATATTCATTTTGCTTTAGCAGCGGGGACAGGATCCTGTCTCCAGCTGCTGCTACGCTGGCACAGGGCGTGCCTCCTTGACTCAGGGCCCCCATAGCCACTTGCTGGGGGCCCCTGGAGCAGTGGGGGCCCTTGGAGCAGTGGGGGCCCTAGGCAGCTGCTGGCCAGTATGCCAGCAGGTGTCAGTGCCTGGGCCCACCGGAGAATCCTCCGGTTCTCCGGTGGGCCAGTCCGAGCCTGTGTGGGAGGTCAGAAGTGGGATATCTCATTTAACTCTGCCCAGGGGTTGCAGCCGGTCAGCTGATGCATTAGGAACATGCATCTCACATTGCACCTATCATACATGCATATCATATTCTGGGTGCTGGGGGGTTCTGTATCACCATATAAGATATATTCGTCTCCCCCCAGGCTTTTGTCTTTCTGACTGTCATTGACTTTGTTTTCTTTATTTTCCATTGCGAAGATTTCTTTTCTTCCACAGCCTTCTTCGCCTTTGTTGTTTTTTCAGTGTTTATTATTGTAGGGTATATGGCAATATTATAGTAAATGTTTTATTGTGCACAATTGTGCTACATTTACATTAAGGCCGGCGTCACACTGGCGACAGAATCGGACGACTGCAATACGATGAAATATCGCATTGCAGTCTGCCGTATGTTAATCTATGGAGCAGCTTCCAGTATCCGCTTTTTTGTGGTCCGTTTTAATCGTCCGAGTGCAATCGCAGCATGCTGCGATTGTCACCGATTGTGGGTCGACTATCGCCAATGCAAGTCTATGGGAGCGATGAAAAATCGGATTACAAACGGACCGCACGTGTGACTTGCGATGAAATCGCATCGGTGTCCTTTAGAAAAGCCGGCAATTCATCCCCGGCTATACTGTAAAATCACACTGACAGCTTTAATAAAGAATCGAAAGAATAGATATATACACATAGAACACACATATATTATATATATATATATATACATGTAATTGTGACATGTATATATATATATATATATATTTATAGTTCCTAGACTTCTACATACTGTAATAGGCGCTAATTCAATTGCCGGCTTTTGTGAAATCACAGAAGCCGACATGAAATGATACATTGTTTAGACACAGTTAACCATGTCATTTCCTGTATTTTGATATATGGTTTGAACTTACAATTACATAAGTATATGTGTGCAAAATTTCAGACATGTAGGGGTTAATTAAAGGTGTAAATTCGTTGAAATAAAATGTGTGGGCTCACGCTGTATTTTCTCCACCAGACAGACAAAGCAAGCGAGTGGGGGCAGATAATAATAGCCTATGGAGGGTACATTTTTTTGTGCCCCCCCTGGCTACTAACATCTGCCCCCAGACACCCCAGAAAGGGCAAATCTCTAATTAGATTTGCCCTTTCTGGCACTTTGCCCGTCTATTCCCATTGCCCTGTAGCGGTGGCGAATGGGTTAATAAGGGGTTAAAATGACCTTGCAATTGAAAGGTCACTTTAAGCCAGGTTAATAATTGAGAGCTGTCAATTAGACAACTATCAATTATTAATCCTATTGAAGTAAATAAAAAAACACACACACTTTAAGAATAAATAATTTTAATGAAATAAAAACACATTTTTTTGACCATCTTTTATTTTACTCTTAATCCGTGCGACGCCCTTGATCTCCTAAAATAAATATAAAATAATAAAACAACATTATTCTTACCTATCTGGCGATCTGTCACGTTCCACGATGTAATCCTTCACAAAGGGTTAACTAGCAATCAGCTAGGCAGCGCAACTAATGCTGCGTGCTCATCTGATAGCTCCTGAATGAATGAGCTTATCTCCTGCCGACAGGAGAGGATGTGATTAATGAATGAAGCTTAATTGATTGTGTGCCACTTTCACCTTAGGTCAGGTCACTCAAGTGAAAGTGGCAATAAATCAATTAAGCTTCATTCATGAATCTATTCCTCTCCTTTCGCTGGGAGAGTAACTTATTCATTCGGGGGGTAAGAGCTCAGCAGACAGCATTAGCTCTCTGCGAGCTGTAACCTGTTAACCCTTTCTGATGGATTACACCGTGGGACCTGACTGTACATCGGATTGGTAAGAATAATTTTGCTTTTTTTATTTTATTTTTATTACAGGAAATGGTTTTAGCAGGAAAATAAAATATGGTCAAAAACTGTGTGATTATTTCATTAAACTTATTTTTTATTAAAGTGTGTGTGTTTGATTTTTCTTTCATACAATAGGATTAATAATTGATAGTTGTCTAATTGACAGCTCTCAATTATTAACCTGGCTTAAAGTGACCTTTCAATTGCAAGGTCATTTTAACCCCTTATTAACCCATTCGCCACCGCTACAGGGCAATGGGAATAGACGGGCAAAGTGTCAGAAAGGGCAAATCTAATTAGAGATTTGCCCTTTCTGGGGTGTCTGGGGGCAGATGTTAGTAGCCAGGGGGGGCACAAAAAAATGTACCCTCCCTAGGCTATTATTATCTGCCCCCCACTCGCTGGCTTTGTCTGTCTGGTGGAGAAAATACAGCGGGAGCCCACGCATTTTTTTTCAACGAATTTACACCTTTAATTAACCCCTACATGTCTGAAATTTTGCACACATATACTTATGTAACTGTAAGTTCAAACCCTATATCAAAATACAGGAAATGACATGGTTAACTGTGTCTAAACAATGTATCATTTCATGTCGGCTTCTGTGATTTCACAAAAGCCGGCAATTGAATTAACGGCTATTACAGTATGTAGAAGTCTAGGAACTATAAATATATATATATGTCACAATTACATGTATATATATATATGTGTTCTATGTGTATATATCTATTCTTTCTTTTGTGATTTAAATACTATTCTTTTGGATCCATTATATGTCAGTTTTGCAAGCCTGCGAGAAATTCTCGCAAGTCTTTGAAGGAAAATCGGATGCCAGGCGGATGTGTGATGTTTGCATTTTGATACGACAATCGACCGACTAAAACGGACCGATTTTTTGTCGTTGTGTCTGACGCCGGCCTAATTCATATATACAGATGAGTAGATTGGTGTTTATACAGGACTGCTGATTGCATGATACCACACATTGAGGATGCGGGTAATACTTTCCTTCCAGTGAATGCAGATGTAATTATCTAACTGTGAAGCCAATGACAAACATCATCTGCTCTCTTGACCCTTTTACCGCACAAAGCATAAATTATAAAATACTTTTTCCTATATTATAGTTCTTGCAGTGTGCATCACATTGTGTGTCCTCAGAAAAAAGAAATACAGAAATGATTAATGGTACAGAACTATTGTTTTGCGTAATACAGAGTCAGTTTTAGACAATGTGGGGCCCTGTGCAAAATGTAAAAAGTGGGACTCCAGCTGCTAACATGTTACACCATCACACAGAAACATTTATGCTGCATTTACACAAATAGATTTCCGCCTGTTAAACGAGCGCCAATCAACTATATTCCATTTATTTGGCGCTTGTTTGTCGGCCTCTTTACACAGACGAAACACAAAATAATCGCTAATACAATTGTTCTGTCCCTATGTTACCGGCCGCACATGTCCTGTTTACACCGGTCAAGGTGCAGCTCAGAACGATGATTTTACTCCAGAATAAATGAATCAAGCATCCGATTAATGAGCATTTTGCTAATTTGTTGGATGATTGCAAAATATTTACACCTACAAACTCTCGTTTGTGCTATCAGCATTTTCAAATGTGAATGCCACACACGTGACTGTTACACACTCTGTATGTTACACAAATACTTTATATTACACACACTCCATGCTATACACAAACATGCACACTTAATGTATATGTGTATGCCTATGAGAAATTTACATGTGGTATTTTACATACACACACTGTATGCTGCACACAAACTGTATGTTACGCACACTGTATGTTATATACACATTATATATGTGAGGCAGTGACCGGCAGGGCCGGACTGGCCATCTGGCAATTCTGGCAAATGCCAGAAGTGCCTGTCTGGTCGTGGGCTGCCTTGTCTGCTACATTGTTAACAGAAATTATGTTCTCAAGACACCCATACTGTTAAGAGGTGTGAACGAGCATAAAGTCACTTACCCCAGCGGGCCACAGGTGTCATTAGAAAAATGAGTCTTGTAGTAAATCTTGCTTTCGTCAATCCAGGGTAATATATCCCATCTGGTGCTTGGGGACAGGGACAGCATGGGCCTATGTGATTTCAAATGCCATGGCTGAATTTCAGCCCCAGTCCGTACCTGTTGACCGGTGTCACTGTGTATTCCCCCCAGGATGCACACAGACGCGTATTGAGTCCATGAGAGTGCATTGCAGTCACAGGCTTTGCAATGCAGAATAAAAGTGAGCATAGGTCTTGAACATGCTGGTTGTCCAAGGCAGATTTAGGGAAAACCTGCTCTGGACATTTGTGTTTTGAAACGGACTACAGGATGGTAGTGGTGCAGTCCGTTTCATTCCCTGCCCGGGTTTTCCACGTGGCCCATGGCCACAGATTCCAGTTAAAAGCCCTGCAGTAAAAGGTTTGGGTGTGTCAGGGTCAGTGTCAGTCTGTTGTTTGCAAGAGTGCAGGGCAGAAGGCTCTACAGAGCTACACCTTTGTAAGGCAACACAGGCAAGTGGAGCCAAACAACCAAGGGAGCTCAAAGGCCTGGAACCCACAGCATACACGGCAGTGCAGTCGCCCACGGCAACTAGTCTCAGAGGTGGACTGTCTTGTGCCCGGCTGTGAACCAGAGGTTGACGGTCCTGTGCCCGGCTGCGATCCGGAGGTGGACTGGTGTGTTTTTTCGACTGCAATCTGGAGGATATGGTTCCCAGCCACGATCTGGAAGATATTGTGTGCTGTGTATTGCTGTGAGGTGAGCATTAAAGAGACTTTTATTTTGAATTTTGCTGGGTCACTGCCTCATCACTGCACAGTACGGATACCACTGCACTACATACAGTATATAATATATCCATACATACCATACTTTGACATAAATGTGGAAAAGTACAGACAAAATATTTCCAGGCACACAAATTATTAAAACATTAGCCTATGAGAAATGAAGAAAATTCATTATTTTCTTGCTGTTAAAATTCTGCTACAGATGCAGTGTAGGCTCCACAGATATATCAAGTATATGACTCATTGCGCCCATATATATTTGTGGTAACATATTATCAATGTTTGTACACCAAAGTTGGGATGCAGTAATCTCAAGAGAGGCCATATTACATGAACTATAGGAATGTAAGGAGAGAGAAATGGTGATCAGTGATTTATCCATCTTGAGACTTAGAAGTTTCTAGATGGTGCTTTATAGGTACAGTGGGTGGCCACTGTGTATGGGAGTGTGGGAGCATATACAGCTCTGGCAGAGAAACCATGACATATTGTATTTTGAAAAAAGTAGTCTAGGCACAGAGGGGCCCCTAATTAAAAAAAAAATCTTCTTAACTCCTGCATCGACATTGTAGCAGCATTGATGGTGATATTGTCATCAGCGCCGTCGTCATCACCTGGCACACCCGGGCAAGTGTCGGGGCCCTGAGCAGGCGGGGGGGGGCCACTCGCCATTGGAGACACTGGCGTACTATGAGTGGCCCTGTACCAGTGCCGGCTCCCAGGAGTGGACCCCCCCGCTTGCTCAGGGCCCCGGCATTTGCGATACTTACCTCTCCCTGCTCCACTCCTGTGATGTCTTCCGTGTTCCCTGACAGTGATATTCAGGTTAGAGGGCACGATGATGTCACATCTGTGCGCCCTCTGCCTGAATAGTCACAGTGCAGAGAGCTGGAAGATGGCGACGCTGAGGAGTCCAGAGTAGAGCAGTGCCCAGCGAGGAGAGGTATTTCATTTTTTTTTTATGTTTGGGGCAATATATGGGGAGCATTATACACTGGAGAATTATATATGGGCCCATCATACACTTGAGCATCATATATGGGGCCCATTATACGCCAGAGCATTATATACAGTACAGACCAAAAGTTTGGACACACCTTCTCATTCAACTATTTTTCTGTATTTTCATGACTGTGAAAATTGTAGAATCACACTGAAGGCATCAAAACTATGAATTAACACATGTGGAATTATACATTACACTTTACAAAAAGTGTGAAACAACTGAAAATATGTCTTATATTCTAGGTTCTTCAAAGTAGCCACCTTTTGCTATGATTACTGCTTTGCACGCAGAAAAGGTGAACGGATGGACTCTATATGCCTGGTTCCCACCGTGAAGCATGGAGGAGGTGGTGTGATGGTGTGGGGGTGCTTTGCTGGTGACATTGTTGGGGATTTATTCAAAATTGAAGGCATATATGGAGCATTATATGGTGACCATCATATACTGGAGCATTATGTGGAGCTCATCATATACTGTATGGTACATTATATGGGACCAATTATGTATGGAGCAATATATGAGGCTCATTTTTCTGTATGGAGCAATATATGTGGCTCATTAAACTGTATGAAGCATTATATTGGACCCATTATTCTGTATGGAGCAATATATGGGGCTCATTATTCTGTATAGAGCAATATATGGGCTCATTATTCTGTCTGGCGCACTATATGGTGCCCATAATACTGTATGGAGCAGTTTATGGGGTTCATTATTCTGTATGGAGCACTGTGTAGTGCCCATAATACTGTATGAAGCAATATATGGGGCTCATTATTCTGTCTGGCGCACTATATGGTGCCCATAATACTGTATGGAGCAATATATGGGGCTCATTATTCTGTATGGAGCGCTATGTGGTGCCCATAATACTGTATGGAGGACTATACTGTCCGGTTTCTGAGCTATTGTAGAATTTACAATAGATATCACTCATGTAATGTAAGAAGTGAAGTATTTGGCATTGTACTATACCAATATTTCGCTGCCGTATCTGAGCATCATGAATCGTGGTCTGTGTTAAAGGGGCCCACTGAGACTCTTTTGCCTGGGGCCCACGAAAACCTGGAGCTGACCCTGATTGTTATGTCACGTGAGTGCTGCAGCCAATTCATAACTGCTAATGGACTACAATGCTCACAACTACCCCGGATGTCTGAATTTTATCCAAGAGAAATGTAAGCGAAGCAGCCAATTAGTGGAGAACCCCTTAAATTCAATACTGCAAGAATAACTTACAGTGCAGGACCCAAAGAAATAACAGCTGTCTTGTAAATTTGAAATAACATAACTGAAAACTTCAGATTTTATTAATACCATATACTTGAATATAAGCCGACCCCGGTATAAGCCAAGGCACCTAGTTTTGCCCAAGAAAACTGGGTAAGCTTATTGACTCGAGTATAAGCCGGGTATGCATTGTCCCCTCATCCCTGTCCTGGTATGTGTGGCACTCCCTGTTGTATGCATGGCTCCAGGGTCGGCTCCAGGTTTTTATGGGCCCCGGACAAAAGAGTCTTAGTGGGCCCCTTTAACACATACAACAATTCATGATGCTCCGATACGGCAGAGAAATATAGGTATAGTACAATGCCAAATACTTCACTTCTTACATTACATGAGTGATATCTATTGTAAATTCTACAATACAGTTAGGTCCATATAATTTGGATAGAGACAACATTTATGTAATTTTGGTTCTAGACATTACCACAATGAATTTTAAACAAAACAATTCAGATGCAGTTGAAGTTCAGACTTTCCGCTTTCATTTGAGGGTATCCACATTAAAATTGGATAAAGGGTTTAGGAGTTTCAGCTCCTTAACTCTGTCCAAATATACTATATGGACCTAACTGTAGCTCAAAAACCAGACAGTATATTCCTCCATACAGTATTATGGCCACCACATAGTGCGCCATACAGAATAATGAGCCCCATATATTGCTCCATACAGTATAATGAGCTCCATATATTGCTTCATACAGTATTATGGTCACAACATAGATCTCCATACAGAATAATGTGTCCCATATAATGCTCCATATATAATGGACCCTATAAGATGCTCCATATATAATAGGTCCCAAATGATGCTCTATATATAATGGGCCCCATGTGATGTTCCATATATAATGGGCCCCATATGATGCTCCAGTATATGATGGGCCCCATATATGATGCTTCAGTGCATGATGGGCCCCATATAATGCTTCATATATGATGGACCTATATATGATGCTCCAGTGTATGATTGGCCCCATATAATGCTCCATATATAATGGGCCCCATATATGATGCTCCAGTGTATGATAGGCTTCATGTAGTGCTCCATATATGATGCTCCAGTGTATGATTGACCCCATATAATGCTCCATATATAATGGGCCCCATATATGATACTCCAGTGTATGATAGGCCTCATGTAGTGCTCCATATATGATGCTCCAGTGTATGATTGACCCCATATAATGCTCCATATATAATGGGCCCCATATATGATGCTCCAGTGTATGATGGGCCCCATATGATGGTCTCCATATATTGCGCCAAACATAAATAAAAAATGAAATACTCACCTCTCCTCACTGGCCACTGCTCTGTTCGAGGCACCGGCCCCCAGTACTGGCGCAGGCATCGGGCCCCCATAGCATGCCAGTTTTCCCCGACTGTGAGTGGGCCCCCCTGCCTGCTCAGGGCCCCGGCACTTGCCCAGGTGCGCAGGGGGCTGACGCCGGCCCTGCATGGCTCCTCCGGTCCCCATCATTACACGGAGATGCAGGGACCGCACGAGGATGGTGAGTATGATGTCGTCAAGAAGCCGGCGGCTGTAGCTGCAGCTGTCACTGTGCCATAGCCGCCGGCTCCTGCCACTGCTCCCCCACTTCCCCTCCCCCGTCAGCTTTCTGGACCGTGACTCATGTATAAGCCGAGGGGAGCGTTTTCAGCACAAAACAAGATGCTGAAAATCTCGGCTTATACACGAGTATATACGGTACATTTTAAAAAATAAATTTAACAGTGGAGAGTCGCAGACCCCCACCCCCCAAAAAAATGACAACGATGAATCTAGTATAGGATAAAACATAGAACTGCAAGATTGTCTGTGCCCACCTTACTGTATATGTAACATTGACATGCTACAGTGAGGAGCTAAAATTATAAATGATGAAGTCTTCTGCTTCACCTGTAGACTGGATATCTGCGTACATCTGTTGAGCAGTGCTATGTCTCCCTCAGGCTTATCAAAGCTTGGTCGGACATAACCTACATCAGCTGATCATATTATGTGCTCCATTATTAAAGTGTCTAATAGTAAGGTCCCATTCAAAAGTGTTAGACTTGTCAGATGTTGGAATAGATTCATCAACAAATCCAGTGTCAGATCCAAAGACAATCTAAATCCTCTAGGATTTCTAAACCACTATTCACATGCAGTAGAAAAATTCAGGAAGATTTGTCACCAATAAATTAAAAAAATGCAAACGACTAATCCCAACATGTAAGATAAATGTGCATTTATATGGTTCTGGGGAATGATGGTTTCCTAAATATGCTTATACACTGAGTGATCCTAATTTAATTGTAACGCTTCCCACGGCTGCGGGGCGTTGGGACATGGCATAGCTTGCCTAACTAGCCAATGCTCCCACGCCGCCAGTCCACGACGACGTGAGGCATGAGTCCCAGATGGTAAGAGAATGTGGACCCACTGGACCACGGAGGGAGACCCGGGCCTGCCCGGACTAGGGAAGGGCAGCGACCAGGATCCGTGGCAGCTGAACATGTGGGCAAGGTGGCGACCTGCAGGACTAGACAACACCGCACAACTTCAGGTAAGAAGAAACATAAAGTTTACTTAAAGAAACACAGTACATAAACAGAACATAAGACCGGGCTCCCGATTCCACACATCAGAGAAGGGTACACGACTCAGGATCACAGACGAGTGCAGGAGGACATCACGGGTAGATGCAGTCCAGGGTTATCTGGCACGGGCATACTTGGGCGGCCTCTCTCTCAGGCCTCAGGCGTAGCACAGGCTCAGCAGGAGAACATCAGACACCGGCCCAGGATGAACGTCAGACGATGGCGGGTCATCACGGGTTGATGAAGTCCAGGGTCATCTGGCACGGGCATACTAGGACGGCATCTCTCTCAGGCCTCAGGCGTAGCACAGGCTCAGCAGGAGAACATCAGACACTGACCCAGGACAGATGTCATCACAGGGTAGACCAAGGAGGAACCGGCAGGACATCGGAACATCAGGAACACGGACTGGATCTCAGGACACTGGAACACGGACAGGACATCGGGAACACGAATTTGGATCTCAGGGAGTCAGGAACACGGACTGGAACATCAGGAACACGGATTGGGTCTCAGGGAGTCAGGAACACGGATTGGATCTCAGGGAGTCAGGAACACGGACTGGAACATCAGGAACACGG
>JARQOD010000005.1:95187754-95233667 GCA_033576555.1 Oophaga sylvatica | reverse complement strand
ACCCCCCGGGGTTTCCAGCACCCCCCAGCTGGTCCTCGTTACTTTCATTGGTTTGTCCCTTTCCCCTGCTCCCCCCCGGTTTCCCATTTCCGTCAGCTGGTTCTCCGCAGTCCCTTTTGGGCCTAGGTGCCCCCATTTTGGGTTTCCCGATTTCCAGAAAGTCTGTGGTCCTTGGTAGTTTTTGGGAAAGCCGGGTTTACCCCCGGGTTTGAAACCGGGGCCCCAGAAACGTCAGTGGTCCCGGTTGTCCCATTGGTTTTTTTCCTTCTGGACCCCCCGGGTTTCCCGCACAGTCAGTTTGGTCCTCGTTACTTTCATTGGCTCTTGTCCTTCTGTTTACCCATCGGGTTCCAGTACCTTTCGCTGGTTTCCGCAGTGCCTTTGGCCTAGGTGCCCCCATGTGGACCCGATTTCCAGCAACGTCTGCTGGCCCTTGGTGGGCTTTGGAGCACAGGAAATCCGTTAGTAACCGTTTTCCCAGTAACGTCAGCTGGTCCTCAGTTGTGCCATTGGCTCTTTTCCTTCTGCTGACCCTCCGGGTTCCAGCACAGTCAGCTGGTCCTCGTTACTTTCATTGGCTCTTGTACCTTCTGCTACCCATCCGGGTTCCAGTACCGTCAGCTGGTTCTCCGCAGTGCCTTTGGCCTAGGTGCCTCCATGTCGGTATCCGAGTTCCAGCAACGTCTGCTGGTCCTTGGTAGTGCTTTGGAGCACAGGTACCTCCTGCTTAGTAACCGTGTCCCAGTAACGTCAGCTGGTCCTCGGTTGTGCCATTGGCTCTTTTCCTTCTGCTGACCCTCCGGGTTCCAGCACAGTCAGCTGGTCCTCGTTACTTTCATTGGCTCTTGTACCTTCTGCTACCCATCCGGGTTCCAGTACCGTCAGCTGGTTCTCCGCAGTGCCTTTGGCCTAGGTGCCTCCATGTCGGTATCCGAGTTCCAGCAACGTCTGCTGGTCCTTGGTAGTGCTTTGGAGCACAGGTACCTGCTGCTTAGTAACCGTGTCCCAGTAACGTCAGCTGGTCCTCGGTTGTGCCATTGGCTCTTTTCCTTCTGCTGACCCTCCGGGTTCCAGCACAGTCAGCTGGTCCTCGTTACTTTCATTGGCTCTTGTACCTTCTGCTACCCATCCGGGTTCCAGTACCGTCAGCTGGTTCTCCGCAGTGCCTTTGGCCTAGGTGCCTCCATGTCGGTATCCGAGTTCCAGCAACGTCTGCTGGTCCTTGGTAGTGCTTTGGAGCACAGGTACCTCCTGCTTAGTAACCGTGTCCCATAACGTCAGCTGGTCCTCGGTTGTGCCATTGGCTCTTTTCCTTCTGCTGACCCTCCGGGTTCCAGCACAGTCAGCTGGTCCTCGTTACTTCCATTGGCTTTTGTACCATCACCAACAGGACAAAGAAGGTTAAGACAAACTACAAGATACAGAACAAGAGACAGAAGAACAATAAGCAGAAGATCAAAAAGCAGAAGAACATGAAGTATAAGACCAAAATGAAGAGCAAAATATATGCTCTAAATTCTAAGCAGAAGAAGACTAAGCAGTGTATGGGGGTGAGTCCGTTCCTCCTCGTGGTGCCCCTGGAAAATGCCTGATGCTGCTGCAGGCTAAACTGAACGCGGACAAATACTGTTGTAATTAAAATCTTTCGTGACAGCAAGAACGGAAGGATGAAAATTCAGAGTTTTACAGATTACAAGTACAGGAATGTCTGTCACAAATAAGAATATGATGAAAAGGATGAATAGGAAGAAGATGAAGAAGTAGAATATGAAGAATAATAACTGTTTAATAAGAACAATATAAGTAATGTTAACAAAAAGATGAATAGCAAGAAGTTTTAGAAGATTAAGAAGGTGAAGATGAAGAATAATTTGATGAGAAAGATGATGCTGCTGAAGATTATGAAGGAGAAAGTGTGTGAAAAGTTAAAAAGGTGAAGAGCATGGAAGTTGTGAAACAGACATATTTGACAAAATAGAAAAAAGGTTAACAACATTGTCAATTTCTTCGTCAATCCAAACGTATTTCAAAAAAAGAAATATTAATGCTATTCCATTGCATTGTGTTAAACATCTATGCCTTTAATGTCTCCTCAACCTCCCCCAATAAATTCTACATTACTCTTTGTTGTTTTCCTTCATGTACAATTAACCAACAAGGCAAGAATGGGTTTTTTTTAATTCCGATATTTTGTTCCCATAGACTTACATTGTATTTCCGGTATCGGTATCGGGTATCGCCGATATTTTTTGTGTATCGGCGATACCATTCCGATTCCGATACTTTTGGATATCGGAAAGTATCGCTCAACTCTAGTGCTCAGATACTTTACATGTTCTCTTTCGCTGACATTTTATGCTGACAACATAGAACGACAGTATCGTCTGGCAACAAAAATGTTTAAAAAGGATTCTTCTCAAAATAGCACCTTGGATGAGCAGCAGTCCTTGGCCTCCTAACTTCCTGCGTGCGCCTGTGCTCTCCTGATGATTCACAGAATGATGTTGTGATGACACAGCATTTTATCTTAATTAACTAGATGTCTATTTTCAGCAAGCCAGGAGGAATAGATTGTTATCTATATGTGACTTCTGAATTTGTGTTTCTTTCTGGTTGGTCAAGAAAACACAGACTTTTATTCTATAAGCCCGTAACATTGGCTTGTAAGTTGACATTTGATGTAACGTATTGTTCTGTTTATACTGGATGACTAGTGATACAGGGTAATTGAAAATTGATGTTTGCTAATATGTTGATTACACATTGTCAAGGCCTACCAGTTTGTTGACTTGCAAAACATAGGAGGAAGAATTATGTGAATCCATTAAATAATCAAATATTGTGAGTTGATCTCATCACCATTCTTCCCCTTGACCTGTGAATGCTGCCTTGAAGGACAGTTGTTAACTATAAAAAGAGGTTACCGTATATACTCGCGTATAAGCCGAGATTTTCAGCCCATTTTTTAAGGCTGAAAGTCCCCCTCTCGGCTTATACGCGAGTCATATACCGGGGGGGGTCGGCGGGGGAGGGGATTGGGGGTGTCAGATCATACGTAGCCATCCTGGCGTGTCTCTGCAGCCCCCCTGCTTCTCCCACGATCTCAGGCTCCTTCCTGCAGCGGTCATGTGGTACCGCTCATTAAAGTCATGAATATGCACATATTCATGACTTTAATGAGCGGTACCACGTGACTGCTGAAGCAAGGAATAGCTGCCGGAAACCGAGGGAGAAGCAGGGGGGCTGCAGAGACGCTCCAGGAGGGGGTAAGTATAGCAATATTCACCTGTCCCCGGTCCACCGCTGCGCTCTGCTCTATCCTCTGCGTCCTCTGGCTGCGACGTTCAGGTCTGAGCACTCACTGCCGGAGGACCCGGAAGACAGCGGCGCGCAGCTGTGGACCGGGGACAGGTGAATATCGCAGGAGCCGGGGCCCTGAGCCAGCGGTGACACTGGCACCTGTCCCCCAGCGACAAGAGGTGAGTATGTAATTTTTTTTCATTTGCAGCAGCGGCGACAGCATATTGGACCTGTACTATGGAGCATCATAAGGGGGCATAAAATATATTGCGCTTCATATGGGGGCATAATCTATGGAGCATCATATGGGGCCTATTCTATGGAGCATCATATGAGGGCATAATCTATGGAGCATCATATTGGGGCATAATCTATGGAGCATCATATGGTGGCATAATCTATCGAGCATCATATGGGGGCATAATCTATGGAGCATCTTATGGGGGCATAATCTATGGAGCATCTTATGGGGCATAATCTATGGAGAATTTTATGGGGCCATAATAACCTTTATGGAGCAGCATATGTGGCATATTATTCTATGGAGCATCTTACGTGGCTATTATTAACCTTTGTGCAGCATTATATGGGGAGTATTTTGTATGGAGCATCTTATGGGGCCATCATGAACTGTATGGAGCATTATATGGGGCTCCTGATTCAATATGGATATTCAAAAACATTTAACCTACTGATGTCTCAATTTATTTTACTTTTATTGGTATCTATTTTTATTTTTGTAATTTACCAGTAGCTGCTGCATTTTCCACCCTAGGCTTATACGCGAGTCAATAAGTTTTCCCAGTTTTTGTGGCAAAATTAGGGTGGGTCGGCTTATACACGGGTTGGCTTATACATGAGTATATACGGTATATTCCTCTATAACATCAGACAGATATTGAGTCAAGACATCCAGATATCCAAACATCCAAAGAACTGGAGACTGTCTGCAGGACAGAAGCCATGACATCATGGCTTCATCACGAGGGACACAGATTTGTCATTCTACATTATGCCAGCTTAGGGGACCACTGCCCCAGCAGAAAGAATACAGATCTGCTCCATTGATCATTATTGAACCATGGATACGTTGGGGTAGTCTGGATTTGGACCAACCGCTCACCTGAGCCTCATGGATAAGTTTGTGAAAGCCAGGAATGGAACCCACCGGTCACCTGGTGTTGTACCTCAATGGACTGTCATCTTCCTGAGCTTGTCATTACCTCCTCTGTGTGTGTGTATCACAGGTGGCGTAGTTGGCCCTGGAAGCTCTGAAGTAACAGCTGCTCTTATCCCGGTGAATCAGCAGAAGGGTAAGACTAATTTGCACCATCTTGGGTATTTTGCTGGGACTGTTCTACGTGTTATTTTCTTGTTTTGTGGTTCAATAAAGTATTGCCATACTGTTTTACCATCACCCTATGTTGTCTGAGTAGTATTATGCCCACAGTAAAAAGGGAGTGGGCATTTGGTAGGATGATCCCTGGTCCATGCGGTTTTGGCTAGAGGACCAGGGCAACGGCTGACCTCCCATATCTCCACAGATGCGCTCTCTAATTCCACAAGTATAGGCGACTTTGCCTCTGCAGCTGTTAGAACCCTCTTGTTAGATTTTGTTTCAGTTTGCTGGTCACATGACCCTTTTTCCCTATTTAGTCTGGCTCCACCCTTCTGGCTTTGCTGGACTTCATTGTATTATCTACTCTTAAGCTAGCCGGGTGCTTAGGTGCCTTACTCTGTCAGTTTTGCTTAATCTTAGGATCTCGTAGTAATTTGTTTTCTGTTTAATTTTCCCTGCTACAATTTCTGTTAGGTGGTGTCCACCTTTTCTCCCAGTCCCTAGATCTTGTAGGATTCCTCCCTCGCAACTATAGGTCTTCGTTCAGACTAGCTGAGGACTTTAGCGGGTCTGGTCGCAGGATCAGGTTCCCCGTTACATCGTAGGGATCAAGCTTAGTTTTATTGTAGGGACAGAATTACGATCTTCCCTTAGTGCTTGTAGCAGTTCATAACAGTAAGTCCAGCCAAGAAATAAAAAAAAAAAAAAAAAAATCTCTAAGGAAAGATTTTCTGTTTTCATCATGGTGTCGGTTCGGGATTAGGCTGAACGCCTGCAGGGTCTCTCTCTGGAGGTGGCTGAAATCCAGCAACACGTGAGTAGTTGTTCTGGAGCACATTTCGTGGAGCCAAAGGTACGTTTGCCTGATTTATTTTTTGGTGAACAACAAGATTTTTTTTCTTTTAAAAATACTTGCTTGTTGTATTTTCGTTTGAGACCCAGATCCTCTGGTGATGAATCACAGGCATAGGGTTCATAATGTCACTTTTGCGCAAAGAACCTCAGGACTGGGCCTTTTCTCTGCAGCCTAGTGATCCATGCTTTGGATCAGTGGATGGTTTTTTTTTCTGCTTTGGGGTTGTTGTATGACGATCCGGATCGTGTTTCATCAGCTGAGACAGAGTTGAGACGTTTGAGACAGGGATCGGGTAATGTGGAAAAATATTGTACTCACTTCCGTAGGTGGTCCACTCAGGTGGGCTGGAACGATTCAGCTTTGAAAAGTTTATTTCTTGCAGGATTAAGTGAAAGGGTTAAAGATTTGCTGATTGCTTATCCTATACCTGGTAACTTGCAAGAGGCTATGCAATTGGCCATACGGGTGGATAGGAGACTGCGTGCAAGGGTTAATGAGAGTAAGTCTGCTTTGTCAGCTCCAGGTTTGGAGAAGGAATGTACTGACATTGCAGAGCCGATGGAAATTGGAGCAATGGCACCTCACTCTCGGGAAAAAGAATGCAGATTTGCTCAAGGTTTGTGTTTCTACTGTGGTAAATCTGAGCATTTCATTAAGAACTGTGCGCTTCGAATGAATAAAGAGAAAAAAAAAATGAGGTCAGTGTCGCCCGCATAGCTTGTTTAAACAATAAAGGTGTCTTTCTTTCTGCTACCATTGGTGTTGAGGAGGAATTAATGGAGTTTCGGGTATTTGTGGATTGTGGTTCAACTCTCAATGTGATTGATGGGAAATTTTTGGAAAAACTAAAATTAAAACCCAAACTTCTGTCTTCTCCTATTAATGTGGTGTCTGTGGATGGCTCTCCCTTGAAAAATGTTACTCACCATATCTGTGAATCTCCTCTTACTATTAATGGTGTTCATCAAGAGAATTTGGATTTGGTAGTTTTGAATAATTTGCCCTCACCGGTGATTTTGGGGTTACCCTGGTTAAAATTGCACAATCCGGTACTGGATTGGTCTACCAATGAAATTAAGTCCTGGAGTCCTAAGTGTTATGACAAGTGTTGTAACGGGCGTATTGCTGCTGTAGTTAAGGGGGAGTTACCTGTACCTATTCAGGATTTTTGGAAAGTTTTTTCTGATAAGGAATCGCAGGTATTGCCTCCTCATAGAGATTATGATTGTGCAATTGAATTTGTCCCTGGAGCAACTCTTCCTAAAAGTTGTTTATTTAATTTGACTATTCCTGAGAGAAAGGCTTTGGAGGAATACATACAGACAAGCTTGGCCGCCGGTCACATTAGGCCTTCCAAATCTCCTGTGGCGGTTGGATTTTTTTTTGTTAAAAAAAAGGACGGCGGTTTACGGCCTTGTCTAGACTTTCGTGAGATTAATAAGATTACTGTACGCAATCCTTACCCACTGCCATTGATTCCTGATTTGTTTAATCAGTTAGTGGGGGCCAAGTGGTTCTCGAAAATTGATCTTCGAGGGGCATACAATTTGTTGCGCATGAAGGAGGGGTATGAATGGAAGACTGCGTTTAACACTCCACTGGGTCATTTTGAGAATCTGGTCATGCCTTTTGGACTTTCCAGTGCTCCGGCATTTTTCAGGATCTTATTAATGACATCCTTAGACCTTTGATCGGCAGAAGTGTGGTTGTGTATTTGGATGACATTTTGATTTATTCACCGGATTTGGAGTCTCATTGGAGGAGTGTGCGAGAAGTATTACAGTTACTGAGTGATAATTCACTTTTTGCCAAACTAGAAAAATATGAGTTCGCTGTACAGAGACTTAGTTTTTTGGGCTACATTGTCTCCAGTGAAGGTTTTGAGATGGACCCTGTGAAAGTGCAAACTGTGCAGGATTGGCCTAGACCTATTGGTGTGAAATCAATACAGAGGTTTTTGGGGTTCGCCAATTATTATAGAAAATTCATAAAAAATGTTTTTGTGATTGCCAAACCTCTGACCGATCTCACCAGGAAAGGTGCTGATGCGGTTCAGTGGACTACTGAGGCCATTGAGGCTTTTGTGTTGCTAAAGGAGAGGTTCAGCACTGCTCCCATCCTTACGCAGCCTGATGTGACTAAACCATTTTTGGTTGAGGTTGATGCTTCTTCTGTGGGGGTCGGCGCGGTGTTGTCTCAGGAAAAGACGGATGGAGTACATCCCTGTGCTTTTTTTTCAAAGAAATTTCTGAGTCTGAACTAAATTATGATATCGGTAATCGGGAATTGTTGGCAATTAAACTCGCATTTGAACACTGGCGTCATTTTTTGGAGGGAGCGGAATTTCCCGTTCAAGTCTTCACCGATCATAAAAATCTGATCTACCTTGATGCTGCCAAACGCTTGAATGCCCATCAGGCTAGGTGGGCACTGTTTTTCTCACGCTTTAATTTTACCGTTACTTACATCCCAGGTACTAAAAATGTTAAAGCTGATGCTTTGTCTCGCAGCTTTTCTCCTATGGTGGGTACTGAGGAGGAGGAAAACATTTTGCAAGAGGGGTTGTTATTGCGGTTTTGGACTCCGTGTTGGAAGATGAGATTCTTAAAGCACAGGAGAATGCCCCATCTAACACGCCGCATGGGAGGTTGTTTGTGCCTGGTACCCTGAGGAGAGATTTGTTTGTTGAATGTCATGACTCTCGGTTGGCAGGTCATCCTGGAATCTCTGAGACCAAGAGACTTGTGGGTCGCAGCTTTTGGTGGCCTGGATGGCAGAAGGAAGTCATTAAGTGGGTGCGTCAATGCACTGTGTGTGCTAGATCTAAAGGGTATGCCACACTAAACAATATCGCTAACGGGATCGCTAAAAAACGTCACTATTTAGCGATCCCGTTAGCGATATTGTTCAGTGCGGCAGCTTCCAGCGACGAGCTTCCTGCTGTGATCTCGCTCGTCGCTGGAATCGTTCCGGACCCTATTTCATCGCTGGCGCTCCCGCTGGGTAAGTATGTAATCGCTGTGTGGCACCTTTTCTTAGCGATTTAGCGGTACTTTTGTACCGCTAAAGTCGTTAAGAAGATCGCTAACGGCGATAGCGTCGTTAACTATATCGCTAAATGTGGCAGCATTTAGCGATATAGAAACAATCCCGCTAGCGATCTCATTAGTATGCAACGCTAACGAGATCGCTAGCGGGATAGCTTAGTGTGGCAGTACCTTAAGTCTTCTCATACTCCTGCTGCAGGGTTGCTTTGCCCTCTGGAGGTCCCTAGTGCACCTTGGACACATTTGGCTATGGACTTTATTACTGACCTTCCTCCCTCTGAGGGTTTCACTGTCATCTGGGTGGTCGTGGACCGTTTTAGCAAGATGTGTCACTTGGTTCCTTTCATCAAATTGCCCTGCGCTAAGACTCTCGCTAAGGCCTTTGTCAAGGAAATAGTCAGACTACATGGTGTTCCTACTGACATTGTTTCTGATAGGGGACCTCAGTTTGTGGCTCGTTTTTGGCGCGCCTTTTGTGACAGGTTGGGAGTTCATTTGTCGTTTTCATCCGGATATCATCCTGAGTCTAATGGCCAGACAGAAATGAAAAACCAGGATGTTGAGCAGTTCTTGCGTTGTTTTGTGACTGATAATCAAGAGGGGTGGTCTGAGTTTCTGCCACTTGCTGAGTTTGCTCTTAACACTCATACATCCGCTTCTGCTGGTTGTTCGCCTTTTTTTTGTTGTACTGGGAGACATCCGTCTTTTGGGTCATTTTCCAAGTTGGGATCGGCTGTACCTGAAGAGGAGAATTTTTCTGGTGTGTTGCAGAGAGTTTGGACTGAGGTGCGTGGTAATCTTCAGGAGGCTAACAAAAGATCCAAAGTGTATTTTGATAGAAAACGACAAGAGGTTTTGTTTGCTATTGGTGACATGGTCTGGTTGTCCTCTAAGAATCTGCGCTTGAGGATTCCGTCTAAGAAATTGGGTCCCAAGTTTGTAGGGCCCTTTAAGGTGCTTCAGGTTATTAACCAATCTGCTGTAAGTTGGAGCTTCCCACCTCCTGGAAGATTAATCCGGTGTTTCATGTTTCTCTCTTGAAAAAAGCTGAGGTCTCAGATGGAGACGTCTCGGCCACTGTTCCCCTGGTGGTGGAGGACGGGCAATATGAGATTTCCCGCATCCTAAATTCTAGACGGTATAGAGGGGGTTTGCAGTACCTCGTCGCTTGGAAGGGTTATGGACCCGAGGATAACTCATGGGTGAGGGCGGATGATGTTTCTGCGTCTAGACTTGTCAGAGCGTTTCACAAGGGGTTTCCGGATAAGCCTAAGTCCTAGGGGATCCGGAGGATCCTCTTAGAAGGGAGGGTACTGTTATAACCCTCTTGTTAGATTTTGTTTCAGTTTGCTGGTCACATGACCTTTTTTCCCTATTTAGTCTGGCTCCGCCCTTCTGGCTTTGCTGGACTTCATTGTATTATCTACTCTTAAGCTAGCCGGTTGCTTAGGTGCCTTACTCTGTCAGTTTTGCTTAATCTTAGGATCTCGTAGTAATTTGTTTTCTGTTTAATTTTCCCTGCTACAATTTCTGTTAGGAGGTGTCCACCTTTTCTCCCAGTCCCTAGATCTTGTAGGGATTCCTCCCTCGCAACTATAGGTCTTCCTTCAGACTAGCTGAGGACTTTAGCGGGTCTGGTCGCAGGATCAGGTTCCCCGTTACATCGTAGGGATCAAGCTTAGTTTTATTGTAGGGACAGAATTCCCATCTTCCCTTAGTGCTTGTAGCAGTTCATAACAGCAGCATCAACTTAAATCAAGCTAAATTTTTGTGTTTTTTTCTTTCTAATTTTTTCTGTGCATGCAGGGGTTGGCCGGGGTTGGCCTCCCTCTCTCCTGAGCTGGAAATAACATTTAAAGGTTTCCCTAGACTGGTGTCCACTGGTCGGGACCCGGTCCTTTTGTCTGCCCTTATTCACACATTGAGGTCAACTCTAACACATGGTAAGGTTAAAAACCTTAGACAGCGTAGGACCATCCCGATCAGGGTCACCTTGTCGACAGTGGGGTGGCTTTTGTGCTGTTTTTGATCAAGGACAGTATTACCAAGAACCCTGTGTTATTTAAATTAATTTTTGCTTTTAACTTATTTAGTTACAGTAGGCTTTATGTTTATTTTGCTTCTTGTAGGTTTTGTAAGCATCAAAGGAGTGTAGTGACACTGAAACTGTGTTCTGACCAGCATGGGAGCTACATTTACAAGCTCTGTACAAAGAGCTTGCAAAACCCATTTAATGGCAAATTAGGATTTGGCTTAGTTCACGCGTACATTTGTCTTTTACATTTTATGAACCAACAAAATTCATGAGTAAAAGTCATTCATTTGCATCATTTATGCAAACGTAAGCATAGGGATGCTTTAATTATTATGGAGTCTGTCTGGATTGTATGTTTTAGAACAGAGGAAACATTTCTGCAAACTGTTTTAAAAAAAATGGACATCAAAAAGAACACATTATAATCAATATAATCTCAGGGGAGTACATATAAATCATGGGCCCAATAACAAAAGTATCAATTGACCCCCCCCAAAAAAAATAGAAACTAAAAACTCAGAGGAGTCACGGAAGAGTATATCTCACACAGCTTACTAGCCTTTTACAAAGTATTGGCCCACACATAGCCCTGAAAACTGTATAATGGCCTCCATATAGCCCTGTAAACAGTATAATGGCCTCTATATAGCCCTGTAAACTGTAAAATGTCCCCCACATAGCCCTGCAAACTCTTATTATGAACTTAGCCCTTATTATAGAAATATTTGATGCCATCGGAAAACAGAGGTCACTAGCAACATTTACATATATCAAATTTTGATAGGTATCTATGTATCATGTTAACCCATCTGTAGTTAATTTTAATTAGCCGTAAAGCTTAAATCCTTATAAAATGTTGGCAGCTATACAGGTTATTAATGTGTTTTCTAACTAGGCATGACTCACACAATGCATCACGGCTTTGTTTTGCCAAGATTTTCAAGCTAGTAAAGCAATCCGCTGAATTTCACCATATATCTGAAATAGTAAAACAACACTGCTGAACTGAAAATAGCAAGTGGTTTATATAAAAAAGGGCTAAACTAGATAGATAGATAGATAGATAGATAGATAGATAGATAGATAGATAGATAGATAGATAGATAGATAGAAAATAATACAGCGGCACTGTATGCGTTAAGCTGCATGCAAACATTGAAGATATGAAATTCGGACTGCATTACTGCAATATAGAATATAGTTATAACTATTTTTACTACACAAATTGGCCAATTCATGAGAGCCCATCAGCCATGACAAGGCATAGCTTTCTTTGATGGGACTCTAAACTTAAAGGGATTCTGTCACCCCATTTTTCGACTATAAGCTGCAGCCACTGCCATCAGGGGCTTATCTACAGCATTCTGTAATGCTGTAGATCAGCCCTCGATGTAACCTGAAAGAGAAGAAAAATGAGTTATATTATACTCACCCAGGGGGCGCTACAGCATCTGATTCGGTCCGGAGGGAGTTGCGGTCCTGTCCGACGCCTTCCATCTTCCAGCAAAGACGTCCTCTTTGCTTCCCGTCACGGCTCCGGCGCAGGCGCACTGATCAGCCCTGTTTGACGGCAGAGTAAAGTACTGCAGTGCGCAGGCACCGGAGCTCTCTGACCTTTCCCGGCGCCTGCGCACTGCAGTACTCTGCTCTGCCCTCAACAGGGCAGAGCAGTATGCCTGCGCCGTAGCCGAGACAGGAAGCAAAGAAGAGGACATCTTTGCTAGAAGATGGGAGGCGCCGGACAGGACCGCAACTCCCTCCGGACCGAATATACAGGGCCGGTATCAGCACCCGGCGTACCCGTGCAGGCGGGCCCATTCGCCGTCGGGCACCCCGGCGCCCGTTAGCGGATGAGTGCGGTGCCTGTTCTGTTTAGGTAGCTGAGAGAAAAAGCAAAAACAGTAATACACCAGAGAGGCTAGAACCTATTGGATTGCAGTAACCTGAACTAACCACACAACTAGAGGTAGCCGTGGAGCGTTCCTACGTTGATCCTAGACACTTCGTCACAGCCTGAGAGATAACTACACCTAAAGGCAGAAAGTGGAAAGGTATCTGCCCCGGAGCAGATCCCCAAAGAAAATAGGAAGCCCCCAAACATGTAATGGCGGTTAGACAAGAAGAAGCACGGACACAGACAGAAAATAGAATGAGCAAACGCTGGGGCCCAATCTGTCTAGACAGAAAAGTACAGGAAAGGATTCTTACTGCAATCCAAAAAAAACCCTAAAAAATACCAACTCTTCTGATTGCAAAAACACCTGAGATCACACGATCTCTACCACCTAAATCAGATCTCTGGTGTAACAAAACTAAGCCGCAGTCACTGAAAAAACAGGAAAATGCAAATGAACAAACAACAGTGGCTTCAGATAAACTGAGAGGAGCACAGGCCCCCAGGAGGGGACCCGGCTGACCTCCAAAAAAGTGCAGGAAACTATGCAAAAAGCAAGCACAAAAATAAAAGCAGAAAATATCTTATCTAAAAGCAGAAGATGCAGGCAAGACTCAGCAAACTTCCAAATGAACCAGGAACCACAATTGAGACAAGAACAATTGATCACCAGCGACCATCATGGGAGGGAACCTCCCTTATATAAGTCCAGTCCGTGATCCCAGATTGCCATTCCTCGCTGTGAGGTTCAGTACTGTCTGTAACCACCAGAGGGAGCCTCTGCTCAGAAACCATCTCTAGCACAGTCATAACAGTACCCCCCCCTTGAGGAGGGGTCACCGAACCCTCAATTGTGCAACCAGGCTGATCAAGATGAGCTCGTGATAGGCACGGATCAGTCTCCTAGCATGGATGTCCGAAGCAAACACCCAAGAATTGTCCTCCTGACCATAACCTCTCCACTTAACCAAATACTGGAGTTTCTGTCTAGAAAAACGAGAATCCAATATTTTCTCAACCACATACTCCAGATTGCCCTCAACCAAAACAGGGTCAGGAGGCGCAGCCATAGGAACCACTAGCTCGACAAACCTCTTCAATAAGGACTTGTGGAACAGGTTATGGATCTTAAATGTCCCAGGAAGAAGCAAACGGAAGAAAACAGGATTAAGAATCTCCATGATCTTATAAGGTCCAATGAACCTGGGCTTAAACTTTGGAGATGCAACCCTCATAGGGATATTTCTTGAGGACATCTAAACCAAGTCCCCCACTTTAAACCGAGGACCATCAGTCCTATGCCGGTTGGCAAACCGTTTGGCCTTCTCCTGAGAGAGAGACAACCTCTCCACTACCTGGTCCCAAATCTGCTGCATACGCTCCACAACAGAGTCAACACCCGGACAGACAGAAGCCTCCGCCTGTCCCGAAGAAAATCGAGGGTGAAACCCAGAATTGCAGAAAAATGGAGACATCAAGGTGGCAGAGCTACCCCAATTATTAAGAGCAAACTCAGGCAAAGGCAAAAAAGAGACCCAGTCATCTTGATCAGCAGACACAAAACATGTCAAATAATTCTCCAAGGTCTGGTTTGTCCATTGGTCTGAGGATGAAATGCAGAGGAGAAAGATAATTGAACACCAAGTTTAGAACAGAATGTCCTCCAAAATCTGGAAACAAACTGGACTCCTCTGTCAGACACAATGTTCTCCGGAATGCCATGTAACCGAACCACAAGCTGAAGGAACAAAGGCACCAATTCGGAGGAGGAAGGTAACTTAGGTAATGGCACAAGATGTATCATCTTGGAAAACCTATCACAGATTACCCAGATAACGGTCATTTTCTGAGAAACAGGCAGGTCGGAAATAAAATCCATAGAGATATGGGTCCATGGCCTCTTGGGCACAGGTAATGGCATCAACAAACCACTAGAGCGAGAGCTAGGCTTGGAACGAGAGTAAGTCCCACAGGACTGCACAAAGTCCCTGACGTCACGAGACAAAGTAGGCCACCAAAAGGACCAACTCACCAAGTCTCTGGTACCAAAACCCCGGGATGACCAGCCAACGCGGAACAATGAATCTCAGACATCACACTCTTCTTCCACTGGTCTGGGACAAACAATTTCCCAACAGGGCAGCGCTCAGGTTTATCCTCCTGACACCCCTCCAGAGCCAGTCTCAAATTGGGCGGAAAGTACTACACCCTCTTTCAAAATAACAGCAGGATCAGATAACTCAGGAGAATCCGCAAAGAAACTCCTTGAGAGGGCATCCGCCTTAACATTCTTAGTGCCAGGAAGAAAAGAAAGTACAAAATTAAAACATGTGAAAAACAAGGCCCACCTGGCCTGTCTAGGATTAAGTCGCTTGGCTGATTCGAGATAAACCAGGTTCTTATGGTCCGTGAGGACCACCACCTGATGTTTGGCTCCTTCCAGCTAATGTCTCCACTCTTCAAAGGCCCACTTCATGGCCAATAACTCCCGATTACCCACGTCATAATTACGTTCAGTTGGAGAAAACTTTCGAGAGAAAAAGGCACAAGGGTTACTCTTAGAGGTCTCTGGATCCCTTTGGGACAAAAGGGCACCTGCCCCAATCTCAGAGGCATCAACCTCCACCTGAAACGGCAGAGTAACATCAGGCTGCCGTAGAACAGGAGCAGAAATGAATCTCTGCTTAAGTTCCTGAAATGCAGAAACTGCCTCAGGAGGCCAATTCACCACATCAGAACCCCTTCTGGTCAAATCAGTTAATGGTTTAACAATAACAGAGAAATTACCAATAAATTTACGATAAAAATTGGCAAAACCCAAAAATCTCTGAAGACCCTTTAATGAAGTAGGTTGACCCAATCACAGATGGCCTGAACCTTGACCGGGTCCATTTCAATAACAGATTGAGACAAAATGAATCCCAGAAAAGAGACCTTCTGTACGCCAAAAAGACACTTTGATCCCTTCACATACAGTGCATTCTCTCTCAAAATCTGGAACACAGTCCGAACATGTTTCACATGAGAGTCCCAGTCATTGGAAAAAATCAAGATATCATCCAAATAAACAATCAGAAATTTATCCACAAAATCCCTGAAAATATCATTCATGAAGGATTGGAAGACGGAAGGGGCATTAGTAAGCCCAAAGGGCATCACTAGGTACTCAAAATGCCCCTCTGGGGTATTAAATGCCATCTTCCATTCATCCCCGTTCTTAATACGATTAAGGTTATACGCCCTACTGAGGTCAAGCTTGGTAAACCAACTAGCACTTTTCACTCTGGAAAACAGATCAGAAATCAAGGGTAACGGATATTAATATTTCACAGTGATCTTATTCAGGAGGCGATAATCAATACACGGCCTCAATGAACCACCCTTTTTGGCCACAAAGAAAAAAACGGCGTCCAAGGGTGAAGAGGATGGTCTGTTATGACCATTCTCCAATGACTCCTTGATATAAGATCGCATAGCATCGTGTTCAGGTACAGATAAATTAAAAGTGCGACCTTTAGGAAATTTACCACCAGGCACTAATTCAATAGCGCAATCGTAGCTCCTGTGAGGGGGTAAGGATGCAGATTTACTTTCACTAAACACATCAGAAAAATCAGTCAAAAAGTCAGGAACATCCTGAGACTGGGGAGAGGCAGAAAAAACAGGAGTGCCAGCATTCACACATTGGCAGCCCCAACTGGTCACAGACACAGATTTCCAATCCAAAACAGGATTATGAATCTGCAACCAAGGGAAACCCAGAACAATAATGTCATGAAGATTATGCAACACCAGAAATTTGCAACTCTCCTGATGATCTGGTTCAACCCTCATTATCACCTGAGTAGAAAATTGGGGTTTATTCTCCGCCAAAGGGGTAGAATCAATGCCCAATAGAGGAACAGACTTCCGCAGGGGTATCATGGGAAAGCCACAACATTTGGCAAAGTCGAAATCCATCAGGTTAATAGCTGCTCCTGAATCAACAAAAGCCTGAGCCGAAAATGTGGACATGGAGCAAATCAGGGTAACAGTCAACAGAAATTTAGTCTGAACACTACCCAAGACAACTGAGCGCGCAAAACGTCTTCCCCGCTTAGGGCAGATGGAAATAGCATGAGAGGCGTCACCACAGTAGAAACATAACCCATTGCGCTTTCGAAATTCATGACGCTGTGCCCCAGAAATCACTCCATCACACTGCATGGGCTCAGGAGCTGGCCCACAAGGCAACACCATCTCACGCATACCTCTGCGCTCACGCAAACGTCTGTCAATTTGAATAGCCAAAGACATAGAATCATTGAGACCAGAGGGTACAGGGAATCCCACCATAACGTCCTTTACATTCTCTGACAGATCCTTCCGAAAAAGTGCTGCCAAAGCATCATCATTCCATTTGGTCAGGACTGCCCACTTTCGAAATTTCTGACAGTACAGTTCAGCGGCTTCACAGCCCTGACTTAATGTCAACAAGGTCTTATCAGCATGATCAGTGACATTATGTTCATCGTACAACAACCCCAGAGCCTAAAAATATACATCAACATCATTCAAAACAGGATCCCCAGGTATCAGGGAAAAAGCCCAATCGTGAGGGTCGCTGCGCAGGAGAGAGATGACAATTTGAACCTGCTGTGCTGCGTTACCTGAGGACTTAGGCTTCAAGGCAAAAAACAACTTACAGTTATTTTTGAAATTCAGAAATTTAGCCCGATCCCCCAAAAACAAATCTGGCATGGGAACTCCAAGGTTCCACAACCAGCAACCCAGCAAGATAGGTAGCAATACTCCGAACCTCAGTGGCAAGCTGATCCACATGGCCAGACAACTGTGCAAACTCCCTTGAGAGAAAAAAAAATCCTCCTCAGCACCCAGAGAAAAAGAGGGAAAAAATGCAACAAACAGAAAAAAAAAAAAAAAACTCTGACAACTCTGACAACTTTTTTTTTTTCTTTCCACACTATTTTTCCCTTCTGTGAGTACCATATAATTTTAGCTTGGCCGGTGATACTGTTCTGTTTAGGTAGCTGAGGAGAAAAAGCAAAAACAGTAATACACCAGAGAGGCTGGAAACTATTGGATTGCAGTAACCTGAACTAACAACACATCTAGAGGTAGCCGTGGAGCGTTCCTACGTTGATCCTAGACGCCTGTTCACAGCCTGAGAGATAACTACACCTAAAGGCAGAAAGAGGAAAGCTATCTGCCCCGGAGCAGATCCCCAAAGAAAATAGGAAGCCCCCAAACATGTAATGGCGGTTAGACAAGAAGAAGCAAATTTCCCCATCTTTCCAGTGCTCCTGAATGCCCCCATGTGTATTGCTTTGTTCTATAGTATGAACTGCAAATTTCCCCATCTTCCAGTGCTCCTGAATGCCCCCATGTGTATTGCTTTGTTCTATGGTATGAACTGAAAATTTCCCCATCTTTCCAGTGCTCCTGAATGCCCCCATGTGTATTGATTTGTTCTATGGTATGATTTGCTCACCCATCTTGTATACATAATTGTACTCCATTCTTATCTTCACCACACATCTGAATGGTCTGTGTAACCCCTCCCCCCTTTTATGACCTGTCCTTACCTCTGTACATCTGGCCTGGGCAGTCCCAGCCCACTTTCCAATCACACCTGATTGCCCTTAGCTGCAGATATATTCAGTGCAATGGGTCTGCTCCAGACCCGTGTCTGCTCCACATATTTCAAATCCCATATTTCAAATTACAGATTTCTAATTACACTACTGTGAATTAGACTAGAATTCTAGAATGCATTTGGCTGCAAGGTAACATAATTTAAAATCACTATGTTTCAGTTTCTTTTCACTTTCACCCCCATCCTCCTTTCTTTCTTCCTATCTCCTGTAATCTCCCCACCTAGTAAGGAATTAGTCATTTCCCCCTCCATTCTCCCCACCCATCTCACCTCCTCCTCAGAACTGTTCCTCCACATACAATCCTTCTTACCAAGACACACACGGCCACATCATGTCTTATCCTGCTCCCACCTTCTAACGCTCTGTCTGCTACTCCTCATCGCTGGCGATGTATCCCCAAATCCTGGCCCTCCTCAACACATCCCCACACTCATTTCTAACACCCTGCCATGATCCGCCACACGTTTCTGCAACCATGATAACCTCATACATATCCATCCACACCCCCTCCCCCGGTCCCACTACCTGGAGCACTATGGAACGCACGCTCCGTCTGCAATAAACTGTCATTTATCCACGACCTCTTTATCACCAACAAACTCTCCTTCCTTGGCATCACTGAAACCTGGCTCACCCCCTCTGACACAGCCTCTCCAGCTGCGCTTTCCTATGGCGGATTCCATCTCTCTCACACCCCTCGCCCCAGCAACAAACGTGGTGGAGGGGTTGGCTTACTCCTGTCTGATACCTGCTCCTTTACCCCTATTCAACTTCCACCCTCCGCTGCTATTCCCTCGTTCGAGGTGCACTCCGTCCGCATCTATTCCCCCTCCAACCTCCAACTGGCTGTCATTTACCGCCCCCCGGAACTAGCCATCTCCACCTTTCTCGACCACTTCACCACCTGGCTACTCCATTTCCTCTCTGCTGACGTCCCCACCATCATCATGGGCGATTTCAACATCCCCATTGACACTTCCACCCCGGCTGCCTCTAAACTTCTATCGCTCACGGCTTCCCTCGGCCTCACTCAATGGTCCTCTGCGGCCACTCACAAAGATGGTCACACTCTGGACCTTATCTTCACCCGCCTCTGTTCCCTCACTAATCTCACTAACTCCCCACTCCCCCTGTCTGACCACAACCTACTGACATTCTCTTCCCTCTCCTCTGTTAGTACGCATCCCCCACTCCACAAACTCACCCACCCTCGCAGAAATCTCAAACACCTCAATTTACAATCGCTCTCTGAGTCCCTCCTCCCTCTCACAGACATAGCCTCACTTAATGACACAGATGCTGCTGCCACATTTTTATAACACCACAATAAAAGCCACACTTGATTTGGCCGCCCCCCTCACTCAGAGCATAACTCGTACAATCAACAGGCAGCCCTGGCTGACCGGCCTGACCAAAGAACTGAGACGGGCTTCCAGGGCTGCCGAGCGGAGATGGAAGAGAACCCATTCTACCGAGCATCTCAACGCATACAAGCAGTCCCTCGCCAGCTTCAAGTCCACGCTGTCTGCCGCAAAACAAACTTACTTCACATCTCTCATATCCTCCCTGTCTCACAACCCTAAACAGCTCTTCAACACTTTCAATTCTCTACTCCGTCCCCCAGCACCTCCTCCCTCTCCTCTCATTTCTGCTGAAGACTTTGCCTCCTTCTTTAAGCAAAAGATTGATATGATCAGAGAAAGCTTTGGCCCGCAGCCGCCAATGCCCCTCTTAGCCACTCAGCCCTGTTCTTCCAAAACCAGCTTCACCACCATGACAGAAGATCAGCTCTCCACTCTCCTGTCACGATCACACCTCACCACTTGCGCACTTGACCCACTCCCATCCCACCTCATCCCTAACTTTGCCACAGTCTTCATCCCTACTCTCACACACCTCTTCCACCTTTCACTTACAAATGGTGTCTTTCCTTCATCCTTCAAACATGCCTCAATCACTCCCATCCTCAAAAAGCCCTCCCTCGACCCATCCTCTGTGTCTATCGCCCGATATCTCTTCTCCCCTACACCTCAAAACTACTGGAACAGCATGTATATCTCGAACTGTCCTCCCACCTCTCCTCCTGTTCCCTCTTTGACCGTTTACAATCCGGCTTCCGACCGCATCACTCAACTGAAACTGCCCTAACTAAAGTCACTAACGACCTGCTAACCGCCAAGAGCAAGCGACACTACTCTGTCCTCCTTCTCCTGGACCTGTCTTCTGCCTTCGACACCGTGGACCATTCCCTCCTGCTACAGATTCTCTCATCTCTTGGCATCACAGACTTGGCCCTATCCTGGATCTCATCATACCTAACAGACGAACATTCAGTGTCTCCCTCTCACACACCACCTCCTCACCTCGCCCCCTGTCTGTTGGTGTTCCTCAAGGCTCAGTCCTAGGACCCCTACTCTTCCATCTATACCTTCGGCCTGGGACAGCTAATAGAATCCTACGGCTTGCAGTATCACCTCTACGCCGATGACACGCAGATCTACCTATCTGGACCTGACCTCACCTCCCTACTGACCAAAATCCCACAGTGTCTGTCTGCTATCTCAGCCTTCTTTTCTGCTCGCTTTCTCAAACTGAACATGGACAAAACAGAATTCATCATCTTTCCCCCACCTCATTCTTCCCCTCCACCAGACCTATCCATCAATGTCAATGGCTGCTCGCTTTCCCCAGTCCCGCATGCTCGGTGCCTTGGGGTGATCCTCGACTCTGCCCTCTCTTTCAAACCACACATCCAAGCCCTCGCCTCCTCCTGCCGCCTCAAAATCAAAAATATTGCCCGGATCCGCTCATTCCTCAACCATGAAACCACAAAAACACTAGTGCACGCCCTTATCATCTCCCGCCTCAACTATGGCAACCTCCTACTGTCTGGCCTCCCCTCTAGCACTCTGGCACCACTCCAGTCCATCCTACACTCTGCTGCCCGACTAATCCACCTGTCTCCCCGCTATTCCCCAGCCTCCCCCCTATGCCAGGCCCTTCACTGGCTTCCTATTGCCCAGAGGCTTCAGTTCAAAACCCTAACCATGACATACAAAGCCATCCACAACCTTTCTCCTCCATACATCTGTGACATGGTCTCCCGCTACCTACCCACACGCAACCTTCGATCCTCTCAAGATCTCCTTCTCGACTCCCCCCTCATCTCTTCTTCCCACAACCGCATACAAGACTTCTCCCGGGCTTCCCCCATACTCTGGAACTCCCTGCCCCAAAACATCAGACTTTCACCAACAACGGAAACCTTCAAGAAGAACCTGAAGACCCACCTGTTCCGACAAGCCTACAGCCTACAATAATCCTCAGTCTACTGAACCATCGCACAAACCAGCTCTACCCTTTCCTAGTGTATCCTCACCCATCCCTGTAGACTGTGAGCCCTCGCGGGCAGGGTCCTCTCTCCTTCTGTACTTGTGTGTCCCTTGTCTAGCACACGTTTATTGTACCTGTCTATATTTTCCCTTTTCATATGTAAAGCGCCATGGAATAAATGGCGCTATATAAATGTGTAATAATAATAATAAGAAGAAGAAGCATGGACACAGACAGAAAATAGAATGAGCAAACGCTGGGGCCCAATCTGTCTAGACAGAAAAGTACAGGAAAGGATTCTTACTGCAATCCAAAAAAAAACATAAAAAATACCAACTCTTCTGATTGCAAAAACACCTGAGATCACACGATCTCTACCACCTAAATCAGATCTCTGGTGTAACAAAACTAAGCCGCAGCCACTGAAAAAACAGGAAAAAGCAAATGAACAAATAACAGTGGCTTCAGATAAACTGAGAGGAGCACAGGCCCCCAGGAGGGGACCCGGCTGACCTCCACAGAAGTGCAGGAAACTATGCAAAAAGCAAGCACAAAAATAAAAGCAGAAAATATCTTATCTGAAAGCAGAAGATGCAGGCAAGACTCAGCAAACTTCCAAATGAACCAGGAACCACAATTGAGACAAGAACAATTGATCACCGGCGACCATCATGGGAGGGAACCTCCCTTATATCAGTCCAGTCCGTGATCCCAGATTGCCATTCCTCGCTGTGAGGTTCAGTACTGTCTGCAACCACCAGAGGGAGCCTCTGCTCAGAAACCATCTCCAGCACATTCATAACAGGTGCCCCCCGCTTTCTCAGGGCCCCGGCAGCCGGCACAATACTTGCCTCTCCCCGTGCCTCCGCAGCTCCGGGCTCCAAGGGGCGCCTGCAGGGCGCCCGCGCTTCCTCTCACAGCAGCGCCACTGGATGACGTCATCATTCAGCGGCCGGCTGTGGCAGAGAGTAAGCACGGGCGCCAGTGATGCTGCGGGACTGCCTGCGATGTGGTGTGTGTGTGTGTCTGCCTGTGTGTGTGTCTGCCTGTGTGTGTATGTAGTGCGGTGCTTTGTGTGTGTGTATGTGAGAGAGTGCTGCGGTGCTGTCTGTGTGTGGTGCTGTATGTGTGATGGTGGTGGGGGGAGGCAGTGATGGTGGTGAGGAGGCAATGATGATGATGGGAATGCGATGATGATGGGGAGGCAATGATGATAATAATGGGAGGCAATGATGATGATGATGGGGAGGCAATGATGATAATGGGGAAGCAATGATGATAATGGGGAGGCAATGATGATAATGGGGAGGCAATGATGATAATGGGGAGGCAATGATGATGATGGGGATACAATGATGATGATAATGAGGAAGCAATGATGATGATAATGGGGAGTCTTTCCACAGCGCCCTTTCCTGAGCTGTAACAGTGCAGAATGCAGCACAGTGCAGAGGAGAGCTCCATATTTTGTATGGAGCATTATATGGGGTCCAATATTCTTTATGGAGCATTATATTTGGCCCATAATATTGTATGGAGGACTATACTGTCCAGTCTGGACTGTGCGCTGTGAGGATTTGGCGTTTTTTGAGCTATTGTACAATTTACAATAAATATCACTCATGTAATGGAAGAAGTGAAGTGTTTGGCATTGTACTATACCCATATTTCTCTGCAGTATCTGTGCATCATCAATCGTAGTCTGTGTTAAAGGGGCCCACTGAGACTCTTTTGCCCGGGGCCCATAAAAACCTGGAGCTTGCCCTGATAATATAACTCGTTTTTCTTCTCTTTCAGGTTACATCGGGGGCTTATCTACACCATTACAGAATGCTGTAGATAAGCACCTGATGGCGATGGCCGCATCTCATAGTCGAAAAATGGGGTGACAGAATCCCTTTAATATTTATTAATGATGCATCTCCTAAGATAAAAGCCTAGATTTTTAAAGGGTAAGTAGGATCCATAACTAATTTCATATATCCAATGTTTGCATAAACCTTAGCTCTTACAGTCATGGCCAAAAGTTTTGAGAATGACACAAATATTATATTTTCACATGATCTGCTGCCCTCTGGTTTTTATGTGTGTTTGACAGATGTTTTTATCACAGACAGAAATATAATAATTGCAAACATATGAGTAACAAAAGCTTATATTGACAGTTAGAATGAGTTAATGCAGCAAGTCAATATTTGCAGTGTTGACCCTTCTTCTTCAGGACCTCTGCAATTCTCCCTGGCATGCTCTCAATCAACTTCTGGACCAAATCCTGACTGATAGCAGTCCATTCTTGCACAATCAATGCTTTCATTTTGTCAGAATTTTTAGGTTTTTGTTTGTCCACCCGTCTTTTGATGATTGACCACAAGTTCTCAATGGGATTAAGATCTGGGGAGTTTCCAGGTCATGGACCCAAAATCTCTATGTTTTGTTCCCTGAGCCATTTAGTTATCACTTTTGCTTTATGGCAAGGTGCTCCATCATGCTGGATAAGGCATTGTTGATCGCCAAACTGCTCTTGGAGGGTTGGGAGAAGTTGCTCTTGGAGGACATTCTGGTACCATTCTTTATTCATGGCTGTCTTTTTAGGCAAGACTGTTGTAAATGGACTTGAAATGAGTTCTGAGCAGAGGCTCCCTCTGGTGGTTACAAGCGGTACTGGACTGTCCAGTGAAGATTGTGAGGATTGGGAATCAGGTGTTACTGACTGGTCTTATTTAAGGGAGTCACCTTCCCATCAGGGTTGCCGGTGATCAATTGTTCTGGTCTCAATCCTTGATTCCTGTTTCCTTTGTAGCCTGCTGTGTCGTGTCTGCATCTCCTGCTAACAGATAAGACATTTTCTTCTTTTTGTTTTTGTGCTTGATTTTTGCATTTTGTCCTGCACTTCTGTGGGGGCCTTCTGGGTCCCCTCCGGGGCTTTTGCCCTCTCAGTTTAGTTCAGCCACAGATGTTTGTACATTTGCTTTTTCCAGTTTTTTCAGTGGCTGCTGTTTTGATTTTGTTACACCAGAGAAATAATTTAGGTGGTAGAGGTCGTGTGATCTCAGGTGTTTTTGAAATTAGTAGAGTTGGTGCTTTTCAGGGTTTTTTGGGATTGCAGTAAGTGCCCTTCCTATCCTTTTCTATGTAGGTAGTTTGGGCCCCAACGTTTGCTCATACTATTTTCTGTCTGTGTCAGTATTTCCTCTTGTCTAACCACCATTACATGTTTGGGGGCTTTCTATGTTCTTTGGGGATCTGCTCCGGGGCAGATAGCTTTCCTCTTTCTATCTTTAGGTGTAAGTTAGTTTCTCAGGCTGTGACGAGGCGTCTAGGACTAACGTAGGAACGCTCCACGGCTGCCTCTAGTTGTGGTGGTTAGTCAGGGTACTGCAATCTCATAGATTCCAACTGCTCTGGTGTATTTCCTTTTTTACCTGCACTCCTCAGCTACCGAAACATAACACAAGACTGTGAGAGAGCCGATTCCCTTGGCTGAGAAGCAACCCCACACATGAATGGTTTCAGGATGCTTAACAGTTGGAATGAGACAAGACTGGTGGTAGCGCTCACCTTGTCTTCTCCGAATGAGGCATTTTCCTGATGTCCCAAACAATCGAAAAGGGGATTCATCAGAGAAAATAACTTTACCCCAGTCCTCAGCAGTCCACTGCCTGTACCTTTTGCAGAATATCAGTCTGTCCATGATGTTTTTTCTGGAGAGAAGTGGCTTCTTTGCTGCCCTCCTTGAGACCAGGCCTTGCTCCAAGAGTCTCCGCCTCACAGTGCGTGCAGATGCACTCACACCTGCCAGCTGCCATTCCTGAGCAAGCTCTGCACTGCTGGTAGCCCGATCCCGCAGCTGAAACACTTTTAAGAGACGGTCCTGGCTCTTGCTGGTCTTTCTTGGGCGCCCTGAAGCCTTTTTGGCAACAATGGAACCTCTCTACTTGAAGTTCTTGATGATGCGATAGATTGTTGACTGAGGTGCAATCTTTCTAGCTGCGATACTCTTCCCTGTTAGGCCATTTTTGTGTATTGCAATGATGACTGCACGTGTTTCTTTAGAGATAACCATGGTTAACAGAAGAGAAACAATGATGCCAAGCACCAGCCTCCTTTTAACCCCTTACTGCCATCGGACGTACTATCCCGTCCATGGTACCTGGGCCCGTATGACCATGGACGGGATAGTACGTCTCGTGCGATCGGACGCGCTCCCGGGGGAGCGCAGCCGATCGCGGCCGGGTGTCAGCTGATTATCACAGCTGACACCCATGACTGTGTGTCAGGAGCGGTCACGGACCTCTCCCGGCACATTAACCCATTGCACACTGCGATCAAACATGATGCGGTGTACTGGGGGCACAGGGGAGGATCGCGCAGGGTGGGGGCTCCCTGCGCGCCCCCCTGAGACCCTCAGAGCAGCGCGATGTGATCGCGCTGTTCTGAGGGCTTCCTCCCTCCCAGGACCCGGATCCAAGATGGCGCCGGGGTCCTGGAGGGAGGCGGCTACCTCAGTGCCTGCCGAGAGCAGGCACTGAGAAGCCTGCTGCACTGCCTGAGCGATCGCTGGTGTGACAGTGTGCTGTGCACACTGTCACACCAGCGATCTGATAAAATACAGTGATGTCCCACCCTGGGACAAAGTAAAAAAGTTAAAAAAATAAAAATAAACATGTTTAAAAAAAAAATCCAAAATAAATAAAAAAATATATATATATATTCCCCAATAAATTCACTTCTTCCTGTAAATAAAAAAAACAAAGCAATAAAATTACACATATTTGGTATCGCTGCGTCCGTAACGACCCCCCCTATAAAATTGTCCCACTAGTTAACCCCTTTAGTGAACCCCTTAAAAAAAAAAAAAACGAAGCAAAAAATCAATGCTTTATCATCATACCGCCGAACAAAAAGTGGAATAACACGCGATCAAAAAGACCGATATAAAATAACATGGTACTGCTGAAAACGTCATCTTGTCCCGCAAAAAACGAGCCATCATGCAGCATCATCAGCGAAAAAATAAAAAAGTTATAGCTCGCAGAATAAAGCGATGCAAAAATAATTATTTTTTATATAAAATGGTTTTTATTCTATAAAAGCGCCAAAACATGAAAAAATGATATAAATGAGGTATCGCCATAATCGTACTGACCCGAAGAATAAAACTGCTTTATCAATTTTACCACACGCGGAACGGTATAAACGCCTCCCCCAAAAGAAATTCATGAATTGCTGATTTTTGTTCATTCTAACCTCCCAAAAATCGAAATAAAAAGCGATCAAAAAACGTCACGTGCTCAAAAATGGTACCAATAAAAACGTCAACTCGTCCCGCAAAAAATAAGACCTCACATGACTCTGTGGGCCAAAATATGCAAAAATTATAGCTCTCAAAATGTGATGATGCAAAAACTATTTTTGCAATAAAAAGCGTCTTTTAGCGTGACAGCTGCCAATCATAAAAACCCGCTATAAATAGTAAATCAAACCCCCCTTTATCACCCCCTTAGTAAGGGAAAAATAATAAAATTAAAAAAAAGTATTTATTTCCATTTTCCCATTAGGGTTAGGGGTGCGGCTAAAGTTAGGGTTAGGGTTGGCGCTAAAGTTAGGATTAGGGTTGGGATTAGGGGTGTGTTAGGGTTAGGTTTGTGGTTAGGGTTGGGACTAGGGTTAGGGGTGTGTTGGGGTTAGGGTTGGAGTTAGAATTGGGGGGTTTCCGCTGTTTAGGCACATCAGGGGCTCTCCAAATGTGACATGGCGTCTGATCTCAATTCCAGCCAATTCTGCGTTGAAAAAGTCAAACGGTGCTCCTTCACTTCTCAGCTCTGCCATGCGTCCAAACAGTAGTTTATCCCCACATATGAGGTATCAGCGTACTCTGGACCTCAAGAGTTATTGTGCAATTTGTCCTATTTCTTCTGTTACCCTTGGGAAAATAAAAAACTGGGGGCGAAAATATCATTTTTGTACAAAAAAAAATATTTTTTTGTTTTTACGGCTGTACATTATAAACTTCTGTGAAGCACTTGGGGCTTCATAGCGCTCACCACACATCTAGATAAGTTCCATATTGGATATCAGCGTACTCAGGACAAATTGGACAACAACTTTTGGGGTCCAATTTCTCCTGTTACCCTTGTAAAAATAAAATATTGGGGCAAAAAAATCATTTTTGCAAAAAAAAAAAAAAGATTTTTTATTTTTACGGCTGTGCGTTATAAACTTCTGTGAAGCACTTCGGGGTTCAAAGTGCTCACCACACATCTAGACAAGTTCCTTGTGGGGTCTATTTTCCAAAATGGGGTCACTTGTTGGGGATTTCCACTGTTTAGGCGCATCAGGGGCTCTCCAAATGCGACATGACGCCCCCAGACCATTCCATCAAAGTCTGCAATCCAAAATGTCACTACTTCCCTTCCGAGCCCTGACGTGCGCCCATACAGTAATTTTCTCCCACATATTGGGTATCAGCGTACTCAGGACAAATTGGACAACAACTTTTGGGTCCAATTTCTCCTGTTACCCTTGTGAAAATAAAATATTGGGGGCGAAAAAATAATTTTTGTAAAAAAAAAAGAATTTTTTATTTTTACGGCTGTACGTTATAAACTTCTGTGAAGCACTTCGGGGTTCAAAGTGCTCACCACACATCTAGATAAGTTCCTTGTGGGGTCTATTTGCCAAAATGGGGTCACTTGTGGGGGGTTTCCACTGTATAGGTGCATCAGGGGCTCTCCAAATGTGACATGACTCCCCCAGACCATTCCATCAAAGTCTGTAATCCAAAACGTCACTACTTCCCTTCCGAGCCCTGACGTGCGCCCATACAGTAGTTTTCTCCCACATATTGGGTATCAGCGTACTCAGGACAAATTGGACAACAACTTTTGGGTTCCAATTTCTTCTGTTACCCTTGTGAAAATAAAATATTGGGGGCGAAAAAAATCATTTTGTAAAAAAAAAAAAAGATTTTTTATTTTACGGCTGTACGGTATAAACTTTAGTGAAACACCTGGGGGTTCAAAGTTCTCACCACACATCTAGATAAGTTCCTTGAGGGGTCTAGTTTCCAAAATGGTGTCATTTATGGGGGTTTCCACTGTTTAGGCAGATCAGGAGCTCTCCAAACACGACATGGCGTCCAGCCAATTCTGCGTTGAAAAGGTCAGACGGCGCTCCTTCCCTTCCAAACTCTGCCATGCACCCAAACAGTGGTTTACCCCCACATATGGGGTATCAGCGCACTCAGGACAAATTGCACAATAACTTTTGGAGTCTTGTTACCCTTGGAAAAATAAAAATTGGGGTGAAAAGATCATTTTTGTGGAAAAAATATGATTTTTAAATTTTACGGCTCTACGTTATAAACTTGTGTGAAGCACTTGGGGGTTCAAATTGCTCACCAAAGATCTAGAAAAGTTCCTTAGGGGTCTAGTTTCCCAAATGGGGTCATTTGTGGGGGTTTCCACTGTTTAGGCACATCAGGGGCTCTCCAAATGCAACATGGCATCCAATCTCAATTCCAGCCAATTTTGGTTGGAAAAAGTCAAATGGTGCTCCTTCCATTCCGAGCTCTGCCGTGCGCCCAAACAGTGGTTCCCCCCAACATATGGGGTATCAGCGTACTCAGGACAAATTGGACAACAACTTATGTGGTCCAATTTCTCCTGTTACCCTTGGGAAAATAAAAAAATAGTGACTAAAAGATAATTTTTGTGGGAAAAAAAATAGGATTTTTTATTTTCATGCCCGGGCATTATAAACTTGTGTGAAGCACTTGGGGTTCAAAGTGCTCACCAAAGATCTAGATAAGTTCCTTAGGGGGTCTAGTTTCCAAAATGGGGTCACTTGTGGGGGGTTTCCACTGTTTAGGCTCATCTGGGGCACTGCAAACGGAACATGACCCCCATCAACGTCTGCATTCCAAAACGTTACTACTTCCTTTCCAAGCCCTGCCGTGCACCCAAACAGTTCCCCCCCCACATATGGGGTATCAGCGTACTCAGGACAAATTGGACAACAACTTTTGGGGTCCAATTTCCTTGGGAAAATTCAAAAATTTGGGACTAAAAAATCATTTTTGTGGAAAATTTTTTTTTTTTTTTTTCACACCCAGGCATTATAAGCTTTTGTGAAACACTTGGGGGTTCAAAGTGCTCACAACAGATCTAGATAAGTACCTTAGGGGGTCTAGTTTCCAAAATGGTGTCACTTGTGGGGGTTTCCACTGTTTAGGCGCATCAGGGGCTCTCCAAACACGACATGGCGTCCAATCTCAATTCCAGCCAATTTTAGTTTGAAAAAGTCAAACGGCGCTCCTTCCCTTACGAGCTCTGCCGTGTGCCCAAACAGTGGTTTTCCCCCACATATTGGGTATTGGCGTACTCAGGAGAAATTGCATAACAACCTTATCTGTCCATTTTCTCCTTTTACCCTTGTGAAAATAAAAAAAAGTTTGTAAAAGATCATTTTTGTGGCTAAAAAGTTAAATATTCATTTTTTCCTTCCACGTTGCTTTAGTTCCTGTGAAGCACCTGAAGGGTTAATAATCTTCTTGAATGTGGTTTTGAGTACCTTGAGGGGTGCAGTTTTTAGAATGGTGTCACTTTTGGGTATTTTCTGCCATATAGACCCCTCAAAGTGACTTCAAATGAGAGGTGGTCCCTAAAAAAAATGGCTTTGTAAATTTTGTTGTAAAAATGAGAAATCGCTGGTCAACTTTTAACCCTTATAACTTCCTAACAAAAAAAAATTTTGGTTCCAAAATTGTGCTGATGTAAAGTAGACATGTGGGAAATGTTATTTCTTAACTATTTTGTGTGATATATTTCTCTGTTTTAAGGGAATAAAAATTCAAAGTTTGAAAATTGCAAAATTTTAAAAATTTTCGCCATATTTGCGTTTTTTTCAAAAATAAACGCAAGGTATATCGAAGAAATTTTACTTCTAACGTGAAGTACAATATGTCACGAGAAAACAATCTCAGAATCGCGAAGATCCGTTGAAGCGTTCCAGAGTTATAACCTCATAAAGAGACAGTGGTCAGAATTGTAAAAATTGGCCCGGTCATTAACGTGCAAACCACCCTTGGGGGTGAAGGGGTTAAAGTGTCCATTGGTGTCATTCTTACTTAATCATGACAGATTGATCTCCAGCCATGTCCTCATCAACACCCACACCTGTGTTAATGGAGCAATCACTGAAAAGTGGTTAGCTGGTCCTTTTAAGGCAGGGCTGCAATGATCAACATCACAAACGTGAAAAAAGATGTACTCGTCCATAATAAACACACTAAATTTTATTAACTGACAATTCGACAACAAGTTAATGCAGGAAAGGTAATGCAACACCAAAGTGGATGTCTACACAACACATATAAAGATTAAAAATACGAAAAGGGGCACAACACCCCCTAAAACCCTCAAATTAATGATATTACATGCAATTTTAATACAATACCATACATATAATAATATAATAATATAATAATTAGCACCGTAACATCATGACCACAAAATCAGCAGTGCATAGTATACAAGTGATCACATAGCAAAAAAATGGGGATTAAAGATATGAGGCCAGAGATTGCTGTACTCAATCAACAACTACATATGCTATTTGAAACACTAAGAATAGAGTATATCGCTAACACAGCGCCATTAGTCAATGTAGTAATCTATGCAATGGCCTCAGACCTGCCGCTAAACATAATGTGTGCTAAAGGTAGCCACACATAGAGAGACGTGCACCCTGCCTGATATGAAAAGAGGATGCATGGTACAATGATGTATGGAACATTTACCTGGCAGTGAAAGGGATCGGCGCCACAAAAAATGAGGGTAAGAGGGGGTGTGTGTGCGCACCCCAACGCACGTTTCGGTACGATCCTTCCTCAGGGGCACACACACCACCTCCATTGCGCTCCTTAAATAACTGCTCCCAAAGGTTACGTCCCTGCAAACCGCGTCACAGATCCAGGGACATGTGACCGGAAGTGACGTCCCCCACCCCAGGGCTGCAATGATGTTGAAATGTGTTTTGGGGGATAAAGTTCATTTTCTAGCCAAATATTGACTTTGCAAGTAAATGCTGTTAAGCTGAACACTCTTTATAACATTCTGGAGTATATGCAAATTGCCATTAGAAAAAGTGAAGCAGTAGACTTTGTAAAAATTAATATTTCTGTCATTCTCAAAACTTTTGGCCATGACTGTACAGTGTACTGCTGTATTCTGTTGTTTGTATATTATGCAGTCATAGCAGCATACACCTGTTCACACTTTATTCTGTTCGAATATGTTGGTAATTTTTTGTTGTTGTTTTTTTATAGATAGATAAATAGATTAAAAAAAAATAAGCAACACAAGCAAAAGTGAAGATATAAGCGCCAGCCCGCAGATTGCAACCACCAACCTATGGTACAAGTTCCATGCCAAAAAAAACCTGGTGTATTTATTGAACCATGTGAACAAGTGGCAACATATATTTCGACTCAAGAGCAAGTGATCAATCGTCACCTGTTCAATATTATAACCATAACTGTATGTTGTATTATAAGTGTTCCTATAAATTTGAAGAAATAATCTAACTACAGAATTCTCCAAATGGAACTCATAAGACACAATAAAAGGATCAGATAACAGTTATCTGCTGTGCCGCTGTCCTGCTGATTTTTTAATTTGACAAATCTGGATCAATTTGTGTACATGTTATTCTGACCTGGATCATCGTGAGCAGCCTCCCCTCTGGGGACACATAAATGTATCTTATCAAATACTTTCCCATAGCTAATTTCTGGGTTGCTGAAAGCTTTCTGCAGCCTTTGCGGATCATTAATAAAAGCTTTGTTCTTTTGAGTGTTATCGCCATGCTGAATCATTTACGTAGCAATCTGTATTATTTTTCAGAATTTGATATATAACATTTGTTAATTTTTGCATTCATGTTTAGCTTATTATATTCAGCTTTTGCTGGGGGATAAGAGAATTTTCATTAACTATGTTAGATCAGTGGAGGGATTCCTGCTCGATAGAATCAAACTTTTTATTTTTTACAGTTGTAATATATTCAGAGAAAAAAGTAAAAACTATTTCCATAAATTCCCCTAAAAACACCTTTTTTGTATTAAATATATTAAAAATACCTGCAAGAAAAAACAAAATACAAAAATTGAATATATAAATTGCTAAAATCGATTTTTGTCAACTGTTGATCAATACACGCAAGAGGTGAAAAAAATAGTTAAGAGATTGTCACAACACCTATATTTCTTAAGGGATTAGTCCTTAACTGGCCCAGGAAGTTATGGATCTTTCCCTAGAAGTTACTCCTACCTAAGCGACGGAGGTTGGCACCCTAAGATCATGACAGTAGCGCCCCAGCTTGTCTATGGCTGTCCCTAATGAACCCCTAACCTATATATCAATAGGTCACAAAAAGTATATATAGGGTCAACAATGGGGAAAAATATAGTGTGTGATTAAATAATCTAGACTATCATAAAACAGCAGAAAAATATTAAAGGGCAGGAAACTCACCTATAGATTAGCATAGAAATCATAAGACAAGTGTCTGGTGAATAAACCAGGACTAAGGTGTGACTGTTAGGCTGCTTTCACACTTCAGGCTTTTTGAATCAGGCGCGATCCGGCGTGTTTTTAAAAAAAACGGATCCGTTACCGGATCCGTTTTTTAGCATTGACTTACATTAGCGACGGATCGCGCCTGATGTCACTGCGTTGCATCCGTTTTTGGCCGGATCCGTCGGAAATGTACATTCCGGCGGCCGGACAAGACGCTGGCTGCAACGTTTTTTTTTTTTTTCCTCTCTCTCTCTCTCTTCTCTCTCTCCTCTCGTTGCATCAGTTTTTTAAATCAGCGCCGGATCCGTACTATCAGGCATAGGACGGATTAGGCCTGATTCAAAAAAACTGATGTGTGAAAGTAGCCTTACCCGAAATGCATTGATGTCGCATTTCGTCTCGCTGCATTGATGATTTTGTCCTCTGCCATGCACTTTGTGTGAATAAAAACCTATTCACAGTTCGGTGAGCTGGATCATCTTCATTTTAGGATTGATCGATGCCTTGACACTGCGTTTCTGGGCTCTGAACACTTCCAAGAGGTCTCTTACGGTGAGTTGGATCTAAATTTGCTTCTATTATTTGTCAGTGCCCTTAGGGACTTGAAATTGTGACCATCCGATCACTTGTATTACATACTGTAATCCCACAGTATTGATAAATATATTTTGGTTTTCATAGGAGCACTCATCAGGGCCGGCGTCAGCACCCGGCACACCCGGGCAAGTGCCGGGGCCCTGAGCAGGCGGGGGGGCCCACTCGCCGTCTGGCACCCCCGCGCCCGTTAGCGGAGGAGAGCGGTGTCAGCGCCGCCACTGGGCCCCCCCGCTTGCTCAGGGCCCCGGCATCAGCTGGCACAATACTTACCTCTCCCGTGCCTCCGCTGCCGCAGCTCCGGGCTCCAGGGGGCGCCGGCGCTTCCTCTCACAGCAGCGCCGCTGAATGACATCATCATTCAGCGGCCGGCTGTGGCAGAGAGCGCGGACTCTGGACAGGTGAGACGTGTGTGTGTGTGTCTCTGTGTGTGTCTGTGTGTATGTAGTGCGGTGCTTTGTGTGTGTATGTGTGTGTGTGTATGTATGTGAGAGAGTGCTTGTGTGCTGTGGTGCTGTCTGTGTGTGATTATGGGCACTGCAGGCATTGCTGATAATGGGGAGGAGATGATGATGATGGGCAGGCATTGATGATGATGGGGAGGCGATGATGATGATGGGCAGGCATTGCTGATAATGGGGAGGCATTGATGATGATGGGGAGAAGATGATGATAATGGGCAGGCATTGATGATGGGGAGAAGATGATGATGGGCAGGCATTGATGATGATGGGGAGGCGATGATGATGATGGGCAGGCATTGCTGATAATGGGGAGGCATTGATGATGATGGGGAGAAGATGATGATAATGGGCAGGCATTGATGATGGGGAGAAGATGATGATGGGCAGGCATTGATGATGATGGGGAGGCGATAATGATGATGGGGAGGCAATGATGATGATGGGCAGGCATTGATGATAATGGGGAGGCCATGATGATGATGGGGAGGCAATGATGATGATAAGGAGGCAATCATGATGATGGGGAGGCAATCATGATGATAATGGGGAGTCTTTCCACAGCGCCCTTTCCTGAGCCGTAACAGTGCAGAACGCAGTACAGCGCAGAGGAGAGTTCCATATTTTGTATGGAGCATTATATGGGGACCAGTATCCTGTATGGAGCATTATATGGGGACCAGTATCCTGTATGGAGCATTATATTGGGTCCAGTATTCTGTATGGAGCATTATTTTGGGTCCAGTATTCTGTATGGAGCATTATATGGGGGGTGACATCCTGCATGGGGTATTATATGGGTGATGAGGGGGAGACTATGTGGTGCCCATAATATTGTATGGAGGACTGTACTGTCCAGTCTGTACTGTGCACTGTGAGGATTTGGCGGTTTTTGAGCTATTGTACAATTTACAATAGATATCACTCATATAATGGAAGAAGTGAAGTATTTGGCATTGTACTGTACCCATATTTCTCTGCTGTATCTGTGCATCATGAATCGTGGTCTGTGTTAAAGGGGCCCACTGAGGCTCTTTCGCCCGGGGCCCATAAAAACCTGGAGCCGGCCCTGGGAGTGTATTATACTATATGGAGGACTATGGATACATTATATTATATGGAGGACTATGGGGTGTGCACTTTACAATATGGAGGACTGTGGTGCACATTGTAATATATGGAGGACTATGGGGTGTATTATATTAAACAAGCAAAATGCTGCCTATTCATCGAGTGATTGGATTGTTTATGCCAGAACAAAAATCATTGTTCTCAGCAGCACATCGCCGGTGTAAACTGTAGATGTGCTGCTGATAACATGAGACTATATGGGGATCTATTAGTGATTGTTCTGTCCCCATCATTGTTCCTCAGCCGGTGGAAAGAGGCCGGGAAACAAGTGTTGAACGATTTCAATATTGTCGATCACGCTCATTTAGCGGTCTAAAGTCAGCGCATTTAAATACAACCGAAATGCTTCTGTGTGATGTGCAATGTGTTAGCATTTGGGGCGTCATTTTAAACTTTGCCTAGGGCCCCACTTTACCTAAAACCGGCCCTGTCTATAGCAGAACAATATTGTGCAACTCTCTTGATACCAGTCTTATGTTTACAACATTTATAGCGGTATTTTTCTCTTACCCGGTATTTATAGGTCTGTGAGCCTTGGGTAAATTTAACTATTTCGTCATAGGTCTGTGTGGTTTAAGGGTTCACCCAGCACGGGGTGTTTTTGTTGTGTTTTGTATTTTGTGTGTCCTTTTAATTATTTCATTAAAGGCTGTATTTTATCCATTTGCTTAATTAACTGACTTGTTGGATAACACATTCCTGCTATTTTCATTTTTTCAAAATGTGTATTTATTGCACAAACTAATAAAACATAAGCATTTTATTTGTGCAGCATGGAGAGTAGAGTAAAATTGAAAGCCGCAAAGAAAAACACAATATTAGAATTAGTGCTTTTTCTATATTCCTCCTAATAAAGAGTTAAGATAAGCTTGTCAATAAATTGTACTGTATGTACACCAAAATAATTTCACTGACAAATTCAACTCATCCTGAAAAAATAAGCCCTCACATGACTATGTCCACAAATAATAATAAAAAAAAGTTATGGCTTCTGTAAAGTGTCAGTAAAAAAGTGAAAAAAATGGTCATTAAGATCAAAACTGGCTGTGATACCAAAAGGTTAAACACATAAGTATGCTACAATATTCCACAAACCAAAATGCCACAAATACCAAACTTAAAATGGACATTGAATCAACATATGGTAATTTTTTAACCCTTAAAACGCTTACAAATTCTATGAAAAATGCTGCTGAACATCTCACTTAAAATCAGCATATTTTCCAGGTAGTTAGTACACACCCATATGGATCACAAATGATTGATCGGCATGTGTGCATGCTTATTACCATTTTTTTCTGGTGTCTCAAATATTGAATTTTGTTACTGATTAGTCTGTTTGTATTACAATCCAAGATATATGTATGACTCGCACCACAATTGTGGATACCAGGGCTATGGGGTACTCGGAACCGAGCCCATGGAAATCTATGGGAGTTGTCACGGGTAGCGTGGCTCGGTCCGTGGCCCTGGCAGTCAATGCGATGGGGAATATTTACAGGGGATATTTAGGATAGGTAGTTCGTGACGCCACCTGTGGTATCTGGTTAATTGAACCAGCGCTGCTATAAGGACTTTCACAGGGGATGTTATGGGGGCAGCTGGGTGGTAGTCTCCCACAGGTGAGACGGGTCCCTGGAAGTCTATGGTGATGATGATGCAGGGTATAGATAATAATTCAGTCACACACGAAATAGCTTCTTTTCATACCTTTTACTGGTAGATGGTTCACGTAGATCCCGGGGAGCTGGTCGGGGTGGAGAATGCACATTCGGGTAACCGCTGAGCAGGTTAGAGGCCTCCTTATCTTCGAATGTAGGTGAGTCCAACTTGCCTGAAGCGAAGTTAACTCTAAATCTCCAGCTTTCTCAATAGCTATACTGCCCGGCCAACGTTGTGGTGGAAACTTCTAAGTGGTGAAAACTAAGTCTATATTTGCTGATCAGGCTAGACTCCTGTTTTCCCTGTCTCCGGTTACGTATTGACACTTAGGGCTGCTCTCTGCGACCTGTAGTCCAGATGCCTCCGGTGTTCTTGTTACTAAGCTTGAAACTGTAGCAACGCTTCGGACCCCGGTGTCCGGCAATTTAATGCAGGTAATCCAATACCTGTAGCACTTCTCTAACTTCTCCACTGCGCCCTTCGCCCTGCTTCTGCTCTTTGCATAAGCACTTGCAGCTTTCGATGGAAATAGTCAGCTTTCTTCCAAGCTCGCTGAGCAGCTCTCAGTTTCCTCCTTGTTTCAGCTTCTACTGAGGTACTGATTAAGGGTAGCTCTGACTAGGCTAGGATGATGCACTTCACCCGTACTAGCCTCCACTTCTTTGTCAGGTGAGCTACGCTAGCTCTGCGAGGATTCAGTCCTCTCTCCTAGTCCAGACTGAACTGGCACAGAACTGCACTGTCTGAAGACAGGAAACTGACTGACTGATCTGAGCTCTTCTCAGACAGGAAACAGACTGACTCTGCTACGTGTCACCACCTCCTATACCCCTAGTGGGTGTGTCTGAAATTGTAAGTGAAGTGCATGAATAGCAAGCTTTTGTGGTTACCTTCCTGTGCATTCTCCTGGATTTTATGTGTGTGCCTGCGTAGCTGGGCTACACATGTACACATTACCATTATTTACATATCATCTGCCTTTATAGCTTTGAGTGCTTATGTACATATAGATTCTTCCTGTTCCCTTGCAATTTCAAATCATGAGAACTTATCCTAAGGCAGGGCCTGTTTTAGACAAAGTGGGGCCCTGGGCAAAAGTTTAAAGTGGGGCCCCAAATGCTCACATATTGCACCATCACACAAACATTTTGGCTGTATTTACATGAGCTGAGTTCAGGCCGTTAAATAGGCGTGATTGATAATTTTGAAGTCATTCGCCGCTTGTTTCCCGGCCTCTTTACACCGGCTGAGGAACAATGATGGGGACAGAATGATTACTAGTAGATCAATCTGTCCCCGTACAGTATCATGTTATCAGCACCATATCTGCAGTTTTCACCGGACGATGTGCTGCTGAGAACAATGATTTCTGATTTAGCATAAACAATCCAATCACCTGATAAATAGGCCGCATTTTGGTCGTTCGTTGGGCGATTGCTGATGTTTACACATAAAGTCTCCCAGTATTGCTACGAGTATTTATAAATGTGGATGCTAAACACACACAGTTTGTGACGCACACGTATATACAAACTGCATGTTACACACACATGTAGCACTAACATACACATAGAGCGCATACATAAAGATAAATGTATACACAGAGGACATATGTACAGAAACGTAGGTACATACAGATACATGTATAAAGAACCCCTACATAAACATGCATACACAAAGCTCATACATACCGACACATGCAGGGATGCAGCACATATATACTGACATATGAATGCACAGAGCATATACATGAGTCGCCCGCCAGAACCGTGGGGTATTCGGATCCGAGCCTATTAACTTCTATTGGGGATGTCATGGCAGCACAGGTCGGTCCGTGGCCCTGGGCGCTCACCATAAATGGGGGATATTTACAGGGGAATAAATGTTCATGTAGTTGATCGTGACGGCCACCTGTAGTACCTGGTCAGAGTGACCAGCGCTGCTGTGCAGATCCTCTGGAAGGGATGGTGTTGTGCAGCTAGATGTTAGGCCTCCTACAGGTGAGGCTGTGTCCTTCCAGGGCAGGTAGATGTATAGGGATGCAGGACGGAGGGGAACCCGGCAGGGTAGGGACAAGAAGAAGGACACATACACAAGTCACTTTGGTACCTTTATTGAAGATGTTGCAGGTACATCCCGGAGCACTGTAGGGTGAAGGGTGCACATCCAGATTCTCCCACTGAGTAGGTTTAAGGCCTCCTTGTTCCTTGCCTTTCCGTAATGATTTCTGGCCTGCCTGCAGCTGGGCCTAACTTAGTCTCTGTCTTGCACCCGGCTGACCTTGTGGTTGGACCTTCTCTTGAAGTACAGTGTCCCTGCTTGCAGGGCCCTGCTTGCCGGAACTCCGTATCTCCTGGCCCTGTTACGTGTCAGCTCTGTGGTGCTCCTGGGACATGTAGTCCTCCAGGAACTCCGGTTGTCTCCTACTGGGTCGTGGAGATCCCTGTAGGCTCGGACCCGGCGTCCGGTATATACTTGCTGGGATGAGTGGATAAGGCTCCTCTGCCCCTTTGCTACTCTTGCCTCTTGCCTTCGGCCTACTCGGGCCCTCACAGATCATACACACTGGCAGTTGATGGGCTGCCTCTTCTGCCACTCTCAGAACGTCGGCACGCTCCTAGCTCTCTACTGAATTGAGCTGAACTCACTCTACTGCAGACTGCAGCCTTCTGCTAGACTCTGCTCAACTCCACAGAGCTGCACTTCACTCTGCCTGAGAATACTCTTCTGAGCTCTGCAGAGTGTTCTGCTCTCTCTGAACTTCCTGCCTTTACCCTCCTTTTATATGCCTATCAGGCTCCCTCTGGTGGACTGAAGAGAGGGGTGAAGGTGTGTGTATGTATAGTGAGACCTCTAGTGGTTCAATCCTTCATGCACCCTTCTAGGATTTGTGGAACAGAGCGAAGCTGGGCTCCACAATCCCCCCTAGTAAAACACAGCACTCCTGGGCTGAAATACTTTTTCTACAAAGTAAAACAGTAAACATTAGACAAACTATACCTTCCCTTTACGGGAGGTGAGGCACTTGAACTGTTGCATAGACAAATAAATAACTATATACATAGGTACATGGGAAAAACAATTAGGGAGTGAGCAGCCGAAAAGTCCGAGTCTCTTTTGGAAAGATTGCTCAAAGGGTAATAGAAGAACAAGTAAATAATGTCCATTTCACTTGAATTGGCATGAAAAGCAAAAGACAAATTAATAAACAACTGATCTAGACATACTAGAAATAACGATATATTATAATTATGTACAATACCTCTAGGGTAACTATCTTCTTTTATTAGGAGGTTGCCTAGTCTTTATACCTTGCAGGGAGTTGTCCTTTCGTACTACGGGTCGATTTACGTAGTTCGGGGGTATGAGTGGCGTCAGTGTCCCTGTCTGTTCTACGTGCAGGTAGGTTATAGAATTGCCGTAACCTCTCTAGGGGACTGGGAAGTATACTTTGGGCTGGGTTGTTCGGTTCTGTTTCTGTAGGGGATCCTTCTTTCTGAGATTCTTCTGGAGCAGGTTCCTCTGGAACAGACTCTGCTGCGGCAACCGGCTCAACTTGATATAGAGGTTCTCCTTGTTGTTGATAGAATTGGAGTACTGGGATGATAACAGCTTGTCCAATTCGGGGCCAATCCGCTGGGAAATCTCCTAATTCCGTATGTATGACTGCTTCGCCATGTTCCTCCTTATTGATGACAGGTTCTTCCTCTTGGAGTTTTAACAGATCCGGACACAACTTTAGGTGATCTCTGGATACAGTTGTAGTCGTTCTTCCTCCATCCTTACTGATTAAACACGTTTTCCTGTTATCAAACCTTGAATTTAACACAGTGTAGGGATCTCTTTCCCACTGATCATTGTGTTTGTGCATCCTCCTCTTTCTTTTCAGCACGACCTCACCAGGTGTGAAGGGTTCTGCTGGCGCACACTTGTTGTAGTGAGTCTCTTGCTTGTCTCTCACCCGATTGAGACTATCTTCAACGCAGGCCTGTACTTTTCTGTACTGTTCCTGTCTGGTCGTAACCCAGTCCTCAGTAGTCACATCTGCTTCTGGTTCTACAACACAAAGCTCCAGATCCATGTACAGCTTTCCTGGTCTTGCCCGCATGGCTGGGGTGCAATTGGTGGAACTCACAGGTATGTGATTGTACAGATCTACCAGGTCAGGTAGTAGGTCTGGCCACTGATTTCTCTCCTCGAGTGGTACGGTCTTCAGCAGGTCAATGACGATGTGATTCATCTTTTCACAGAGACCATTGGTTTGTTGGTGGTACGGTGTGGTTCTTATCTTCTTACATCCGTACAGATGGCAGAACTCTTTGAACAATTCGGCTTCGAATGCTGGGCCTTGGTCAGTTAGCACCTGCTCAGGGTATCCATGGGGTCTGCAGAAATACTCTTGAAACGTCTTTGCTGCTGTCTCTGCCGTCAGATCTTTGACAGGGGCGACCACCAGGAACCTGGAGTAGTAATCCACCATAGTCAGGGCATAGGAGTATCCTAACCGGCTGGGTGACAACTTGACATGGTCCAGAGCCACAATTTCCAAGGGTCGAGTCGTCTTGATGGGTTGCAGGGGTGCCTTCTGGCTGCTGTAGTCCTTTCTTCTGAGGCCACAGGGTCCACAGTTTTTGCACCACCTCTCAATGGAGCTGCGCATTCCCACCAGTAGAAACGACACTTCAACAGGGTCTCTAGCTTCTTCCAGCCAAAGTGCCCCGCCTGATCGTGGTAGGCTTCCAACACCATCTGGATATCCATCCTGGGGACTACTATCTGCCATACCATCTCATGGGTTTTTGGATTGACGTACCTCCGGCACAGCTTCTCACGGTAGATGAACAGCCGGCTTCTCTCATTCCACAGCTGCCTTGCTTGTGAAGACGCATCCTTCTCCAGGGAGGAACCTTCTTGAGTTATCAGCTCCTTGATACGACTGACAACTGGATCACTGTCCTGAGTCTCCTTCCAGCTGTGGTGAGGTAAAGGGTTTAGCGTCTTACCGCGCTGCCTCCTGAAGGCTCGTTGCTCGAGGCTCATCCCATTCCTGTGAAAGGCAGGTAGTTCAATCTCTTCCAGGTCGTCCACTTCTTCCTCTATGTCCAACTCATGAGGCATCCTGGATAGGGCATCAGCGTTGGCATTCTTGCAGCCTGCCCGGTACTTGATTGTGAATTGGTAGTTTGACAGCCGAGCCATCCAGCGTTGTTCCATGGCTCCCAGCTTGGCTGTTTCAAGATGCGTCAAGGGGTTATTATCAGTGTAGGCAGTGAACTTGCTGGAGGCTAGGTAATGCTTAAACCTTTCCTTGATGGCCCAAACCAGCGCTAGGAACTCCAATTCGAAGCTGCTATAGTTCTCGGGGTCCCTATCGGTCGGGCGGAGCTTCCTGCTTGCATAGGCGATGACTTTCTCTAGGCCATTTTGCTTCTGACTTAGGACAGTTCCCAATCCTTCATTGCTGGCATCTGTATACAGCAGGAACGGTTGGCTGTAGTCAGGGTAGGCTAGGATCTCATCACCTGTCAGGATCTCCTTCATTTCTTTGAATGCCTCAGCCTGTTCTTTACCCAGTGGAACGGAGAATTTCTGCTCTTGAGGACTGTCCTACCAGGAGGTCTTGCAGAGACGCTGCTTTCTTAGTGTAGTCCTTTACAAACCTCCGTTAGTATCCTGTCAGTCCCAGGAACTGACGTACCTCCTTGAGGTTCTTAGGCTCTGGACATTTCTGGATGGCGGTGATCTTCTCGGGGTCTGGCGCTACTCCCTTTGAGCTGACAATATGTCCCAGATACTGTACCTTTTGTTTGAGCAGGTGGTACTTTGAAGGCTTCAGTTTCATCCCATACTGGGACAGTGACTCGAATACCTCCGCCAGGTGCTTCAAGTGGTCTTCATACGTCTTGGAGTACACAATTACGTCGTCCAGGTACAGTAACACAGTCTCGAAGTTGAGATGTCCCAGGCAACACTCCATCACTCTCTGGAACGTTCCAGTGGCACTGCTGAGTCCAAACGGCATTCTGTCGAACTCACAGAGTCCCATCGGGGTGGTGAAAGCCGTCTTCTCCCGATCCTCCTCAGTCACAGCTACTTGCCAGTACCCACTAGTGAGGTCAAGGGTGGAAAAGTAATTAGCAGACTTTAAGGCAGGTAGGGATTCCTCAATGCGTGGTAGAGGGTATGCATCTTTATGTGTAATGCGATTTACTTGTCTGTAATCTACACACATTCTCATACTTCCATCCTTTTTCCTGACTAGCACTAGGGGTGCTGCCCAGGGACTACAACTATCCCTTATCACTCCTGCTTCCTTCATGTCACGCAACATTTCCTTGGCTTTCTGGTAGAGTGCTGGTGGTATAGGCCTGTACCGTTCCTTGATGGGGGGATGGTTGCCTGTGGGGATGTGATGTTGTACCCCCTTAATCTTCCCACAGTCAAGTGGGTGTTTGCTAAAGACCTGTGTGTATTCCTGGACCACTCGATGTACTCCCTGTTTCTGGTGGGCTGGAGTGGTGTCTGTCCTGACATGGAGCTGCTGACACCAATCCTCCACCTTGGTTGCCGGGCCGTTATCCTCCACTGGTTGTGGGGAAGTTAAGGGCTCCGTCGTGTGAATAGAGTTATCTACAGCATGTAACTTGGCAACAATGGCATAACGTGGTAATTTGACTTCATCTTCTCCCCAGTTGAGAAGACGCACTGGCACCCTCCCGTTGCATACCTCCACTACCCCTCTGGCAGTTAAGAGTGTAGGTCTGTGTTCTGAACAAAGGGGTTCCACTACTGCTTGGTAGCTCTGTCCTCTCAGACCTATAGCTGCTCTACATCAAATAAGCATTTCACTCATTGGGGGTATCACAATGGGGTTCGGGTCTGTTACCCTTACATTACCTCACCACCAGTCAGTTCCACTTGCTGCTGGCACATCAGGGCCCGGATCGCCTTCTGGATCACTCTCTTTCGCCCTGGTCTGGCAACATTGGCGAGCTGTTGGAGTAAAAACACAACCTCCTCCAAACAGTTACCAACAATGTTAGTGCCTAAAACCACATTCAATCCATTTTCCTCATTAACAGTCTTCACTGTTGTGAATGGACTTGAAATGAGTTCTGAGCAGAGGCTCCCTCTGGTGGTTACAAGCGGTACTGGACTGTCCAGTGAAGATTGTGAGGATTGGGAATCAGGTGTTACTGACTGGTCTTATTTAAGGGAGTCGCCTTCCCATCAGGGTTGCCGGTGATCAATTGTTCTGGTCTCAATCCTTGATTTTTGTTTCCTTTGTAGCCTGCTGTGTCGTGTCTGCATCTCCTGCTAACAGATAAGACATTTTCTTCTTTTTGTTTTTGTGTTTGATTTTTGCATTTTGTCCTGCACTTCTGTGGGGGCCTTCAGGGTCCCCTCCGGGGGCTTTTGCCCTCTCAGTTTTGTTCAGCCACTTATGTTTTGTACATTTGCTTTTTCCAGTTTTTTCAGTGGCTGCTGTTTTGATTTTGTTACACCAGAGAACTAATTTAGGTGGTGGAGGTCGTGTGATCTCAGGTGTTTTTGAAATTAGTAGAGTTGGTGCTTTTCAGGGTTTTTTGGGATTGCAGTAAGTGCCCTTCCTATCCTTTTCTATTTAGATAGTTTGGGCCCCAACGTTTGCTCATACTATTTTCTGTCTGTGTCAGTATTTCTTCTTGTCTAACCGCCATTACATGTTTGGGGGCTTTCTATGTTCTTTGGGGATCTGCTCCGGGGCAGATAGCTTTCCTCTTTCTATCTTTAGGTATAGTTAGTTTCTCAGGCTGTGACGAGGTGTCTAGGACCAACGTAGGAACGCTCCACGGCTGCCTCTAGTTGTGGTGGTTAGTCAGGGTACTGCAATCTCATAGATTCCAACTGCTCTGGTGTATTGCCTTTTTTACCTGCACTCCTCAGCTACCAAATCATAACACTTCACTACAAGAAGTCCCTAGTCCTTTAACTCCACCCTCCCCACGTTTACGTCTACGATTTTAGCCCCCAGTAAGTCAAGAGGGAGGCCGTTAGAGGCGTATTCTGCAAAGTCAGGGTTTGGGAGTTGGAGACTGTCCATGGACCAGAACCTGTTATAAAGGATATCAGGTATGATGGTTACCTGCGATCCAGTGTCCAGCAGGGCAGGTATTGCGATCCCGTCCAGTATGATGGACAGGAACGGTCTTCCTCCCACAAACCTGCGGTTCCAATCGGAGGGGCCTGATGAGTCTATTCCTGGGTGCTGGCCCTCAGACCCAGGGTTTGCTCGTTTAAAGGACACTGGCGTGCGGTGTGACCTTCCTTCTGGCAGCGGTAGCAGACGATCCCTCTGTGAGGATGGCGCTGTTCGTTGGTCCTTCCTGGGGGTGGCGTTGCCCTCCTCTGGGGTGGCGACGTCCTCCTTCTCCTCCGGTTCATCCAGGGGACATCCTCAGGGCAGTCGGCTAGCAGGATCTTTCCTTCTGTCTCCGGTTCCGTCCGCAGTTGTAGGGCACTCAAACAGTGGCCAGGTTTTTGGTCAGCTGGCGCACTTCTGAGGTCAAACAGTCCAGCTCAGTAGGGGGCGCTGCCTGCGCTTTGGCTTCAGCAACCAGCGGGGAAAAGGTGGGGGCTGCTGGCGTTGGAATAGCCTCACCCTGGTATCGTTGAGTTGCCGTAGTTGGTGTTTCCAGGGGTTGCAGTCCTTTTATAGCCATGTCCTTAAGGGCATCAAAGGTAGCATCTGGATGAACCAAGGACCACCAACGCACAATCCTGCTTTCCGCTTGGGACCTCAGTCCCCGTACAAATTGTTCCTTTAGCATTTTATTCTCATTGGTGACGCTCATGGGATTAACCTGTCTGAGAGCTCGCAGGGCCCCTTGTAGTCGGCAGGCGTAGTCCCGAATGTTGTCCTCCGGTCTTTGAGAACATTGGTAGATCCTCATTCGGAGGTTGGTTTCGGTGCGGTCCTCAAAGATAGTTTGTAACTTTAGGAAAATTGCAAGCACTGACTCCTGGTCCACAGCTGACCAAGTCT
>JARQOD010000005.1:95077975-95187654 GCA_033576555.1 Oophaga sylvatica | reverse complement strand
AAGTCATGTGCTGCGATCAGGGTTTGGGTTGCGACATCTCTGGTTTGAACCTCTAGGGGCGCAACCGGTACACTTTCTTCACACGACACCGATTGCGTCTCCATTACTGTTAGCGATATAGACCGCGTCAGGGTTTGCGATCTATACTGGGTCGCATTTGGCGATATGGAAGTGGCTTTTACTTGCGATAGACCTTGGGTCGCATGTTGCGATGACTTTGACGGGGGCGATGCTGGGGCACAGCCGGATGCTGCTGAAGCTGGAAACGGGGACGCTGCGGTAATGGTGACGATACCTGCGTCTGGGACGGGGTCGCGGATGATGGCGACGTTCAGGGCATACCACCCCTTCATTCCCCAATGCCGCGTATAAGTGACTAGGTCGCCGTTTACTAAGTCCTCCCGGGATGGCCTTGTGGCAGGTGAGATTCCACGTCACGCCTGCTGACGAAGACCGCCGGGTAGAGGCCCGGTTCACGAATAAAGCCCCAGCCCTTCCGGAGCTGGAACTCAGTCACACACCCCTGCCGCCGCGGTTCCCGTAAGGTACCTTTGTCGCGACGGACAGTCTCCTTATCAGCAATCAGCTCGGCAAACTGTCGCTGGCGGTTCTTCTGGATTTCCCGCGCTTCCTCCTGCTGGCGCCTCTTTGTCTCCTCACGACTCCGCCATTCTTGCTCCCACTGGGCGGTGTAGGCGACGTCATCCAGGCGCGCCATTTCGTCCCAGTCCACATCTGGTAGTGACGGACAGGACCCCTCCGGTGTCCCTGCCGGGGACCGATAATCTGCTGCGGCCTCTTGGCCGGGCGGGCGTTCCGGGATCGGCTGTACCTCCTCAACCTCCTCCGCATCCACCGCTTCACCAGTGGGATCGGGAACGGTACTTTCGGGGGCAGCCTCCGGTTGCTCCTTCGCCTTGGGCAGCAGACTTTTCGGTACTTTGAATCGTGGGGGTTCGTTGAGGGGAGGAGACGCCGTGTTCGTCATCCGCCATTTCTGCAGGTTACAGCGGCGTCTCTCAATCTCCTCCAGTCCAGGTTGGAACAACTGCTTTAGTCGTGAGTTCTCCTCCTGGACCTCTAACAACGCCTGTTGCAGGTGCAGGATCGCATAGGCCTCGGATGCCGATGGCAGCTTGGCGGGGGCACGGGGCCTGCTTTCCTCCGCTGCTCCGCTCGGCTCCACACGTCCGGCCTCCATCATGTTCCAGAACAATCTCTTTTCTTTTGGAGACATCCGGTCTCTTCCGTGGAGGTGGGGTTTGCGTCGCCTCCTCCTCGCAGAGAAGGTGAAGAGGAGGCGGACCTCCTTCGCTGTAGGGCAGGACCGCATGTTGTAATAGCACTTTGAGAGGACAGGCATTTTCTTCGCGCCACAGGGGGGTAGACGCCCACGAAGGCACGCCCACCTTCTTCTCCAGCGCCTGAGGGCGCGAATATGGCGACAAAAATGGCGATTTTGGCGCCAAAAGTGCAAACAGTCCTTTTTCCAAAAACAAGTCCTTAGGCACGCAGGGCTCGCAATTTCGCGAGTTTGGTATCCTGTTCGTGACGCCAAGTTAGTTGTGTCGACCCGCCACCACAATTGTGGATTACCAGGGCAATGGGGTACTCAGAGCCGAGCCCGTAGAAGTCTATGGGGATTTTCACAGGTAGCTGTGGCTCGGTCTGTGGCCCTGGCGGTCTGGCGTATGTTGTTGGGGATTATATTTACAGGGGATAACTATATACAGTTCGTGACGCCACCTGTAGTGTTCTGGTAACATGTACCAGCGCTGCTGTAGATCTCTGAGGGGATGGTGATGCAGCTAGATGTCGGGTCCCCTACAGGTGGGACTGGTCCCTCAAAGTCTATGTGAGTAGTGAAGTCGAGTGCGGTTAAAGAACACAGTCTCACACGGTCAGCGTCTTTCCATACCTTTACTGGCAAGATGTCAAGGCAGGTCCCAGGGAGGCTGATCCACGGAGAGTGTATTTTGAGGCAGCAGCTGGACAAGTTAGGGGCCTCCTTTATCTCCAATATAACGAGTGCAACTAGCATGAAGCGTAGTTCCCTCTAATCTTCAGCAATGCTTGCTGTACCTGCCCAGTCAGCTTAGTGTTAGGGGCCTTCCTGTGAAGGAGCTGAATCCTTATGTGGTCCTGCAGAACGCTAAAGTCTTCACTCCCCCTGACCCCAGCTACGTACCGACTATAAGGGGCTTGTCTGCCGCGACCTAGGGTCCGGTAGATTCCTGGTTGTCCTGTCACTGTGCCTGAAGCAACAGTGACTCTTCGGTCCCCAGTGACCGGTAGAAACGTGCTGGACTTCTGCAATCCGTTAAGCACAATCTTATAAATCCACTTGCCTTTCGCCTTGTCCACGCTGGTAACATAAGCACTCTTATTAGCAAAGGGTCGAGCAGTCACTTCTTTCCTTATCCTTCCACTTCAAGTTCACCTCAGATGCTCAGTTATCACAGGCAGGAGCACGTCACTGTACCTGATACTGTCCTCTAGACAGGAATGCTGAAGTCTTTCTGTGCTGATACTTGTTCCTTCCTTCAATGTATGCTGAGGAGATGACACAGCTCTGACCAGACTAAGGCGTATTCCAACACTATACCAGACTCCACTTTCCAAGCTGATGAGATAGCAATCTAGACTCCTCCACTGTAGTCCAGACGCAGACTCTCCACGTCCTTACTGCCCGAAGACAGGAACCAGACTGACTAAAATCACTCCTACACATACCTTCTTGACCACTCCCTAGAGTATACTCCACTACCCCAAGGGTGTGTCCAACATGTGTAGAGTGAATGCATATTGAGCATTAAGCCGCTGCCTCTCCATACACTCTCCAGGGTACTGCGTGTGCCTACCACCAGGGCTACACACATGCTCTGGACACTGTTCTGTCAGACACAGCTACCCTTCTTGCCACAGCTTGTATTGATATGCCATCCTTGATGAGTTGCACTAGCTGAGCAACTTCTGTGGGTTGTAGACACAGCCTCATGCTACTGCACCTCTAGGGGTAAGAGTAATGACAAAATGCAAAAGTGACCAAAACAACAGCCAAAAAAGATGAGAACAGAGAAATGGTCTGTGGTCACCCCCTGCAGAACCACTCCTTTATAGAGGTTGTCTTGCTAATTGCCTATCATTTCTACCTGTTGTCTGTTATACATTTGCACAACAGTAGGAGAAATTGATTCACAATCAGTGTTGCCCCATACATTGGGGGAAATAAGTATTTGATCCCTTGCTGATTTTGCAAGTTTGCACCCTGACAAAGACATGAACAGTCTATAGTTTTAAAGGTAGGCTAATTTTAACATTGAGAGATAGAATATCAAAAAGTCCATAGTCCTCAATATATTATAATTCACACCCCATAGTCTTCCATATAGTATAATGCACCCCCATAGTCCTCCATACAGTATAATGCACCCCCATAGTAATGCATATTTTACATATAATATAATGCACCCCACATAGTACTCCATACAGTATTATGGCCACCATAATGTACTCACTGATTAAAAAAACAAAATACTCACCTTTCCTCCCCATACCACTGCTGCTACGATCTCCGCAGTATGTCTCAGCCGCTCCACTGCCTGGCACAGCATGGCACTATGAAGTGACATCATTGCACCCACTGGCTGAGACGTCAGATGGAGGGAGAGTAATGGGGAAGGGAGCGCGAAAGGCTTCCGTCCTCCATCATTGGTTTCAACAGTATTGGCATCCTGGATGCCGATAGAGTTGAATGTGTGATGCCGTGTGGGCGATATCCAGAGCTGGCACTGGCACCAGCCCCCCCCAACTAATGGGCCCCATAGCGATCTTATGGTCTGCCGCTATTAAGGGTACCCCACTGGCTGGGAGCCCCTGGCGGAGTGAGGGCCCTTGGCAATTGCCCCTTTTTTTTCCTCCAACGCCAGCCTTGTCCTAAGGATATGTGCAAACTGTGGCCTCTATTTATTAAGATTGGTGTTGTACATGCCAATTTCAATGAAGGAGAGTGAAGTAAGAAGCAACTGGTGCGCCACTTAATGAATCAAGCACATTTTAAAAGTAGCGGACACCTCCATGTGCCTAACCAAAGATCTTACTCCAGTCACGGACTGAAGTAAGATTTCTGAGGTAAAGTACGCCACATCTGGGTGTGGATTAGACTGGTGGGCATTGCCACAACCTTGTCTTGCCCATGATCTGCCCACTTTGTTGTAGCTGGCCATGAGTGGTTTTGAAAAAAAAAGTAGCCAAATTTTTGCAGAACTTCACATTGCCAGGCCCGGATTTAGAGGGAGGGCCAAGGAGCCTGGGCCCTGGGCCACCCACCAAGCGTGGGCCTCCCACCAATATAGGGATAAATATCTCAAAACATGTAAAATACACGTCTCTTTGCTGTGAACCGTTTCTAATGATAAGGAACATTTAACAAAATAGAAACTATTGAAAGTGTAGGGACCTGGCTATGGTCCTATATCTCAGTGGCTGGCGCAGAGCGGCAGAGTCATGGCACCTGACCTGCGTCAGCTTCCACTGACTTGGCTAGCCAGACTTCCTTAGTACCCTGTACCTAATGCTTAGCTTATGGCATGCGGCAGCCTTCTCCAATCCCAACAGAAGCTTCTACAGTAGGTGCTACCTATTCAGCTATATGATCGCTCCCTCGGATTAGATCAGATGAAAGTTTGTTCAGCTACCTTTGAGGAAGGAGGTGGAGCCACGATGTCGGCGTGAGAAGAGGATTTTCCACCGCGGAGTGCGGAGGGACGTCAATCTGGAATGGATCTTCAGTCACGCAAAACTCGATCTAAACACCGCTGTGACGTCACTGACCAGCTTAAAAAAACTGTCGCATCAAAGCGTGACTCCTTCAAAATTTATGAGAAGCAAGGCGAAGAGCTGTCTGGTTCATCTGAGTATGTTCAGACGATAACTTGACACAGGCGCCCAAACATGTGTCTCAATCCATTGCATTATGGCCATACAGAAGAAGTACAACTCAGCCCTTCTGAAAAATACGGAACAGAAACTTTCTTGCCTATCATTGATCAGTTTATCGCTTCTCTTGACCAATGTCTTCAAGCATATAAAGATATATGAAGCAAATTTAGCTTTTTTAGCCATCTGAAGGAACGGTCTTCAGACGAGCTTAAGGCCACAGCAGAGCAACTCGTCAGGTCTTATTCAGATGACTTGGACAATACATTTATCGATGAATTGTGTCAGTTTGTAACATTTGCCAATTTATTCACAGACAAGGCGCCAAGAGATATCAGCACTGAACTTTGAGATAGCTATAAGGATATATCTAATTTTGAAGGCAAAAATCTGCCGTGGTGAGCGTTCCTTCTCAAAACTCAAATTAGTTGAAAATCTTCAACACATATATATGCTTTGTCCTTAATCGATTTTCAACTAATTTGAGTTTTGAGAAGGAACGCTCACCACTGCAGTTTTTTACCTTCAAAATTAGATATATCCTTAGAGCTATCTCAATATTTGGGAAAGTGTCCTGCATACCCTTTTCCATGATAAGCTTGTACAAGAAAAGTTCAGTGCTGATGTCTCTTGGCGCCTCGTCTGTGAATAAATTGGCAAATGTTACAAACTGACACAATTCATCGATAAATGTATTGTCCAAGTCATCTGAATAAGACCTGACGAGTTGCTCTGCTGTGGCCTTAAGCTCGTCTGAAGACCGTTCTTTCAGATGGCTAAAAAAGCTAAATTTGCTTGATATATCTTTATATGCTTTTACAGTTCGATTTGCGTCGTCCCCTAATACAGTTTTGCTGGAGAGCTGTTTGTACAGTTTTGGAGAGCGGTCTGAAAGGTAGAAGGGAATAAACCGCTCCTCACACATCACATCCTATATCTCAGTGGAAGGAAGGAGCAGATTACTGGTCAAAAGAGCTTCGCTATGGTTTCTTCTATAAATAATAAAATGTGAGCCCAACGTTTCCATCACAATGAACATCTTTAGGGAGTTCCTTTGTTTGCTTTTGCATTTGGAGCCTGCAGATCAATGTTGCTCCAGAGTCTGGTTATTTACACACGTATTAAACACAACCAGATGAAGAAGGTTTTGCCACTATCATATCTCGTTGCTATGGCTACCAGATCCGAGGGACATATTGAGCGCGTGGTGACAAAGACGATAGCAAAAGGAACATCTATTATGTCGTGGTTTCCTGGTACACATGTCTCACACAAAATATCAAGTGAAAAATAAGTCAACAGGTTATCAACATTTCCTTTTATTTTATTCATTTATTTATTTATTTATTTATTTATTTATTTATTTAATTTTTCCCTTTTTTGAGAGGGGGAAGCTGCAGCCAGATGCTAAAACAATAGGTGATACATAAAATGCATTTTTGTTTGTGACCATTTTTCTTCTCTTTTGGTGCATTTGTTTGCTTTTTTGTTAAACACATGCATATATGTATAATCTGCGCTCAAAGACCATAGGTTGTCTGCTGAGCAAGATATCAGTAGCAATAAATATAATATATTTTATATGATATGAAGCAATAGTAATGAAAAAAAGAGTACACCTAAAAAGTTTGATTACCTTAGTAGATAAATGTCAGGAACACTGGTTCCCCATATGATTAGAGGATCAAAGGCACTCAGGATGTGCAGTGGACGGCTTCTTTGTTAAGTATAGTGAGAAAGTTCCACAGCTACCTTTATGTAGCTCCAAATACTCCAATAGAAGTGGCAAATGTGCAGAAAAATCCAAAATAAGAAAGGCAGCAATGATAGAGGCGCCGTCCCGGCCGGTGACAGGCGCCTCTGATGTATTCTGCCGCGTTGTAGCAAGACACGCTGGCAGCGTTACTGGAGTAGAAGCCGACAAGGTGCAGGAGGACCTGCGAGACTTTGCGTGACGTCACGGTCATGTGAGAAAACACGTGACTGGGCTAAGGAGCGCACACAGGACCACAAGTCCTACGCGTTTCGGAATCGCTGATTCCTTCCTCAGGGATGGTTCCATGTGTGCACTGTGCGCTTATATATCTTGTCAAGAGATGGCTGCTCCATAGTTTGCTGCGGGAGGATCGTTACACTTAACCCTCCCAGTGCTTGTATACTCTTAGTGTCTTGCAAAAAGTTGTTGCTTTCTTATTTATTGAAAGCAAATAATTCAATCTCGTTATTAAGCCATTAGGCATCAGGGTATTCATTTCAAAAATCATTTCGCTCTCTTCCCGGGACATTTGGTGAATAAAATGATGACCTCTCCTCCAACTTTCATTAACTATTTTAATTCTGGTGACTTTGATGTCTTTGATTGAACCACCGTTTAATTTTCATTGTTTGCAGTACTTTGATGAAGGTCCGGATGGGACCGAAACGTTGGTTTTGGCTGCAATAAATTTATCTCATTTATCCAAAAGTTGAGTGCCAAGTTTTTCTTCACATTACTTCTGGGTTGGGTTCCTACTTGAGCACCTTCCACGGTAGTGCCACGCTATATTACTATATTTGATTGAACCACCGTGATATTTTAAGAAATGTTGGGATAAAGGGTGCCCTCTGAACTTGTTCCTAATGTTACGTAGATGTTCCCTGATTCTGATGCTCATAGGGCGTATAGTGCGTCCTATATACAGTTTGCCACAAGGGCACATGATCCCATAAATGACCCCTTGAGAAGAACATGTAACGAAATCCTTAATTTGGATTCCTGTTTGTTGATAGGTTAATATAAATTGTTTTTTAGTGCCCAGTTTTTTGCACGGTAGGCATTTATGGCATGGGAAAAAGCCAGAAGGGAGGTGTGAGTTCGTAGAGACAAGAGATGGCGGAGCACAAATCATAGGGGCCACCATGTTGCCTAAATTATTGGCCTTTCTATAAATGAATCTTGGTCGTTCTGGCAAAGTATTGCCAATAATTTTGTCTTCCCTTAAAATGCCCCAATGTTTATAAACAATCTTTTTCAGAATCTGACTTTTAGCGTTACATTGGGTGATGATGGGAACATTGTCATTTACTGAAAAATTATTATTATTCTTCACATGTGTAATTTTCGGTTGGAGAAACAAATCCCTTGTAGGCTTTCCTACTGATTCCTTAGTTTTTATTAGCAGATCTCTGTCATATCCTTTTTGTTGAAATCGTTCAATCAGGTCATTAGCTTCTGATTCAAAATCCTCCCTTTTAGAGCAATTCCTATAGGCTTTTATGAACTGGCTTTTTGGGACATTCAAAAGCCAGCTCTGGAGATGACAGCTTGCCAAGGAAATATAGTTATTGGAATCAGTAGGCTTGTGGTACATCTGAGTATGAATTTTGTTCTCTTCAATCATAATTTTTAAATCTAAAAAATTTACCTCTGTGGTACTGGTGGTGGAAGTAAAATAAAATAAATACAAATTTTTATTTATTAATAAAATCTAACAATAAAATGAGACCACCAGACCAGATAAAAATTGTCATCAATAAAACGCTGCCATAGGACCAGGTTCGCACGCAGACCACCATCAATATAGATGGTTTCTTCTTCCCATTTGCCAACATATAAATTCGCATAGCTGGGTGCGAACCTGGTCCCCATGGCAGTACCCCACTGCTGTGAGTAGTAGTTTGAAGCGAAAATAATTGTGGGTCAAAATAAAATTATTGGCATCTAAAATGTAGTCAATCTGATCGCTTGGTATGGTAGCATCTTTGGACATAAAATGTTTAATTGCTGAACAGCCTTTGTCATGTTGAATTATGGTGTATAGGGAGGAGATGTCGAGAGTTCCAAGTATATAATGATCCTCCCATTGGACTGTTTGTAGAATTTATAAAATATGCGAACTGTCCTTCAGATGGAATGGAAGTCTCGGACATAATTTCTGTAGATGGCAATCTACAAACTTACCGTATATACTCATGTATAAGCCGACCCGTGTATAAGCCGACCCCCCTAATTTTGCCACAAAAAACTGGGAAAAATTATTGACTCATGTATAAGCCGGGTGTATAAACTGCCCTCCTGCTCTGTGCTGCCCCCGTCCTGCTCCTTGCTCCCCCATCCAGCTCTGTGCTCCCCCATTCTCCTCTGTACTCCCCCCTCCTGCTCCGTCCTCCACTGTGCCCTCCATCCTCCCCTGTCCTGCTCCATGCTTCCCCCGTCCTCCTCCACGCTTCCCCGTCCACCGATCCCCCCCCATCCTGCTCCATGCTTCCCCCGTCCTCCGTTCTCCCCCATCCTCCTCTATGCTTCCCCCGTCCACCGATCTCCCCCCCCGTCCTGTTCCATGCTTCCCCGTCCTCCGTTCTCCCCCTGTCCTCCTCCATGCTTCCCCCGTCCTGCTCCAGCTTTCCCCGTCCTTCTCTATGCTTCCTCCGTCCACCGTTTCTCCCCCCCGTCCTGTTCCGTGCTCCTTGTCCTCTCCTCCATCATACTCACCCCTCCCCGTGCCATCGCTGAGCGTCCCTGCAATCCTGCGTTCTCCCTGTCTTCCTGCAGCTCTCTCCAGCACTGAGCGGTGATGTAATACCGCTCATTAAGGCCATGAATATGGAGGCGACGCCCATGGGAGTGGCGTCGCGTGCAGACTTTAGTCTGCTCCACATATTTCAAATCCCATATTTCAAATTACAGATTTCTAATTACACTACTGTGAATTAGACTAGAATTCTAGAATGCATTTGGCCACACATGAATCCTACAGCATTGTCATCATCACATTGTGACTGAGATGTTCTTCTGTTCCCACAGGTATGAAAACCCCAGCTTTTCTATGCTCCTGAATGCATCATGTATATTGCTTTGTTAATGGTATGAAAACCCCAGCTTTTCTATGCTCCTGAATGCATCATGTATATTGCTTTGTTAATGGTATGAAAACCCCAGCTTTTCTATGCTCCTGAATGCATCATGTATATTGCTTTGTTAATGGTATGAAAACCCCAGCTTTTCTATGCTCCTGAATGCATCATGTATATTGCTTTGTTAATGGTATGAAAACCCCAGCTTTTCTATGCTCCTGAATGCATCATGTATATTGCTTTGTTAATGTTTTGAAAACCCCAGCTTTTCTATGCTCCTGAATGCATCATGTATATTGCTTTGTTAATGGTATGAAAACCCCAGCTTTTCTATGCTCCTGAATGCATCATGTATATTGCTTTGTTAATGGTATGAAAACCCCAGCTTTTCTATGCTCCTGAATGCATCATGTATATTGCTTTGTTAATGGTATGAAAACCCCAGCTTTTCTATGCTCCTGAATGCATCATGTATATTGCTTTGTTAATGGTATGAAAACCCCAGCTTTTCTATGCTCCTGAATGCATCATGTATATTGCTTTGTTAATGGTATGAAAACCCCAGCTTTTCTATGCTCCTGAATGCATCATGTATATTGCTTTGTTAATGGTATGAAAACCCCAGCTTTTCTATGCTCCTGAATGCATCATGTATATTGCTTTGTTAATGGTATGAAAACCCCAGCTTTTCTATGCTCCTGAATGCATCATGTATATTGCTTTGTTAATGGTATGAAAACCCCAGCTTTTCTATGCTCCTGAATGCATCGTGTATATTGCTTTGTTAATGGTATGAAAACCCCAGCTTTTCTATGCTCCTGAATGCATCGTGTATATTGCTTTGTTAATGGTATGAAAACCCCAGCTTTTCTATGCTCCTGAATGCATCGTGTATATTGCTTTGTTAATGGTATGAAAACCCCAGCTTTTCTATGCTCCTGAATGCATCGTGTATATTGCTTTGTTAATGGTATGAAAACCCAGCTTTTCTATGCTCCTGAATGCATCGTGTATATTGCTTTGTTAATGGTATGAAAACCCCAGCTTTTCTATGCTCCTGAATGCATCGTGTATATTGCTTTGTTAATGGTATGAAAACCCCAGCTTTTCTATGCTCCTGAATGCATCATGTATATTGCTTTGTTAATGGTATGAAAACCCCAGCTTTTCTATGCTCCTGAATGCATCATGTATATTGCTTTGTTAATGGTATGAAAACCCCAGCTTTTCTATGCTCCTGAATGCATCATGTATATTGCTTTGTTAATGGTATGAAAACCCCAGCTTTTCTATGCTCCTGAATGCATCATGTATATTGCTTTGTTAATGGTATGAAAACCCCAGCTTTTCTATGCTCCTGAATGCATCATGTATATTGCTTTGTTAATGGTATGAAAACCCCAGCTTTTCTATGCTCCTGAATGCATCATGTATATTGCTTTGTTAATGGTATGAAAACCCCAGCTTTTCTATGCTCCTGAATGCATCATGTATATTGCTTTGTTAATGGTATGAAAACCCCAGCTTTTCTATGCTCCTGAATGCATCATGTATATTGCTTTGTTAATGGTATGAAAACCCCAGCTTTTCTATGCTCCTGAATGCATCATGTATATTGCTTTGTTAATGGTATGAAAACCCCAGCTTTTCTATGCTCCTGAATGCATCATGTATATTGCTTTGTTAATGGTATGAAAACCCCAGCTTTTCTATGCTCCTGAATGCATCATGTATATTGCTTTGTTAATGGTATGAAAACCCCAGCTTTTCTATGCTCCTGAATGCATCATGTATATTGCTTTGTTAATGGTATGAAAACCCCAGCTTTTCTATGCTCCTGAATGCATCATGTATATTGCTTTGTTAATGGTATGACTTGCTCACCCATCTTCCTGTGCACATAATTGTACTCCATACTTCTTATCTTCACCACACATCTGAGTGGTCTGTGTAATCCCTACCCCCTTTTATGACCTTTCCTTAACTCTGCATTTGGCCTGAGCAGTCCCAGCCCACTTTCCACTCACACCTGATTGCCATTAGCTGCATTTATATTCAGTGCAATGAGTCTACTCCAGACTTTAGTCTGCTCCACATATTTCAAATCCCATATTTCAAATTACAGATTTCTAATTACACTACTGTGAATTAGACTAGAATTTGACTGGAATTTGGCTGCAAGGTAACAGATTATAAAACCACTATGTTTCATTTTCTTATCACTTTCACCCCCATCCTCCTTTCTTTCTTCCTATCCCCTGTAATCCCCCCACCTAGTAAGGAATTAGTCATTTCCCCCTCCATTCTCCCCAGCCATCTCACCTTTCCCACAGAACTGTTCCTCCACATACAATCCTTTTCACCAAGACACACACGGCCACACCATGGCTTATCCTGCTCTCACCTTCTAACGCTCTGTCTGCTACTCCTCATCGCTGGCGATGTATCCCCAAATCCTGGCCCTCCTCATCACATCCCCACACTCATTTCTAACACCCTGCCACGATCTTCCACACGTTTTTGCAACCCTGTCAACCTCATACCTATCCATCCACACCCCCCTCCCCCAGTCCCCCTACCCGGAGCACTATGGAACGCACGCTCCGTCTGCAATAAACTGTCATTTGTCCACGACCTCTTTATCACCAACAAACTCTCCTTCCTTGCCATCACTGAAACCTGGCTCACCCCCTCTGACACAGCCTCTCCAGCTGCGCTCTCCTATGGCGGATTTCATCTTTCTCACACCCCTCGCCCCAGCAACAAACGTGGTGGAGGAGTTGGCTTACTCCTGTCTGATACCTGCTCCTTTACCCCTATTCAAATTCCACCCTCCGCTGCTATTCCCTCGTTCGAAGTGCACTCCGTCCGCATCTATTCCCCCTCCAACCTCCAACTGGCTGTCATTTACCGCCCCCCGGAACTAGCCATCTCCACCTTTCTCGACCACTTCACCACCTGGCTACTCCATTTCCTCTCTGCTGACATCCCCACCATCATCATGGGCGATTTCAACATCCCCATTGACACTTCCTACCCCGGCTACCTCTAAACTTCTTTCGCTCACAGCTTCCCTTGGCCTCACTCAATGGTCCTCTGTGGCCACTCACAAAGGCGGTCACACGCTGGACCTTATCTTCACCCGTCTCTGTTCCCTCACTAATCTCACTAACTCCCCACTCCCCCTGTCTGACCACAACCTACTGACATTCTCTTCCCTCTCCTCTGTTAGTACGCATCCCCCACTCCACAAACTCACCCACCCTCGCAGAAATCTCAATCACCTCAATTTACAATCGCTCTCTGAGTCCCTCCTCCCTCTCACAGACATAGCCTCACTTAATGACACAGATGCTGCTGCCACATTTTATAACACCACAATAAAAACCACACTTGATTCGGCCGCCCCCCTCATGCAGAGCAAAACTCGTACAATCAACAGGCAGCCCTGGCTGACCGGCCTGACCAAAGAACTGAGACGGGCTTCCAGGGTTACCGAGCGGAGATGGAAGAGAACCCACTCCATCGAGCACTTCAACGCATACAAGCAGTCCCTTGCCAGCTTCAAGTCCACGCTCTCTGCCGCAAAACAAACTTACTTTGCATCTCTCATTGTCACGCGGTCTTATGATATGTGTACGATGTCAGTAAACTATTCTTAAAAGAACAACACTCTATACAACATATAGATTAGCAACATCAGCATGTAAATATAGAATAGATTTACCTGACACGATATCCGTTGAACTCAGGGTTAATCTTGAGGACTTGATACACTGTCACAGGAAAGAGGAGGACCGGGGGTCTAACCTGACCCTAAACTGGGGTCCTAACTAATCCCTCACCTTGGAGGTACTGATAATGGTTCAGAGGTCCAAGTCTCCAGCCTAACCCTGTCTCCTATCAGTCCCTGAACCCTGTAATCAGTCCTAAGAAGGATTCTGATTACCACCAAAGGGATATGGGCTGATCTCTGCTAAATACACAGATTAGACATATAAGACAGACTGGAGAAAACACAGACTTGCATACACACTCAAACACAGAAGGAACATAAATGATCTGGGATATTAAACTCTAAGCAAGGTGAGCTTAAAACAACTAAGGAGCTCTTTAACTTAAGTCTATACAGATACAATCCTATCTGTGGTCTGCATGAAGAATTTCACTGGCAACTCCCAACACAGACAACCAGAGATTTAAAGGAAACCAATCAACAAATAATTAATTGCAGCCGGGAGAAAACTGCACCCAGTCCCAGAACTGAGCACAGACAGAATTAACTCCCTAACTGCCAAACACAAAGAAACAGCAACTCAGCTGTGAGAAGTCAGAATGTGCAACCGCGACGATCTTCGTGGCGATGCACACATGACAGTACCCCCCCTTCTACGAGGGGCCTCCGGACCCTCAGGGCCAGGTTTGCCCGGGTGAGTTCTGTGGAAGGTCCGCACCAAACGATCTGCGTTAATGTCAGACGCAGGAACCCACGTCCTCTCCTCTGGACCATACCCCTTCCAATGCACCAAGTACTGAAGGGACCGGCGATTCAGACGTGAGTCAATGATCTTTGACACTTGAAACTCCAAGTTACCATTGACCACCACTGGAGGAGGAGGTAGAGGTGATGGTATGACTGGTGCCACGTACCTCTTAAGTAATGACTTGTGGAACACATTATGAATTTTAAACGTAGGAGGGAGGTCCAGACGAAATGCCACAGGATTAATTATGGAACTGATCCTGTACGGCCCGATGAATCTGGGGCCCAGCTTCCAGGAGGGAACTTTAAGTTTTATATTCCTGGTAGACAACCATACCAGATCGTTCACATTAAGATCTGGACCAGAAACTCTCCTCCTATCAGCCATACGTTTATAACGGTTCCCCATAGCACTCAGATTATTCAATACACCTCTCCACACTGAAGCAAGTGACGACGAGAAACGCTCCTCCTCAGGAACCCCAGAAGGGCCCCCCCCATTGAATGTACAAAACTGGGGATGAAAACCATATGCCCCAAAAAACGGGGACTTACCAGTGGACTCGCTCCGCCTGTTGTTAAGAGCGAACTCTGCCAGAGGCAAGAAAGAAGACCAGTCCTCCTGGTTCTCTGAGACAAAACACCGAAGATAAGTCTCTAGGCTTTGATTCAGACGCTCTGTCTGACCATTGGTCTGCGGATGAAAAGCCGAGGAAAATGACAATTGCATCCCCCGACGTAAACAAAATGCCCTCCAAAACTTGGACACAAACTGAGACCCCCTATCTGACACCACATCAGAAGGCAACCCATGAAGTCTCACAATCTCCCCAATGAACACCTGCGCCAGAGTTTTAGCATTAGGGAGGGCAGGAAGAGCAATGAAATGTGCCATCTTACTGAACCTGTCAACAACCACCAGTATGACAGTCTTCCCTGACGACTGAGGAAGGTCCGTGATGAAGTCCATAGACAAATGAGTCCATGGACGCTCCGGAAGTTTCAAGGGTAAGAGGGTCCCAGATGGACGGGTATGAGGGGTCTTAGAGCGAGCACAAACCCCACAGGACGCGACAAAAGTTAAAACATCTTTATTAACGTTAGGCCACCAAAACCGGCGAGAAAGGAGATCTAAAGTAGCCTTACTCCCTGGATGTCCTGCTAAAGCAGAATTATGATGTGCCTCAATAACCTTTTGTCTCAACTGATTTGGGACAAACAGTCTCCCTGGAGGTCCTGCAGGGGCGTCCCCCTGAGCCTCTAACACCTCCTCCTCAAGCTCAGAACATACAGCCGACACTACCACCCCCTCCTGAAGGATGGGAATCGGGTCATCCATTTTCCCGGCACCTGGGAAACTGCGAGACAAGGCATCCGCCTTAACATTCTTAGATCCAGGGCGATAAGTGACAACAAAATTAAACCTGGTAAAAAAACAACGACCATCGAGCTTGTCTGGAATTCAGACGCTTAGAAGATTCCAAATACAGCAGGTTCTTGTGATCAGTAATGACGGTGACGGGTGGACTGCCCCCTCCAAAAAGTGACGCCATTCTTCAAAAGCCAACTTAATGGCCAAAAGTTCCCTATTGCCGATATCATAATTCCTTTCGGCGGACGACAATTTTTTAGAAAAGAAAGCGCACGGATGCCATTTACCAGGGGACGGACCCTGGGACAATATTGCACCCACCCCTACGTCAGACGCGTCCACCTCCACAACGAACGGCTGTGATGCATCTGGTTGGATGAGAACGGGTGCCGAAGCAAAACATTTTTTCAAAGAGGAAAAAGCTTGGCAAGCTTTGTCCGACCATTTAGAAAAATCCGTCCCTTTTCTTGTCATGTCAGTGAGAGGTTTGACAACAGATGAGAAATTACAAATAAATTTCCGGTAGTAGTTAGCAAACCCCAGAAAACGCTGCAGAGCCTTAAGATCCTCTGGCTGATCCCATTCAAGCACTGCTCTCACCTTTTCAGGGTCCATACGGAAACCGGAGGCTGACACCAAGAAACCCAAAAACTGAAGTTCCTGTACGGCGAATACACACTTTTCCAGTTTGGCGTATAGTTTATTGTCTCGCAAGATCTGCAACACCTGTCTCACATGCTCCTGGTGAGACACAAGATCTGGTGAGTAAATTAAAATGTCATCCAAATATACGACCACAAACAGCCCCACCAGATGACGAAAAATGTCATTAACAAAATGTTGGAATACTGCTGGTGCAGTAGTCAGACCAAAAGGCATGACAAGGTTCTCATAATGTCCCTCCGGCGTGTTAAACGCCGTTTTCCACTCATCCCCCTCTTTTATCCTAATCAGATTATACGCCCCCCTGAGATCCAATTTAGAGAACCATTTGGCGCCAACAATTTGATTGAAGAGATCAGGAATCAGAGGGAGTGGATACGGATCTCGAACAGTAATCCGATTAAGTTCGCGGAAATCCAAGCAAGGGCGTAGGCCTCCATCTTTTTTCTTCACAAAGAAGAACCCCGCGGCCACTGGGGAAGATGAAGGTCTAATATGCCCTTTGGCCAGACTTTCCGAAATATAATCTTTCATAGCCTGCCTCTCAGGACCAGAAAGGTTATATAACCTAGCTTTAGGTAACTTAGCATCAGGAAGTAAATTAATAGAGCAGTCATACACGCGATGAGGAGGCAACTCCTGACACCCCTCCTCAGAGAACACATCCCCAAAGTCCTCCAAAAAAGGAGGCAAAGTACTAGGCACGACCGCACTGATGACTGTGTTCATGCAGTTACTTTTGCAAAACTCCCCCCATTGGCTTATATCTCTGGACTGCCAATTAATCACAGGGTTATGTTTAACCAACCAAGGAAGTCCCAACACAATAGGAGTAGGTAGACCCTCCAACACATAACAAGATAATAGTTCCCTATGTATTGCCCCTACCCGAAGGTCAATGTTATGAACCTCATGAACAAAGCTACCTTGGCCGAGAGGCCTGGCGTCAATGGAGAATATAGGGATCGGTTTGACCAATACACTCAGATGCATACCTTGAGCCTGAGCAAACTGAGCGTCAACCAGATTAGCCCCGGACCCACTATCAAGAAGAACAGAAAATCTCTCCACTCTCGTACCAACCACCACCTCCACTGGTACAAGGAACTGAGAAGAACTAGCGGACGAAATACATACTCCCAGGTTGTCGTCCACCACACAACCTGGGATTAACAGTTTTCCGGCGACTTTTTGCTCAACAAGGCACGGGATGGACATCCCCCAACAAAATGTCCCTCTTTCCCGCAGAAGAAACACCTTCTAGTCCTGCGGCGTACCGCCAATCCCCTCCTACGAAATGATGTCCCTCCCAACTGCATAGGCTCCTCCGAACAGACAAGGGGAACCTCAACATAAGGGACTTTAGTAGTAGGTGGAGTAACAACAGGGGGCGGAGTTACCTCGCACCTCTCCCGGAGCCGTCTATCAGTACGGATAGCTAGGGCCATAGCAGCCTCCAGTGATGGAGGAGAATCATACTGAGCCAAAACGTCCTTTAATTTGTCAGAAAGCCCATGACAAAACTGGCTCCTAAGAGCTGGGTCATTCCACTGAGTATCTGTGGCCCATCTACGGAACTCAGAAGCAAATTCCTCCGCCGGACGATCTCCCTGCTGTATCTTACGTAATTTTGTCTCAGCAAGAGAGACCCGATCTGGGTCATCATATACCAAACCCAGGGCAGTAAAAAATCGATCTACTGACTGTAGAGCCGGGGATCCCGGAGGAAGGGAGAAGGCCCAGGATTGAGGGTCCCCTTGTAGGAGCGAGATAACAATTCCCACTCTCTGCTCTTCACTCCCTGATGATCGAGGCCGAAGCCGAAAATACAATTTACATGCTTCCCTGAAGGTAAAAAATTTGTCTCGCCCACCAGTGAACCTGTCCGGGAGAGCTACTTTAGGTTCAAATCTGGTTTGCTCCGAGGGAGACAAAACTTTGGACTTAATGTCCGTCAGCTCCATGGATAATCCCTGCAACTGCAGAGCCAGCTGGGCTACAGGATCCATGGCAACTGGGAATAATTTTATGGGCCAGTGAAAATGTCACGCGGTCTTATGATATGTGTACGATGTCAGTAAACTATTCTTAAAAGAACAACACTCTATACAACATATAGATTAGCAACATCAGCATGTAAATATAGAATAGATTTACCTGACACGATATCCGTTGAACTCAGGGTTAATCTTGAGGACTTGATACACTGTCACAGGAAAGAGGAGGACCGGGGGTCTAACCTGACCCTAAACTGGGGTCCTAACTAATCCCTCACCTTGGAGGTACTGATAATGGTTCAGAGGTCCAAGTCTCCAGCCTAACCCTGTCTCCTATCAGTCCCTGAACCCTGTAATCAGTCCTAAGAAGGATTCTGATTACCACCAAAGGGATATGGGCTGATCTCTGCTAAATACACAGATTAGACATATAAGACAGACTGGAGAAAACACAGACTTGCATACACACTCAAACACAGAAGGAACATAAATGATCTGGGATATTAAACTCTAAGCAAGGTGAGCTTAAAACAACTAAGGAGCTCTTTAACTTAAGTCTATACAGATACAATCCTATCTGTGGTCTGCATGAAGAATTTCACTGGCAACTCCCAACACAGACAACCAGAGATTTAAAGGAAACCAATCAACAAATAATTAATTGCAGCCGGGAGAAAACTGCACCCAGTCCCAGAACTGAGCACAGACAGAATTAACTCCCTAACTGCCAAACACAAAGAAACAGCAACTCAGCTGTGAGAAGTCAGAATGTGCAACCGCGACGATCTTCGTGGCGATGCACACATGACACTCATATCCTCCCTGTCTCACAACCCTAAACAGCTCTTCAACACTTTCAATTCTCTACTCCATCCCACAGCACCTCCTCCCTCTCCTCTCATTTCTGCCGAAGACTTTGCCTCCTTCTTTAAGCAAAAGATTGATACTATCAGAGAAGGCTTTGGCCCGCAGCCCCCAATGCCCCTCTTAGCCACTCAGCCCTGTTCTTCCAAAACCAGCTTCACCACCATGACAGAAGATCAGCTCTCCACTCTCCTGTCAAGATCACACCTCACCACTTGCGCGCTTGACCCACTCCCGTCCCACCTCATCCCTAACCTTGCCACAGTCTTCATCCCTACTCTCACATACCTCTTCAACCTTTCACTTACAAATGGTGTCTTTCCTTCATCTTCAAACATGCCTCAATCACCCCGATCCTCAAAAAGCCCTCCCTCGACCCATCCTCAGCGTCTAGCTATCGCCCGATATCTCTTCTCCCCTTCGCCTCAAAACTACTGGAACAGCATGTATATCTTGAACTGTCCTCCCACCTTTCCTCCTGCTCCCTCTTTGACCGGTTACAATCAGGCTTTCGCCCACATCACTCAACTGAAACTGCCCTAACTAAAGTCACCAACGACCTACTAACCGCCAAGAGCAAGCGACACTACTCTGTCCTCCTTCTCCTGGACCTGTCTTCTGCCTTTGACACCGTAGACCATTCCCTCCTCCTACAGATTCTCTCATCTCTTGGCATCACAGACTTGGCCCTATCCTGGATCTCATCATACCTAACAGACCGAACTTTTAGTGTCTCCCTCTCACACACCACCTCCTCACCTCGCCCCCTGTCTGTCGGTGTTCCCCAAGGCTCAGTCCTAGGACCCCTACTCTTCTCCATCTACACCTTCAGCCTGGGACAGCTCATAGAATCCCATGGCTTGCAGTATCACCTCTACGCCGATGACACGCAGATCTACCTATCTGGACCTGACCTCACCTCCCTACTGACCAAAATCCCACAGTGTCTGTCTGCTATCTCAGCCTTCTTTTCTGCTCGCTTTCTCAAACTGAACATGGACAAAACAGAATTCATCATCTTTCCCCCACCTCATTCTACCCCTCCACCAGGCCTATCCATCAATGTCAATGGCTGCTCGCTTTCCCCAGTCCCACATGCTCGGTGCCTTGGGGTGATCATCGACTCTGCCCTCTCTTTCAAACCACATATCCAAGCCCTCGCCACCTCCTGCCGCCTCAAACTCAAAAATATTTCCCGGATCCGCTCATTCCTCAACCATGAAACACAAAAACACTAGTGCACGCCCTTATCATCTCCCGCCTCGACTACTGCAACCTCCTACTGTCTGGCCTCCCCTCTAGCACTCTGGCACCACTCCAGTCCATCCTACACTCTGCTGCACGACTAATCCACCTGTCTTCCCGCTATTCCCCAGCCTCCCCACTATGCCAGGCCCTTCACTGGCTTCCTATTGCCCAGAGGCTCCAGTTCAAAACCTTAACCATGACATACAAAGCCATCCACAACCTTTCTCCTCCATACATCTGTGACATGGTCTCCCGCTACCTACCTACACGCAACCTTCGATCCTCTCAAGATCTCCTTCTCGACTCCCCCCTCATCTCTTCTTCCCACAACCGCATACAAGACTTCTCCCGGGCTTCCCCCATACTCTGGAACTCCCTGCCGCAAAACATCAGACTTTCACCAACAACGGAGACCTTCAAGAAAAACCTGAAGACCCACCTGTTCCGACAAGCCTACAACCTGCAATGATCCTCAGTCTACTGAACCATCGCACGACCAGCTCTACCCTCTCCTAGTGTATTCTCACCCATCCCTGTAGACTGTGAGCCCTCGCGGGCAGGATCCTCTCTCCTTCTGTACTTGTGTGTCCCTTGTCTAGCACATGTTTATTGTATCTGTCTATATTTTTCCCTTTTCATATGTAAAGCGCCATGGAATAAATGGCGCTATATAAATGTATAATAATAATAATAATAATTTTACATGACCTTAATGAGCGGGTATTACGTCACCGCTCAGTGCTGAAGAGCTGCAGGAAGACGGGGAGAACGCAGGATTGCAGGGACCTCAGCAATGGCACGGGGAGGGGTGAGTATGATCCCAGCCACCGGCTCCTGCCGCGGCATCCCCTCCCCCCGCTGGTTTCTGCCCTATGACTCGTGTATAAGCCGAGGGGGCATTTTCAGCACGAAAAAAGGTGCTGAAAATCTCGGCTTATACACGAGTATATACGGTAGATAGATTGGCAGTTAGTCCACCTATGGCCGAAATTATGGGTCTCCCTGGTGGGTTGATTGCGTCTTTATGGATTTTGGGTAAATAATAAAAACATGTACCCTGGGGTGAGTAGTGTTTGCTTTTTTGCTTTTTTTCAATTTATTTCAAAATGGAGCATGCTTTAGGTAAGGAATTATTTTCACGCAATTTTGCATAGGGTTTCAAATATACCTGAAAAACAAGCAAATTAAAAAATTAAAAATATATATGAATAAAAAAACAAACAAAAAAACAACGCTTCTCAATGCGGTCGCTAAAAAACTGCGCACAACTATGTGTAAGGGAAAAGCAGGTATATATGGCCTGTAACTCATTAACCCATTAATGACAAGCCAAATTTTACAATTCTGACTAATGTCAATTTATGTGGTAATAATTCTGAAACGCTTCAACAGATCTCACTGATTCTGATATGGTTTTTTCATGATATATTGTACTTCGGTAGTGGCAACATTTCTTTGATATGACTTGCGTTTATTTGTAAAAAGAACAGAAATTTGGCAAAAATGTTGAAAATTTTGCAAGTTTTAAACTTTGAATTCTTATGCCCTTAAAACAATTCTTTTGTTAGGAAGTTATAAGGGTTAAAAGTTGAACAGCGATTTCTCAATTTTCCAAAAAATTTGCAAAAGCATTTTTTTAGGGACCACCTCACAATTGAAGTGACTTCGAGGTATCTACATGACAGAAAATACCCAAAAGTGACACCATTCTAAAAACTGCACCCTTCAAGGTGCTCAAAACCAGATTTAAGAAGTTTATTAACTCTTCAATTGCTTCACAGGAGCTAAAGAAACATGGAAGGAAGAAATGAACAAACGTTTTTTTCGCAAAAATTTTACTTTAGAACCAAATTTTTTTTTATTTTCACAAGGGTAACAAGAGAAAATGGATAAAAAAAGTGTTGTGCAATTTCTCCTGAGCATGCCGATGTCCCATATGTGGGTGAAAACTACTGTTTGGGTGCAGGGCAGGACTCAGAAGGGAAGGAGCACCATTTCACTTTTTGAGCGCAAAATTGTCTGGAACCGATAGTGGACGCCATGTCTTGTTTAGAGAGCCCGTTATGTGCCTAAACAGCAGAAACCCACCATAACTGACCCCATTTTGGAAAATACTCCCCTCAAAATGATCATGCCTGTATCGCCAATATAAATGATATATAAGTTATATAAATTAAAAAAAATATTATGTAACAAGACAGTCGTAAAAACAGTCAAACTAGGATGAATGGTCAAAAATGTTTATGTGAGTAATCAAGTCCTGGAATTAATTGTCAGATGACCTGACTTTTTTCAAGAACATTTGTGGGGTCCACATTCTGGAGTGTACAGACGTGGGTACGTGGATAAGAATTTGAATAGTAGTTTGGTATGTGATTGATCAAGTCCTAGAATTGTCAGATCACCTGACTTTTTTCAAGAACATTTGTGGGCTCCCCCCTCTGTAGTGTACAGACGTGGGCAGGAAGACAAAGGAAAGATATATATCTTTGTACCGTGTTAGTCAGTAGATAGAGGTGGACAAGAATTTGTCTGAATAGTAACTTGGTATGTGATAGATCAAGTCCTAGAATTAATTGTGAAATGGGGTAAATGTGACTTACTGATAAAAATATTCTCTTCAATACTTGTTTCATAAAATTACTCTACTGGGGCCCACTAAGCAGAAAATATAAATTATTTGGAAAAAAAAACTAATAATTGTAAGATGTGTGGTAGGTCTCAAAACAGGGAAAGATACAAAGGCCCAGTTGGGATGGGAACATGGTCAATAGTACCAGAAATCACTCCTACTACCATGCATTTTTCAAACCTGGCATCTTTTTTGGGGATACTTTTGGGTGGCAGGGATGGGGCAAAGAAAATGGCGCTCTGCAAGTCTCCGGACATCCTCGGACTCGAAAGCTTGCTATTGTACCATCGAGTCATATGAGACACTCAACAATTTTCTCCTGGAACTGGAGAAAAGTGAGTGGTCCTTAGGATTTTTTGTACAGGACAAAACTGTTGTAGGGAGCAATCTTGATGAGATAGATTGCTACCTTTTCATACCAAGTCCTGGTCTTACCAGGTATGATTGAAGCAGCAAGTCTGACAGGTCAACGCCACCCATGAATTTATTGTAATCTGACGCAGATTGGTTTCTGTTTGTCTCTGGTTGCGCCCCTTTCTCTGACCGTCACAATGGTGTCCTCATGCAGTGTGGTCAGCATGTAGATGTCCTTTCTGTCATTCCACTTCACTGCAAGAAGTTGGTCACTTGTAAGTGAGAATGGCGCTCCCTTCTCCAAACGTCTGAACACCAACTGTGATGGAAGCCCCACTCAGTTTTTCCTGACTGTCCCACAGATCCCTGTATTTGTAGCGTGGAGAGATTTGTTCAGGGGATTCTCGTGTAATAGGTGTCCATATACACGTGGTACCCTTGATGGAGGAAGGGCGTCATTAGCTCCCAGTCAATTTTACCTGGGATGCCAATTGTCTGGGGGCAGTTTGGGGGGCTAATTTGACCGTAAAAACTGGCTCTGATCATGTTCTCCGGGTTCTCAGCTACGAGTAGTCCCAGTAGCGGAGACTCTTGAGATTTTTTGACTCTGGGGGGCGCTATACCCTTATTTATCAACGCCGTTAAAAAGCAGCACTGAGGAATAAGTACCCTTAGCTGCCATCATTAAAAGGCGTTTTGGAGGTCATTAAGGTGACTTCCCATCTACAACATGTGACCACTGCAGCTAATTACTGGCCTCATCAGTGATTCTGAGGTAGATTTGCATGAGGCTACTGAGGTCAGTGATTGGCTGCATTGGTGTACTGCTCTCCGTGGTGACATCACCAATGAAGCCATGTAAACAAAGACAGGGAGCAGCAGTGATGTGGCACAGAAATGGCAGGAGCTAAAAGAGAACCATTCACATACAAGGGTATGGAGCGAGGCCATATCCACTAGACGGGCTCTGGCAGGGAGTACGTATAACGCATGTGTGGCGCAGAGCTGCGCTTAGTGCCACAGATCCTAGAGGGGTGCATTAAAGGATTTCTCCACTAGAGGTCCTTAGAGCATACACACAGGTCTACCCTACCTTAGACCACCAGAGGGAGTCAAGAGGAGTCTAGCTAGAGAGTCCTGTGGTGTGAGACTTAAAAACAAGTCCGTCTGCAGAGGAGTTGAGAGAGGACAGCTAATAGCTCAGCAGTGGAACACTAGTCTCCTGCAAGCTAGACTCAAGTAGCTCAGGCCAGCGAGCTAGGAGCGTGCCGACGCTCTAGAGAGCGGCAGAAGAGGCAGCCAGCTAACTGCCAGTGTGTATAGCCTGGTGAGGGCTCGAGTAGGCCGAGGGCTAGAGGAGAGAGTAGCATTGGGGCAGAGGAGCTTTACCAGCTCACCCCAGAAAGCATATATACCGGACACCGGGTCTGAGCCTACAGGGATCTCTATGACCCAGTAAGACATAACCGGAATCCCTGGAGAACTACAGGTCCCAGGATCACCCAAGAGCTGACACGTAACAGAGCCAGGAGACACGGAGGCCCTACAAGCAGGGACTGTGTACTCCAGGAGAAGGCCCTACCACAAAGTCAGCCGGTGCAGGACAGAGACAAAGTTAGGCCTAGCTACAGGCAGGTCAGAAACTTACTACAGAGAGGCAAGCAACAGGAGGCCCTACACCTGCTCACTGGGGAAAATCCGGACGTGCACCCTTCACCCTACAGTGCTCCGGGATGTTCCTGCACTAATTCCAGTAAAGGTACGGAAGTGACTTGTGTGTGCTCCGATTCTTGCTCTGACCCGTCTGGGTTCCCTCCATCCTGCATCCCAACATCTACCTGCCCTGGAAGACTATAACCTCACCTGTGGGAGGTTTGCCAACTGGCTGCAGAATATCATCACTTCCAGAGGACCTGAGCTGCAGCGCTAGTCACCCAGACCAGGCACCACAGGTGGCGTCACGAATCACTACACGAACATTATCCCCTGTAAATAAATCCCCTTTTTGGTGAGTGCCCAGGGCCACGGACCGAGTCGTGGCTACCGTGACATCTCCCATAGAAGTCAACAGGCTCGGCACCGAGTACCCCACGGCCCTGGCGGGCGACTCACATGCATACCCTCCGGTCGTGGCTCAGAAAGCCGTGAATCCACGCAACACACAGTGCATGCGCCGGGGGGATTCATAAGTCTGCAGTCACTCTGTGTGACTGCAGACTTATCGATTTGGACCGGACAACCCCTTTAAGTGTGACTAATAAGCTAATTTCCTCTTTAACCAAGGGGACATTATCAGAGACTCTTCTCTGGGGGCGTTTTCCTTTTCACCTGTATGATGTGGCCCAAACATAAGAAAGCAGCATCATACAGTGTAGGGGGGGGGCAAAAAAAAATCAAATGCCCCCATAGAACATCACAACTGACTTTTTTCATGTGATCTGGCGAGACTGTAACTATATCACACTGAGATCCCTTCACTATTCCCTTCAATTTTCGGTCCACTTTGTCCTGTTAACCGCAGAGAGCAGCAGGACCTTATTTTAACTGGCTATTTGCATATAACAAGTATTCCAGAGCCCCTGATGGGCCCTAGAAAGTAGAAACACATCGGGTGAATACCGCAAGCCTGTGACTGAGGGTGAAAATTAAAAGCCGATGACTGAATCTATATGGATCACTTAAGTATACCCTGGTGTTTGTTTGTCGCAGTGGTCGACCATCTTCTATGGGTGAGACCAATCTGATTTATTCTCCCATTAGAGACACATTATGGATTTATTGGATGATATGAAATGAATTAATACAATGTTTTTTTAACCATACAGTTATACTATTTTCTAATTGGGTTGCTACTGATTTTCAAATGGGGCTGATCCTAATTGGGGTGTACGTTTAGAAGGGTAAGTATTAGCTCCAGTGCTGGTGGCATATAAAGGAGCACATACTTATGAGTCGCCCACCAGGGCCGTGGGGTACTCGGTACCAAGCCAATTGACTTCTATGGGGGATGTCACGGTAGCTATGACCCGGTCCGTGGCCCTGGGCACTCACCAAAAAGGGGAATATTTACAGGGGATTAAGTTTATTTGTCTTTCGTGACGCCACCTGTAGTTTCTGGTCAGGGTGACCAGTACTGCTGTGCAGGTCCTCTGGAAGTGATGGTATTAGGCAGATAGTTGGTCGGCCTCCTACAGGTGAGGCTGTGTTCTTCCAGGGCAGGTAGATGTTGTATATTTGAGGAATGGTGCTGGTGAATGTAGCAGAGAGAGATGTGCGTCGCTGAAATAATTCTAGGAAAACAGTCCATGTGCAGTTTCAGGGTTTATACTCACAGTCTTTGGCCAGTAAGACAGATGCCCGTCTGGTACTGTGTCCTCCGGGCGAGGGATTCAGCCACCCCCAGGTATATCGGTCACACTTGCCCAGGACTCCCGTTCTGTGTGTGTCCTTTCCTGGCCTTCTCTCTCTGTGCTGTTCCACTCCTCTCTTCCTAGCACCTCACCACGCAGTCTCTCAGTCCAGAAGCTGCAGACCCTGTCAGGTAACAGATTAATTCTGTGAGTCCTTGGCACTATATAGTTTCCTTCCTGGAGATAGTGCTGGTGGTTGGTAGCAATGACCCATAAAGTGATCACCACCGCTGGCTTACTAGCGGGGCCTGTAGGTTTCCCACTAGTCTAGGGGCCGGTCCCTGTTGGCCTGGTCTGGATGGGGCCACGGATGGAAATGTGCGCTCTCCGTGCCCTTGGACCCTTTCTCTAGCTCTTCAGAAGCTCCTCAGTCTTCTTCTTTCTCTTAGAGGATGAGATCCTATCGGCTAGCTCTCCTCCCCACCTAAGTGTTCTCTCTCTTAACTTCTCTTCTCCTCTTACTTCTGCCTAAACTCCACCCATCCATACACCCCTTGCTAACCAGCCTGGTCTGAGACCATCCTCCCGTAGGGTCCGTCCATATGACCAGCTGATATGGCGTGTGTTGGATGCAGGTGTTGGAGTCCTAGGGGTGCTACCTCCTTAGCTGGGAGTGGGGTGTCACACCTCTGGACGAGGTGCAACACCTCTGTGTCGACTGAACCCTCAGGGGCGCCACAATTACCTCTTGATGACAATCACATACGCCCACTACTTTCCACACTCTCCGTAATGAGTATTACACATCTGACTGGCAATGAGATGACTGAATTCACTATATATCTTGCCCTGTGATTGATGAGTGGAACTTGTGACATTTGTTTTTATAACGTCAAGTTTATCTCTTGTTAGGTCTCCTTTAAAGGGAATCTGTCACCCCATTTTCGCCCTATGAGATAGGGACACCGCCATCAGGGGCTATAAGCCCCCGATGTTACCTGAAAGTGAAGAAAAACGAGTTATATTATACTCACCCAGGGGCGTTCCGCCATCCGTTCGGGTCAGATGGGCGTCGCGGTCAGGTCCGGGTCCTCCCATCTTGTGACGAAGCCGGCGTGTTCTTTCTGTCCCTTCGCGGCTCCTGCGCAGGCGCACTCTCTGCCCTGGTGAGGGCAGAGCAGAGTGCTACAAACTAGTTTTTCTTCACTTTCAGGTAACATCAGGGCTTATCTACAGCATTACAGAATGCTGTAGATAAGCCCCTGATGGCGGTGGCCCTATCTCATAGGGCGAAAATGGGATGACAGATTACCTTTAAACTTATGAATTAAAGTAAAATTTTATTCCTTTTTTGCTGGTTTCTATGTAATTGAGTTGGACTTATCCATTCACATGTATTATCTAAACTTTATTTTTTATAGCAATGTTTGTCACTTACAATGCTCTGGATCTATCTCAGGTATCAGGTTATTTGCTGATAACTGGGATAGATCCAGAGTGTTGCATTACATTGCAGCTTTCCTTCTCTCTTGCGCTTAGACTACTTTCACACATCAGGTTTTTACAATCAGGCACAATCCGTCAAAGTTTAAAAAAGACTGATCCAGCGGAGATTGTAAAAAACTGACGCGACGGATCAGTTGTTTAGACGGATCCGTCATGAACTTTTGTACCTTGAGAAATGGAGAGAAAGAGATTGATTCCAGGCATGCTCAGAGTGCAAAAACCGAATCCGGTGGCCGGATCCGTCTTATTCCTGATCCGGCGCCCATAGAGTTCCATTGTAGCAAAAAGCCAGAAGCGCCGCATCCGGCGTTGTCCGGTTTTTGCCGCATACAAAAAAACGTTGCTAGAGACATTTTTTCCAGACGCCGAATGAAAATTTTTTCTGGATCCGGCAAAAAACAGAAGAAACGGGAGTCCATGCGGCGCGATCCAGCACTGACACAAGTCAATGAGAAAAAAATGGATCCAGCGGTAGATTTTGCCAGATCCGTTTTTTTGAAAAATAGCCGGATCCTGCCTGACGGAAAAAAACTGATGTGTGAAAGTAGCCTTATAATGTTAGAACGTGCAGAGAGTGAGGAGATCTCTTTGTGGTTAAGTTAGACCCATTAGGTTTTACCACATTATACTGAAAAAAAGGATTCTGACCTTCTCTGGGGTGTTACTTTTTTCCACCTGTATGATGGACTATGTCATGCAAGGTAAAAATAAACGCCCCCAAAGTTTACAATGCAATACCTCTGCAACGGAGAGGAGAATCTAAAAAATAAAAACTATAATTTATTCAGCTCTTCAGTCACTTTATCATAAGGTAAAAACTTTAGCATGTCAAAAACTGATGAATTTTTATTATTTTACGCCATTATCTGCCTTTGCCCAAATGTTTTCAGTCTTGTCAACCCCTGGAATAAAGCGGAGTTTTAAAAGAAGCAGCTCATGTACAACAGCGATCCTGTGTCTGGTACTGTAAAGGAAAGCACACACTATGGTGGAAATTTATCAAGACTATTGTTTCATACATCAGTCTTGAACTTTACGCCCCCTCGAGAGTAAAGTACAGCATGTTTGTTATGTGAAACCAAGGAAATGAGCCGGAACACATTGGTATAAGTGTAATGTGCAGGTGCACACTCACACTGTGGCCATTTAGCAGGCACAGCCAAGGATAAAAGCAAAATGAGCAAATACTCTGCAGTAAGTAAATACATAGAGTACATAGTAATAGTACATGTAAATAACATAGGAGACTTAGTTGACATTATTTTGATCAAAAAAAGCATAAACACAGTCCCACCAAGACAAGGTGTACCCCAATCAGGATGGACCCTAACTCTTGTAGTTCACCTCACAATGTATCAGCAGACCTCAAAATAGACGGTGGCTGAGCAAGACCCAGAACTGACTGTTTTGTATCTGCCAAGGAAAGCTACATAGACAAAATCTACAGCACAAAAAGGGGCAATACAACCCCTACATATACAAAGTACAAAAAAAACTAAAGCAAAACAAAAAAAATTGGCACATACATCTTTTGGCTGCCTTTCCTAGTAAGATTTCTGGCATAATGTACGCCATAGCTCGTCATAAATTAAACAACCTGGGTAAAAATTGCAAGAAAATGCTAAAAAAGGAACAAAATGTTGTGACTTCTCCAAGTTTTCAGGCATAACAGCTTTGATGATTTAGGGCCAAAATTTATGCCATAAGCTACATTGTACAACAATTTTCTGTCAAACATTATAGTAAAACTAGCTTGACCCGTGCAAAATTTTCACACATTGGTCATCGGGGGCACAGGCAATTTCAGAAAAATCAAGCTGGTCAAATGTAAATGTATTTCATGAGATGCTGAGCACATACAGGTATTTATATATGTAGCTTGGTAATACAATAAATTGGTTTGATAAGTAGAGGCCAAAAAATGTCTTCTGGTTGAGGTGCCACCTGCAGGTCATTGTTTCTTTCTGTAGGTTTATGAAAATAAATGTTTAAACTGTCTTTAGTGATAAAATCGTGAATGTGTGGTTTGTTTGGCTCTTTTCTTTCTGAAGGGGGCAAGTTTACCTTTCAAAAGGTGTATCATTTGTGAGTGGGGGGCGAAGTAATCAGAGAAAAAGCAGTGCATGTTTACAAATGTGTTTGCATATGTGACTCACCATTTGTGTGTGTGGGGCAAAGTAATCAGCGAAAAAGCAGTGCATGTTTACAAATGTGTTTGCATATGTGACTCACCTGCAGTGAAGTGTGCAATCCTCCAATGTGCCTGAAATAGGCTGGGCAAGCACTTGGGCAACCTTTAAAGACCCCAAGGCAAATGTTTGGATTTGTTTGTGATGTCTGTAAGCAGCTTTGTGGTAGTGTGCTTTTTGGGTACTGTGGTGCCACCTGCAGGTCATTTTTCCTTACTGCAGGTTTATGAAAATTAATGTTTAAACTGTATTTTGTGATCAAATCGTGAATGTGTGTTTTGTTTGGCTATTTTCTGGCTGAAGGGGGCAAGTTTACCTTTCAAATGGTGTCTCATTTGTGTGTGTAGGTGCAGTATGAACAGAGATACAAAGTAATCACCGAAAAACAGTGTTTAGAAATAATAGAATAGATTGTTGTGTGTTGCTAGCCTTGCCCCCTTTTCTAAACTCTGCTGTTGTGAATGTGCTAGAAATGAATTCTGAGCAGAAGCTCCCTCTGGTGGTTACAAACAGTACTGAACTATCCAATGAAGATTGTGAAGATTGGCGATCAGGTGTTACTGACTGGTCTTATATAAGGGAGGTTCCCTCCCATCAGGGTTGCCGGTGATCAATTGTTCTGGTCTCATCTTTGATTCCTGTTCACTTTGTAGCCTGCTGTTTCGTGCCTGCATCTTCTGCTAACAGATAAGACATTTTCTTCTTTAGTTTTTTGTGCTTGCTTTTTGCATTTTGTCCTGCGCTTCTGTGGGGGTCTGCCAGGTCCCCTGCCATTTCAGGTGGAGGTTGATGCCTCTGAAATTAGGGCAGGTGCCATTTTGTCCCAAAGAGATCCAGAGACCTCTAAAAGTAACCCTTATGCCTTTTTCTCTAGAAAATTTTCTCCAACTAAACGTAATTATGACGTGGGTAATCGGGAGTTATTGGCCATGAAGTGGGCTTTTGAAGAGTGGAGACATTGGCTGGAGGGAGCCAAACATCAGGTGGTGGTCCTCACGGACCATAAGAATCTGGTTTATCTGGAATCAGCCAAGCGACTTAATCCTAGACAGGCCAGGTGGGCCTTGTTTTTCACACATTTTAATTTTGTGGTTTCCTTTCTTCCTGGCACTAAGAATGTTAAGGCGGATGCCCTCTCGAGAAGTTTCCTTGCGGACTCTCCTGAGTTATCTGATCCTGCTGTTATTTTGAAAGAGGGTGTAGTTCTTTCCGCCATCTCGCCCAATTTGAGACTGGCTCTGGAAGGGTGTCAGGAGGATAAACCCGAGCGCTGCCCTATTGGGAAATTGTTTGTCCCAGACCGGTGGAAAAAGAGTGTGATGTCTGAGATTCATTGTTCCGCGTTGGCCGGTCATCCCGGAATTTTTGGTACCAGAGACTTGGTTAGTCGGTCCTTTTGGTGGCCTACTTTGTCTCGTGACGTCAGGGAATTTGTGCAGTCCTGCGGGACTTGCTCTCGCTCCAAGCCTTGCTCTCGCTCTAGTGGTTTGTTGATGCCATTGCCTGTGCCCAAGAGACCATGGACCCATATCTCTATGGATTTCATTTCCAACCTCCCTGTTTCTCAGAGAATGACCGTTATCTGGGTGATTTGTGATAGGTTTTCCAAAATGATACATCTTGTGCCATTACCTAAGTTGCCTTCCTCCTCTGAATTGGTGCCTTTGTTCCTTCAGCACGTGGTTCGGTTACACGGCATTCCTGAGAACATTGTGTCTGACAGACGAGTCCAGTTTGTTTCCAGATTTTGGAGGACTTTTTGTTCTAAACTTGGTGTTCAATTGTCTTTCTCCTCGGCTTTTCATCCTCAGACCAATGGACAAACTGAGAGAACAAACCAGACATTGGAGACTTATCTGAGATGCTTTGTGTCTGCTGATCAGGATGACTGGGTCTCTTTTTTGCCTTTGGCTGAGTTTGCTCTTAATAATAGGGCTAGCTCTGTCACTTTGATGTCTCCATTTTTCTGCAATTTTGGGTTTCACCCTCGATTTTCTTCAGGACAGACGGAGGCTTCTGTCTGTCCAGGTGTTGACTCTGTTGTGGAGCGTATGCAGCAGATTTGGGACCAGGTAGTGGAGAGGTTGTCCCTCTCTCAGGAGAGGGCCCAGCGGTTTGCCAACCGGCATAGGACTGATGGTCCTCGGTTTGAAGTGGGGGACTTGGTTTGGTTGTCCTCAAGAAATATCCCTATGAGAGTTGCATCTCCTAAGTTTAAGCCTAGGTTCATTGGACCTTATAAGATCATGGAGATTCTTAATCCTGTTTCCTTTCGTTTACTTCTTCCAGGGACATTTAAGATCCATAACGTGTTCCACAAGTCCTTATTGAAGAGGTTTGTCGAGCCAGTGGTTCCTATGGCTGTGCCTCCTGACCCTGTTTTGGTTGAGGGCAATCTGGAGTATGTGGTTGAGAAAATATTGAATTCTCGTTTTTCTAGACGGAAACTCCAGTATTTGGTTAAGTGGAGAGGTTATGGTCAGGAAGACAATTCTTGGGTGTTTGCTTCGGACATCCATGCTAGGAGACTCATCCGTGCGTATCACAGAGCTCATCCTGACTGACCTGGTTGCTCAAATGAGGGTTCGGTGACTCCTCCTCAAGGGGGGGGTACTGTTGTGAATGTGCTAGAAATGAATTCTGAGCAGAAGCTCCCTCTGGTGGTTACAAACAGTACTGAACTATCCAATGAAGACTGTGAAGATTGGCGATCAGGTGTTACTGACTGGTCTTATATAAGGGAGGTTCCCTCCCATCAGGGTTGCCGGTGATCAATTGTTCTGGTCTCATCTTTGATTCCTGTTCACTTTGTAGCTTGCTGTTTCGTGCCTGCATCTTCTGCTAACAGATAAGACATTTTCTTCTTTTAGTTTTTTGTGCTTGCTTTTTGCATTTTGTCCTGCGCTTCTGTGGGGTCTGCCGGGTCCCCTCCGGGGCTTGTGCTCCTCTCAGTTTAGTTCAGCCACTGTTGTTTGTTCATTTGCCTTTTCCAGTTTTTTCAGTGGCTGCTGTTTAGTTTTGTTACACCAGAGAACTAATTTAGGTGGTAGAGGTCGTGTGATCTCAGGTGTTTTTGTAATTAGTAGAGTTGGTACTTTTCAGGGTTTTTTGGGATTGCAGTAAGTGACCTTCCTATCCTTTTCTATTTAGGAAGTTTGGGCCCCAACGTTTGCTCATACTATTTTCTGTCTGTGTCTGTATTTTCCTCTTGTCTAACCGCCATTACATGTTTGGGGGCTTTCTTTGTTCTTTGGGGATCTGCTCCGGGGCAGATAGTTTTCCTCTTTCTGTCTTTAGGTGTAGTTAGCTTCTCAGGCTGTGACGAGGCGTCTAGGACCAACGTAGGTACGCTCCACGGCTGCCTTTAGTTGTGGTGGTTAGTCAGGGTACTGCAATCCCATAGATTCCAACCTCTCTGGTGTATTTCCTTTTTTGCCTGCTCTCCTCAGCTACCAAATCATAACACTCTGCCTACTGTTTAGGTAAGCGTAGGGGCAGGCACAAAAAAGGCAAAAAAGACCAAATATTTTTCTGAAAATACTCTATGCACCAAATTTTGCAACAATAAATATTCAAATTTTCTTTTGTTGTCTAGTCTCATAAACCCTTTACAGTAATGATTAGGAGCAAATGTATACTACTTGATCCCCTCCATTTCTTCCATACATCCTTTACTCTTTGATTTTGCATACATTACCACATTGATTACCTTTTACCTTGGTAACATTGGATTAGGTAGCAGGTGTACATCAATATGTAGCAGAAAGAGGCCAAGCATGGTTGAATTACCTGAGTGTATCTGATGCCCTCATTGATTATTTTTTATAAGCGGATCTTCTGTAAACATGTTAAATGGTCTATATATTCCATCGCTTCTGATAATCAGTTTTGTCACATGGGTTGGTCCTCCTGCAGTTTGATCATAAAGATGGTCTCCAAAATCACAATCAAGATTGTCCACACTTCACAACCACTGCTTCTTTGCATACAATTTGTATCCAACTTTGTAATAATTCAATTAGTTTTAGTAAAATTATTATTATTATTATTTATTATTATTATTTATTTCTATAGCACCATTGATTCCATGGTGCTGTACATGAGAAGGGGTTACATACAAATTACAGGTATCACTTACAGTAAACAAACTAACAATGACAGACTGATACAGAGGGGAGAGGACCCTAAAATTAAAATTATTCCACAATGTTGTGTCTTTAGCTCCTAATTAGCCCAGTGTGTTTCTGTGACTACAGACTACAAACAAGGTCCTTTGTAATCAGGAAAGTAATGTTTAGTTTAATCCTAAAGTCATGTTCTTCCATCCACCCCCAGTTTTTGCTTGGTTAGCAAATGTATGTTATTCACAGACTTTTTTAACATGGACAGAATGCTTGAACTTGGTGTTGAATCTGATCCAGCTATCAATACATTAATTTCACTACCCCTTGTAACCAAGATTGGAACATTATTACCACTTCGCCCAGTACAAGTACGGTAAGTAAATTGCAGTATATTAGCAACTAAGGAATATCTGGTCTTGTCGTATTAGATCATTTTTACATATCGTGGAAGTTTTCTGCTACAGAATTTGCTGCATATTTGGAACATTTGCATTTAGCTATTGCAGAAGATTTTATGCAGATTACAATTACACCAAATGAGACCTTAGAGGCGAACATATTTGTGCAATCTGGTCAGCTGCACAGGGGCCCAAGAGGTACGGGGGAACCATTTCCACTTCTAAAACAGATGGAATTGTGCATTATGATGATATTTGGGACTGGAAAAGGTCCATATATTGTTTTTGTACAGGATCCTTTTCTGTCTAAGCCTGCCAGCGCTTACTTTTTTTTTTTTTTAGAAAAGCCCTTTTCTAAAAAAAAAAAAAAATCACAAAAAGATAGGGGATAGCTTGCTGACTGCTTGAGGTCTGACGACTTGGATCTCCTATGTTCCTGAGATTGGGGCTCAGGAACCTCAATATTGGGGTTTTGCAGCTCTGTCCTGAATTCAGCAGAGGTGTACATGCTTGACCTCCAATCATTGACTTTGCACTTGACCGGAAATAACCAGGTGCCGTACTTGACAGTCCCAAAGACCATAGCCTGGGTTGCAAAGCCATATGCTTGGGCTTCTATAGCCCCAGTCTCAGGATCACAAAGGGGTTTGGATAGAAGATAACTTGATTATTTGGGGGAATAACCCAATTTGACCATTAATTCACCCTTTTGTATACTGATACACAGCCAACAAGCTAGCTGTTTATGTCTAATATTATTAATAGTATTAGTACAGACTCCAGGAGTCGTCATGGGCAGATATAAGCTATATCCTTGCAAGTGAAAGATGCTGTGTAGGTGTATGCTGGTTGGAAGTACTGTGCCATATTGGAGTTTTGGGGATGTGTCTAGTATTGGAGCCAGGTTTTGGAAGGACGACAAGATAATGGCTTATTTGATGACCAATAATCCGTGAATGACTTCCAAAATAACAGGCTTCTTGTAGTCATGCTGGAGACCAACAGTTCTCTGAAATAAAACAGAGAGGGCGTGTATGTAATGTATGTCTTCTAACTGCAAGACCAGAACAGAAAATATAAGAAAATGTGTACGGGTAAATGTAACTGCGGTAGATTCCTTGCAGAAATTCTTGAAACTGAAGATAAATCCAAATTAGGTTTTTTTTGCATCAAATGCTTTGGTTTCTACAAGCTCCATTCAGATGAATTGGGCACCAAATCTACCTATCATGGATACACAGCAAGTTTCCTAAAATTTATACATAGGGAATATAATGTACTATGAAGACTGTAAGACTTGTTTTATGTAGAAAAGTGTTGTAGATTACGATAGGAATGTAAGGCAGTCCCTGACAGGTGTACTTTATTTGCAGTGACGTTAAAAGATGTGCCAATTTCATTAAGAAGTGCACATCTCTTAATAAATTTGGCAATTTTACTCCAGCACACACTTCATCAAGATTAGTGTACAAAATGCCAGTCTGAATGAGTTGGGGCTTAAAAATGAGTTTATGCAATTCACGCGTTGTCCATTGTTAACATTGTAGGGGTATGTGCATATGACCTGTTTTTTAGGGGGGTCTGCTCCGAAATCCGCCTGATAAAGTGCTTAAAAAAGGTTAAAAATAATTAACATATGCACTACAATGTCAACCAACTTGCTGTCCATATGTTCAGTCTTTTTTAGCTGATTTTAACTGCTTCATGTTTCCAAAGACTATCTAAAATCAGTGTTTCTCAACTCCAGTCCTCAAGACTAGTGTTGAGCGATACGATACCGCAAGTATCGGGTATCGGCCGATATTAGCTCTATCGGCCTTTCGATACTTAGTTCCGATATTTTCGTCTTATCGGATACCGGAATCGGGATTGTCACTGTCACTGTCAGTGTCCGTCGGTCGGGTCTGTCAGGAGTCAGCGGCACTTACCTGGCAGAAGATCTCCGGCGGTCACGGGCTGGACTGCTTCATGGCCGCCATCATCTTTCCCCGGCGGTCACATGCAGTTTCTCGCGATAACTGCAGTGACTGCTGGGTAATCCCGGCCGTAAAGCAGTCAGTCCGATGACGTCACCGCCGGGGAAGCAGGTAATCAGCTGTGCTGCGTCGCGATGACAGGCTCTGCCTGGCATTCCGATGTAGCAGAGCTGGATCGTCGTGGGACTGTCGTTACTATGGACTGCGTCGGACAGGTGGTATATAGTGTTGAGCGATAATGCTCGATATCTAAAATATCGTATCGAAATTGTATCGCCGATAGCACTAAATATCGTCGATATCCGATTTCGATACCGGAAGTCCCATGTAAGTCTATGGGAACAAAATATCGCAACAAAAAAAACCCTTTCTTTCGTTGTAAACACAAAATATACACACATAGAATACATATATATATATATATATATATATATATATACATGTCATTGTGACATATATATATAATACATATATTTATAGTTTATACACTTCTACATAGTAAAATAGACTCTGATTCAATTGCCGGGTAAAGCCGTGACATACCCCATAGAAGTCGACGGGCTCGGTGCCGAGTACCCCCAAAACCTCTGGCTCTGTGCGACTCAACTTGGGCGTCACAAACAGGATTCTGTAGCTCGCTATAAGCGAGTCCTGTGTGCCTGAATTGAACTGGTTTTGTGCTTGAGAATTGCTAAAATCATCAGAGAATGTATTTGCCATTTTTCCGCCATATCTGCGTCACGACGAGGCACTGGTGAAGAAGAAGGGCGTGCTCTTCGTGGGTGTACACTCACTCAGTGACGCGAAAACGATGGCTCTAAATGGTACTGCAATGTAAGATCGTGCCCCACAGCTCTTCAGTTCCGCCTCCTCATCCTCCTCAGTGGGCGGAAACTAACACGAAGGTCCCGCCTCCCTACAAAAGAGGGGCCCTCTCCAGATGCTAATGACACATGTGACTTGGCAGAGATGGCTAATGGACACGAGCAGAAGTGTGAAGGGATGGAGCAGTCAGAGCTCTCCCCCCACGGAAGCGACCCGATCGCCACGGAACCACCGTTGGGCACCCGGCCTGGAAACCCTCCTACGCTGCAAGAAGCGGAGGATACCCTAAGAGGCCTGGCCGGCACCGGAGGAGGTCGCCAGGATGGAAGCCAGCTGGCGTGCCCTAAAACTAAACTTGGAGCGGCGCCAATCCCTCTTACCTGAAGTGTCTGTACCGGAAGGTGAGGCACCCGTTCTAGTAGAGGAGTCCTTGCAATGTGATCCGGTTGACGTTGTCGCAGTGGAGGCACCCATTCGTGCAAAAAACGCTGCACCGGCAGCACCCCAGATCCCGCTGTCTGCCTCCGTCGCTGAGACAGAAGAAGCGACACCCATCCTCATGGAGGAGGCCGCGCAGGCACCAGAGCACTACCTGCCTGTACCGGAGCCCCGACTGTCATCTGTTCCAGAGCCGGCTGCTTCCTCCGCAGGTGAGCGCCGCCAGGACTGGGGGGCGCCAGGAGAGCTGCCGCAAACCGGACACTGTAAGCTGGCATTTGATGGTGGAGACATGGAGCAGCTGGTGGAGGAGAATTACAACCGGCGTCAGGAGGAAGAGTGGAGACGTTGGGAGCGGGAAGCAGAGCGACAAAGGGAGCAGCGAGAATCCCAAAAACTTCGCCAACGTCAGCTGGAGAAGGACCGGGCAGATAAGGACCGGATGAGAAAGGATAAAGGAACCCTGTGGGAGCCGCGGCGTAAGGGTGCAGTACGGAGCTTTAAATTGAAAGGTGGTTGGGGCTTCATCCAGGAGCCTGGACTTTATTTAGAAGTTTTTGTGAACCGGCGGGACGTGGAGGCTCACCTCCCAGAAGGACACCCGGGGAGGGACCTGTTGCCAGGAGACTTGGTGACTTACACCCGACACTGGGGTTACAATGGATGGTACGCCCTAAATGTTACCAGGTGCGACCCCTACTCCCCAGAGTGTCAGGAACCTGTGAGACCCTCGGAGCCTTCAGCCTCCCACATCCAGGCCTCTGCAAAAGTGCCCACCCCACGCCGTAAATCTCCCAAGCCTCCCTCAGTGGTCTCCTCAGCAGCCCAGCTATGGACATGATAAGTATAGCTGGCCCGTACCCGGCGCCTGTTAGGCCCCCTGGGGTTCGTTCAGTCCGGGACATAGGGTTCCAGACCTGGAGGGAGATGAAAGAGGTGGCCACACAGACCCAGATAGCGGGTCACGACTTGACTGTACAGGCCACACGACGTCATCAGGTCCTGGTGGTCCTTGGTGCCTCGGATGTTTGGCAAGCATCAGAAGAGTACCAGGTGGTACCTGGAACACCCCTGCCAAAGAATTATAAATAACCCGGACAGGGTCCCTGTATGTAAATAGTTAAATTGTTTATGTACCCGGACGGGTGAATGTTCATAAAAAAGTTTTTTAATTTAATAAAAAAAAAAAAAACACAGTTTTCATTACTTTTATTACAGTCTCATCCTGCGACGCCATCGATCTCCTGTAAAAAAATGAAAAAAAAAAGTATACCACCTGACCGACGCAGTCCATAGTAACGAGTGTCCCACGACGATCCAGCTCTGCTACATCAGAATGACAGGCAGAGCCTGTCATCCCGGCGCAGCACAGCTGATTACCTGCTTCCATGGATATTGGATCCTTACCAGCCTGAAAAACCAGGCCTCAGCGGTCTGCTTCATCTGGCTGGTTAACAAAAATAGGGGGGACCCCACGCCAATTTTTTTCGAGGGGATCCCCTATTTTTGTTAATCAGCCAAGATATGCAGACTGCTGTGGCCTGGTATTATCAGGCTGGCAAGGTCCATGGATCTTGGCTCCTTAACAGCCTGAAAATCCAGGCCTCAGCGGTCTGCTTCATCTGGCTGGTTAACAAAAATAGGGGGGACCCCACGCCAATTTTTTTCGAGGGGATCCCCTATTTTTGTTAATCAGCCAAGATATGCAGACTGCTGTGGCCTGGTATTATCAGGCTGGCAAGGTCCATGGATCTTGGCTCCTTAACAGCCTGAAAATCCAGGCCTCAGCGGTCTGCTTCATCTGGCTGGTTAACAAAAATAGGGGGGACCCGACGCCATTTTTTATTCGAAGGGAACCCCTATTTTTGTTAATCATTCCCTCTGACGTCACTGATTGTGTCCCTGGCTGACCTGAAGTGAAAGTGGAAAGCAATCAATTAAGCTTTCCACTTCCTCTCCTGTCAGCCAGGAGAGGAACTCATTCATTTGAGGGTTTACTGTGAGGCTGCAGCATTAGCTGCGGTCCCTGCAGTAAACATTAACCCTTTCTGAAGGATTACACCGTGGGACCTGACTGTGCATGGGATAGGTAAGAATAATTTTGCTTTTTTATTTTATTTTTATTACAGGAAATGGTTTTTGCAGTAAAATAAAAGATGGTCAAAAACATGTGTCTTTATTTAATTAAAATGATTTTTAATTAAAGTGTGTGTGTTTTATTTTTATTTCATGCAATAGGATTAATAATTGATAGTTGTCTAATTGACAGCTCTCAATTATTAACCTGGCTTAAGGTCACCTTTCAATTGCAAGGTCATTTTAACCCCTTATTAACCCATTCGCCACCGCTACAGGGCAATGGGAATAGACGGGCAAAGTGCCAGAAAGGGCGAATCTAATTATAGATTTGTCTTTTCTGGGGTGTCTGGGGGCAGATATTAGTAGCCAGGGGGGGCCAAAAATAATGGTCCCTCTCTGGGCTATTATTATCTGCCCCCATTCGCTGGCTTTGTCTGTCTCGTAGCGAAAATAGGGCGGGAGCCCACGCATTTTTTTTTAAACAATTTTACACCTCATATATATATATATATATACATGTCATTGAATTTGTGACACATATATATATATTTATATTTATAGTTCATACACTTCTACATAGTATAATAGCCGCTAATTCAATTGACGACTTTTGTGAAAATGCAGAACCCGACATGAAATGACACTTGGTGTACATAGGGTTAACCATGTCTTTTCATGTCCTTTGCTATCTGATTTGCACAAACAATTACATCAGTCTATGTGTGCAAAATTTCACACCTGTAGGGGTTAATTAAAGGTGTAAATTCGTAGCAAAAAAGTCCGTTTTTTTTTTACAACGCTCAACACTACTCAAGACCCACCAATAGGTCATGTTTTCAGGATTTCCTTAGTATTGCATAGGTGAAGGAATTAATGCTTGAGCAGGTGAGGAAATTATCTCCTGTGCAATACTAACCCCTTAACGACCGCCGATATTCCTTTTAATGGTGGCAGTTAAGGGTATGTATTCCTCAGCACCGCTTTTTAACGGCGCTGAGAAATAAGGGTATAGTTCCCCCAGAGTCGGAAAATCTACAGGTCGGACCCCGAGCCCCCCTGTACCTCTGGCATCCCCAAACCTTCCGGCTCAGTCTCACGTCATCTTCCCGGAAGAAAATGGCTGGCGAATGAGCAGTGCGCACGCCGAGATCTGCTGGCCGGCACCCGGCAATAATAGGAGATTTTTCCTATTGGTTCATTTTGATCACTGTGATAGACCTTATCACAGTGATCAAAATAAAAAAAATAGTAAATCAAACCCCCCTTTATCACCCCCTTAGGTAAAAATAAAATAAAATGTATTTTTTTCGTTAGGGTTGGGGTTGGGGTTAGAGCTAGGGTTAGGGTTCGGGCCCTTAGGGTTAGAGCTAGGGTTAGGGTTGTGGTTATGGTTATGGTTGGGATTACGGTTAGGGTTGAAATTAGTGTTAGGGGTATGTTTGGGTTATGGTTAGGGTTGGGATTAGGGTTAGGGGTGTGTACGGGTTAGGGCTGTGTTATGGTTGGAGTTAGAATTGGGGGGTTCCACAGTTTAGGTACATCAGGGAGTCTACAAATGAGACATGGTGCCCATTGATTCCAGCCAATTTTAAGTTGAAAAAGTCAAGCTGTGCTCCCTCCTTTCTGAGCCCTGCGATGCGCCTGAACAGTGGCTTTCCTCCACATACAGGGTATCAGTGTACTCAGCAGAAATTGCACAACAGATTTTGTGGTCCATTTTCTCCTGTAACCCTTGTGAAAATAAAAAAAGTTTGGGTCTAACCTAAATTTTTTTGTGAAAAGAGTAAAATGTTCATTTTTTCCTTCACATTGCTTTAGTTCTCGTGAAGCAACTTGGATTGTGGTTTTGAGCACCTTGAGGGGTGCAGTTTTTAGAATGGTGTCACTTTTGGCATTTTCTGTCATATTGACCCCCCCAAACTCACTTCAAATGTGATGTGGTCCCTAAAAAAATGGTTTTGGAAATTTTGTTGGAAAAAGGAGAAATAGCTGGTCAACTTTTAACCCTTATACTGTCCTATCAAAAAAAAATATGTTTACAAAATACTGCTGATGTAAAGTTGACATGTGGAAAAAGTTATTTATTAACTATTTTGTGCGACACTACTTTAATTTAAGGGCACAAAAATGAAGTTTTAAAATTGCTAAATTTTCAAATTTTTTGCCAAATTTCTGTTTTTTTCATAAATAAATGCAAGTTATATCGAAGAAGTTTTACCACTAACATGAAGTACAATATGTCACGAAAAACAATCTCAGTGGAATCCGTAGAAGCTGAAGCTGTTGGTGGGCTTTGAGGACTGGATTTGAGAAACACTGATCTAAATGATGCTTCAGGAAAAGTCGACTGCATGCCCAGAAGCATCTTCCTGTGGCAAACCTCAGAGGCTACAACGCCGTGTACACATACACCTATAGGCAGAAGAAGGTTTGTAATTTTTTTTTTTTTTGCATACAAGAAAATTATTGATGAAACTTTGATAGTAAAAACTGCCACAATAGCCAAACACTGATGAAAATCTATTCCAAAACACTCATGGAAATAAATTTGTTTGTTTTTTCAGGTACATGAAAAACTGGAAGTTTGAATAAGGCCTGTCTATGTAAAAAGTTGCTGTAAAATCCAGTGTGATAAGTTATTTTTGCTATCACAACAGAGAGCCTTTAGTGGCAGCTTTCAGTTTTCTTTCTTTCTACATGGATTTGTTTCCACTGTCATACTTACCAGAATTTACACTAAATTCAAGACATTTCAACTTTGCTCACAGGGGCACACAAGAACACCTCCCAAATGCCCCCAAAATAAGTAACTCTGTGTGTGATTTTTCTTAGCCCAAGCTCTTTTGGGGTTCACTGAACTGTATCAACTGTGCCAGGTACCACTCCAGGGCGATGTCTGGCAGTAGCAGCTGACCCCACAGGTCTAAGCTCTTTAACCAGACATCTGAACAGAGCAGGATATCCACTGGGGCAAGTTCAGACTGTGCACACAGGACGGACACTTGGGACAGGTTCAGACTTTATAGTCTCCAGATAGCAGACGGGACGGCCACAGGGTCAGATTCAGACTATGCCGACAGGACCGCCACATGGACAGGTTCAGATTGCGCCGACAGGATGGCCACAGGGACAAGTTAGACACACTGGTTGTGATGAATGCTGTGCTGGAATTGCTGTCCTCATCTTTTTTTTTTGTACTGCTGAAAGCCCACCAAGCAAAGCCCCCCTCCTTCTCTCTGCAGCTCTCATACTTCTCACCAACCCCCAGCCTGCACTCAGGCAGTGTAATGTGAGCTGCCAGTGCTGGAAGTTTTCCCGCTTCACCGCAGGGGTCCTTCATTGTCTGCACACGTGCTTCTTCCTATAGCAGCCATTTTGGAGAATTCATTCTTTTTTGGTTAATAACACGGTGGGAGCATTCGCTAGAAACACGAAAGTTACTGTGTTGAACCATGCGCCGACGGGCATCGTTCCCGTGGTACTGGTAAACCCGTAACTCCAACAGAACCCGAGAAATGGAATTCTCGGGTGCCCCATGTACTAGCCCACCCAAGTGTGGGCTCATTGGAACCGTCATTTTAGAGTAAGATCATTGATAGGTCTGCCGTTATTCTGCTAGGTTCACAGGACGAGTTATGGACCTTATGATATTGCAGAGCTCAAACCATAGCTTGCAGCCAGGGGAGGTGGCCAGAAAACCAGCCCTTTTTGTGAGGTCAGAAGCTGACATGCATAAGTCTTGCAGTGAAGTTCCTTAGGCACTTTCTGCTGGGATGTCCTGACTAACAGATCTGCCAATGAATTATGACGTGTGGCTCCTTCCCCCAGCCTGGCTTGCCTGTAATGATCTAACAACCATGTGAGTCTTTCATTCTTAATCCCATTTTATTTTATAACTGCATCTGTACATAACGATATTGTCTCAGTTTGTTCCATCTTTTTATATTATATGAGCACTGCCTGTTTTTTAAGGAATAAACCTATAAATTTATTAGTTTGTTTCTCCTGCTCTATAAATGAATTTGCACGTGCCTGAAGTACTACGCTACTGTTTTGGGGTTGCTACGGACCCTCTTGATAAATTGTTCATCAAAAGCCGTAGCTGGTGGTAGCTAAAAGGAAGGGGTGTAAAGTGTTAATCTATTGGGTGACGCTGGCAGTGACGGAGCGGGGTTTATAAGGGTACTGCCTGGCTGCGGCTCGGAGTAATTATAATTCCCTCACTGCCGCGTGCCTAATAGCCAGCACACATCCAAGTGACCCGTCTGGCGACTAATTATCCTAGGTGCAGTTCCCTGACTGACCTGAGGGTAAGGGGGGCGCCAGAGAGCTGCAAGTTCCTAAGTGGAAGTGGGATAATTATAAATCCCTGCAGTTTACTGGGTCGGACGGCAGCAGCCGTCGTGTGTGTGCGCGTTTTCGTCACATTTGCAGCACGGAGGGATCACAAGCCGTGATACCCCGGGCTACCGTGTGGCGGACCGCGTGCCCGTTCATGACATATTGGTGGCAAGCGGTGGGATTATAGAGCATTAGTGATCTGGTTTGAGCAATCATTCCCTTCACTAAAAAACTTGCACGGTTCTTCAGCGACCCTGCAGCTAAAGTTTTGGAGAACAGACTCAGTGTTTATTAGTCCTGAGACAATTGTGTGTACTTGCGGTTACCCCTCCCTTCTCTTTGTTTTTCTATCCTATCTTTTATTTGGCAACCATGGCTACAAGAGGAGCAAGTTGGTTCGAAAAGCAGAACAGGGACACTCTTGTGGGAATCTGCGTGTACCACGGCCTTGACCACAAGAACCAAACCAAAGCCCGACTGGTCCAGGCCCTGAAGGAGCTGGGCGAGCATCGGAGCGTGGCGGGCGCAGGAGCCGGCCCAAGCCAGGGTGGTGCCGCAGGAGCAGAGGCCCAACCCCTGACTGCTTACGCCCAGAGAGAGGTGGACCCTTACCTGCAGGCGGCCCTGGAGGGACTCACCGCTGACAACCGGGAAGAACGCCTGAGGCTGATCCAGCAAGCTCAAGAGAGAGCCGACCAGCGAGAGGCCAAACAGCGAGAGGCTGAGAGAGCCGAGCGGGAGGCTGAGAGAGCCGAGCGGGAAGCTCAGAGAGCCCATGAACTGGAGCTGCTCAGACAAGGGGCAATGCCCTCCACAGCCCAGAGCGGTACACTCAGCAGCTCTCAGAGTCCCAAGCCCCGGCCGGAGCACTTTCCCGTGCTGGAAAAGGAAGGAGACTTGGACACTTTTCTGCGGGCCTTTGAGAAAGTCTGCAGACAGTACCGGCTGCCTGCCGACCAATGGGCCAGGTACTTGACCCCCGGGCTGAAGGGCAAAGCTTTGGAGGCGTTCGCTTCCCTCGCACCAGATCAAGACAGTGACTATGAGGCCATCAAGCAGGCCCTGATTGCCAAGTACCAGCTAACCCCTGAGGTATACCGAAAGAAGTTCCGGAACCTCCAACGTGGCCCACACGACAGTTATAGCGATGTGGTGCAAGGACTCAGGAACCACTTTGACCAGTGGATCCATGGACTGTCAGTTGACACCTATGAGGAGCTGAAAGACCTGATGATCAAAGACCAGTTCCTGCATCTGTGCCCAGCTGAGGTCCGACAGTTCATCCTGGACCGAGGACCAGAGGACGCGGTCACAACAGCCCGGATCGCCGACAGCTATGAGGCCAACCGGAAACCCGAGGTGCGGAAGCCCGTCACCACCCGTTGGGGAGGGGTAAGCCTGCAACCAACCCCAGTGCCCCTGCCAGCCGTCCCTCTGGAGGCACTATCCCCTTTGCCAGCACCCGGCCTACATCAGACCCCCGCCAGTGTTTCTCCTGTAAAAGGACTGGTCACATCAGCGCCACCTGTCCGGAGAGGCAGAAGAACCCCCCAGCCTAGGCCTCCGGGCCCAACGCCTCTGTTCTTTTGGTGGGTGGTGTGGTGGGGAGGGTTGATGACAACGTGCAGCCCGTCCGCGTGGGGGCCCGTCTTGCTGCAGGCCTCAAGGACACCGGGGCTGAACGAACCCTCATCCGACGCGAACTGGCGGCCCCTGAAGAGTTGATTCCGGGGAAAACCTTAACTGTCACAGGGATTGGGGGCGTCCACTACCCCTTGCCGATAGCCCGAGTTTTCATTGACTGGAGTGCCGGGAGCGGGGTGAAGGAAGTGGGGGTATCCGAAAACCTGCCCACTGATGTTTTATTGGGGACTGATCTGGGGAGGATGGTGGCGTACTATGTCCCTGACACCCCTTCCCAATCTGATGATAAGGTTAACGTTAACCAGGATGTTGATGTTGATGATGATGGGAAACTGATTGTGTTACCTGCTAATGCTTTGCGAAGTGATGATGCAACTGATAACCTTTCTTTCCCTAGGACTGATGTTGATAGTGATGTATCTGTGCCATCTGAATCTGTTAACCCTTTCTCTGAAGTGGTAGATGTGTCCACAGGTACAGGAGCGTTCAGTCCCGTCGCTCTGCGGAGTGAGACGGCTGAGGAACCCCTAGCAGGAGCAAGCGACAGTGCTCAAGGAAATGGGGAGGTGCATGGGAACCGGGAGGAAGGTGACGCCATGACACTGACCAGTGCCACCGAGGAAGGTAACTGGCCCATAAGTAGCACTGCTCCTGAAGTGTTGGGGGGGAATGGGGAGGTAGAGCCCATAGCAGCGCAGGCTGATGGGTCTATAGAAATCCCCGGGGAGACTGCATATGTAGCTGCTGTCACCCGCAGTCAGAGTGCCCAGATCGCAGGTAGCGCCCTGCCATCTGGACCCTCCTCCGCTACAGGAGAGACTGAACCAGAGGTGGACCAAGAGCCGGTCCAGAGGGTCCCAGTGAGGAAGGAACCCTGACGTCACTTCTGGCTGCCTCCAGCCAGGAGTTCCAGGCCGCTCTGCACTCAGATGCGAGCCTGGGGAACTTGAGGCACCTCGCCGAGACGCCCACCTCCGTGACTGATAAGGAGAGGGTGTTCTGGGAACGAGGAAGGTTGTACTGGGAGACAGTACCCGGAGGTTCCCAAAAGGAGTGGTTGAGGGAAAAACAGCTGGTCGTCCCGCACCAGTTCTGAGGTGAGTTGTTGAGGATTGCCCATGAGATTCCACTTGCTGGACACTTGGGGATTAGCAAAATTAAGGCACGGCTGTCTCAACACTTCTATTGGCCCAAGATGGGGACAGATGTGACTAACTACTGCCGCTCCTGTATCACCTGTCAAAGAGTGGGGAAGGCGGGGCCTGCTCTTAAGGCTCCCCTGATCCCGTTGCCAGTGATAGAGGAGCCTTTCCAGAGGATCGCGGTGGACATTGTGGGCCCGCTGGCCGTCCCCAGCATCTCTGGAAAGCAATACATCCTTACTGTGGTAGACTACGCTACCCGGTACCCGGAGGCAGTAGCTCTGTCCTCAACTAGGGCAGATAAGGTGTCGGATGCACTGGTGACCATCTTTTCACGGGTAGGATTTCCCAGGGAGATGCTTACCGATCAAGGGACCCAATTTAAGTCTCGCCTAATGAAGGCTCTCTGCAGCAAAATGCAGGTGACGTGTATGGTATCGAGTGCGTATCACCCACAGACCAATGGTTTGTGTGAGCGCTTTAACGGTACCCTCAAACAGATGCTCCGCATGCTGGTTGAGACCCAGGGACGCGATTGGGAGCGGTACCTCCCACACCTGCTATTTGCCTACAGAGAAGTCCCGCAGGCCTCGACGGGGTTCTCCCCCTTCGAGCTCCTGTATGGTAGGCGAGTCCGGGGACCCCTTGGGTTGATAAGAGAATCCTGGGAAGATGAGCCAAACCCCACGGAAGTGTCCATCGTGGATTATGTCATGCGCTTCCGCGACAAGATGCAGACCTTGACGCAGTTGGTGCATGACAACATGACGCAGGCTCAGGCTGACCAGAAGCACTGGTACGACCAGAACGCCCGGGAGCGGACCTACCAGGTGGGTCAAAAGGTGTGGGTGCTGGTCCCCGTACCAAAGGATAAGCTTCAGGCAGCCTGGGAAGGCCCGTACGTCGTGCACCAACAGCTCAACCCAGCCACCTACGTGGTCACGCTTGACCACACTCGGGGTAGGCGCAAGGCCTTTCACGTCAACATGATGAAGGCCCATCACGAACGTGAAGCCTGCGTCCTACCGGTCTGCAATCTGCCCGAGGACGGGGAAGAGGATCCCCTCCTAGACATGATGGCCCAAGCTAATGCCAATGGGTCCATTGAGGACATGGAGGTAAATGCCTCGCTAACCGTCTCCCAGCGGTTGCAGTTGCTGACCACTCTGGAATCCTTTCGGGCCGTGTTCACTAACCGACCCGGAAGGACCGAGTCGGCGTCCACGAGGTGGACACCGGGAATCACGCCCCGTTACGGCGGACACCTTATCGGATCTCTGAGGAAGTGCAGCAGATTATGCGCCAGGAGATCCATGAGATGTTGCAGCTGGGGGTGATCCGGCCATCCAAAAGCGCGTGGGCCTCACCTGTAGTTCTCGTGCCAAAAAAGGATCGGACCACCCGGTTCTGCGTGGACTACAGGGGGCTCAACGCCATCACTACCTCTGATGCGCACCCAATGCCAGGCATCGAGGATCTGCTGGAGCGGTTGGCGAACGCCAAGTACATATCCATCATGGATCTGAGCCGAGGATACTGGCAGATTCCCCTGAGCCCTGCGGCGCAGGAGAAATCTGCCTTTATCACCCCTTTTGGACTGTACGAGTCCACGGTCATGCCTTTCGGCATGAAGAATGCCCCTGCCACTTTCCAGCGGATGGTCAACCACCTGCTTCAGGGACTGGAGGAGTACGCTGTGGCGTACCTGGACGACATTGCCGTCTTCAGTTCCACCTGGGAGGAACACCTTCAGCATCTCCAGGAGGTGCTCAAGCGTATTCACCAGGCAGGTCTGACCATCAAGCCGGGAAAATGCCAGATGGGCATGAGGGAGGTCCACTACCTGGGGCACCGGGTAGGCGGGGGTTCCATGAGTCCAGAGCCCGAGAAAGTGGACGCGATCGTGTCCTGGCCCACCCCCAGGACCAAAAAGCAGGTGAAGTCCTTCCTGGGCACTGCAGGGTACTATAGGCGTTTCGTACCGAACTATAGCGCCATTGCAAAACCCTTGACGGACCTCACCAAGGGCGGTCTACCCCAAACAGTCAACTGGACAGATGGCTGTGAGGCGGCATTCCGAGCTTTGAAAACAGCCCTGTGCAGCTCTCCAGTGTTGAAAGCCGTCGACAGCAGTCGGCCATTCCTGGTACAGACTGACGCCAGCGAATATGGCCTCGGTGCTGTACTCAGCCAGGTTGATTCGGGGGACCAGGAGCACCCCGTGTTGTACCTGAGCCGGAAACTTCTGCCAAGGGAAGTGGCATACTCCACCATCGAGAAGGAGTGCCTGGCCATGGTCTGGGCACTGCAACGTTTGCAGCCCTACCTGTACGGGCGCACCTTCAAGGTGGTCACCGACCACAACCCTCTGAGCTGGCTGCACACAGTGTCCGGAACCAATGGTAGGTTGCTACGCTGGAGCCTTGCCCTGCAGCAGTATGATTTTGCCGTACAACACAAGAAAGGCAGTGATAATGGGAATGCTGATGGGTTATCACGACGTGGCGAACCCGCTGAGGTGCGCATGTCGGATTACCGACAGGTCATGCCTCCGTAGCGCCCTCTAAGGGGGGGAGGTGTGATGAGTGCTGTGCTGGAATTGCTGTCCTCATCTTTTTTTTTTTGTACTGCTGAAAGCCCACCAAGCAAAGCCCCCCTCCTTCTCTCTGCAGCTCTCATACTTCTCACCAACCCCCAGCCTGCACTCAGGCAGTGTAATGTGAGCTGCCAGTGCTGGAAGTTTTCCCGCTTCACCGCAGGGTCCTTCATTGTCTGCACACGTGCTTTCTTCCTATAGCAGCCATTTTGGAGAATTCATTCTTTTTTGGTTAATAACACGGTGGGAGCATTCGCTAGAAACACGAAAGTTACTGTGTTGAACCATGCGCCGACGGGCATCGTTCCCGTGGTACTGGTAAACCCGTAACTCCAACAGAACCTGAGAAATGGAATTCTCGGGTGCCCCATGTACTAGCCCACCCAAGTGTGGGCTCATTGGAACCGTCATTTTAGAGTAAGATCATTGATAGGTCTGCCGTTATTCTGCTAGGTTCACAGGATGAGTTATGGACCTTATGATATTGCAGAGCTCAAACCATAGCTTGCAGCCAGGGAGGTGGCCAGAAAACCAGCCCTTTTTGTGAGGTCAGAAGCTGACATGCATAAGTCTTGCAGTGACGTTCCTTAGGCACTTTCTGCTGGGATGTCCTGACTAACAGATCTGCCAATGAATTATGACGTGTGGCTCCTTCCCCCAGCCTGGCTTGCCTGTAATGATCTAACAACCATGTGAGTCTTTCATTCTTAATCCCATTTTATTTTATAACTGCATCTGTACATAACGATATTGTCTCAGTTTGTTCCATCTTTTTATATTATATAAGCACTGCCTGTTTTTTAAGGAATAAACCTATAAATTTATTAGTTTGTTTCTCCTGCTCTATAAATGAATTTGCACGTGCCTGAAGTACTACGCTACTGTTTTGGGGTTGCTACGGACCCTCTTGATAAATTGTTCATCAAAAGCCGTAGCTGGTGGCAGCTAAAAGGAAGGGGTGTAAAGTGTTAATCTATTGGGTGACGCTGGCAGTGACGGAGCGGGGTTTATAAGGGTACTGCCTGGCTGCGGCTCGGAGTAATTATAATTCCCTCACTGCCGCGTGCCCAATAGCCAGCACACATCCAAGTGACCCGTCTGGCGACTAATTATCCTAGGTGCAGTTCCCTGACTGACCTGAGGGTAAGGGGGGCGCCAGAGAGCTGCAATTTTCCTAAGTGGAAGTGGGATAATTATAAATCCCTGCAGTTTACTGGGTCGGACGGCAGCAGCCGTCGTGTGTGTGCGCGTTTTCGTCACATTTGCAGCACGGAGGGATCACAAGCCGTGATACCCCGGGCTACCGTGTGGCGGACCGCGTGCCCGTTCATCACACTGGTCTTAGGAAACAGTTCAGGTACTGCCAATGCAGTTTCAGGGTACAGACACTGCCGAAGCGGTCACAGGAACAAGGACTAACTATACTGAATTAACGGGGCACAGGATACGGGAACAAGTTTAAACAGACAACGGACGGAGGAACTGGCAAGAAAGTTGTACAACCCTAACACTAAACTCTAGTGGTTGCTCAGTCACTTCCCAACTGGGGAGAGTGCCTTTTATACAAGATGCCTCCCAAATATTGTCTGGGAGACACTTTGCAGATGTTCAGATTAACAAAATGCTTCCCCACCTGACAGCTAAGGGCATTCTACCATGTGCGCAGTGCCCCTTTAAGAACAGGGGAGCGTGCGCACCAGGCTCACTGCCGAGGCACTGTGTGGCATGCACACCAGGAAGTGAGAGGAGGCAGGAGCACACCGAGGACCGCGCCGAGGACCAGGGCAGAGAGTAAGCCAGCGTCCCTGCACGGAGTGAGAAGGGGACACAGTGCAGGGGTGCTGGCAATAGCACTACAATACCCCCCTATTTATGCCCCCTCTTTTTCTAACCCGCAAGGACTCTCTGCAGAGAAGTCAGGGGCCGGCACGTCTTCATGGACTCCCATGACTTTTCATCTGGACCACTACTTCTTCTATCAACTAGCAGAAAAGTGACATCTATCACCATCTTCACGACTTGGATGCATCTCTCCATCAAGTCATCCTCAGCATAGGACAAAGCAGGCATAGTACCAGAAATTGGGTATAAGGAAATCTTTCTCCATTCGTTGAGATCAGGTACCACCCCAGATGGCCACAGGGACAGGTTCAGATTGTGCACTCTCCAGATAGCAAACGGGATGGCCACAGGGATAGGTTCACATTATGCCGAAAGGATGGGCACAGGGACAGGTTCAGACTGTGCAGTTTCCGGATAGCAAACGGGACGGCCACAGGGACATGTTCAGACTGTGCAGTCTCTGGATATCAGATGGGAGGGCCACAGGGACGGGTTCAGACTGTGCTGAGAGGACGGCCACAAAGACAGGTTCAGACTGCGCCAACAGGACGGCCACAGGGACAGGTTAAACTCACTGGTCTCAGGAAACAGTTCAGGTACCGCCATTTCGGTTTCAAGGTACGGACAATGTCGAAGCGGTCACAGGAACAAGGAATAACTATACTGAACTAACAGGACACAGCATACAGGAACAAGTTAAACAGTCTATGGATGGGAACCTGGCAACATACAGTTGCACAACCATAATAAAGTGATTGCTGAAGCACCTCCCACTATAGTGGTTGCTCAGGGACCTCCCAATTAGGGAGGGTACCTTTTTATACAAGATGCCTCCCAGATATTGGCTGGGAGACACCTTGCAGATGTTCACATTAACCAAATGCCTCAAAGCTGACAGCTGGGGGCATTTTACCAAGTGTGCGCTCTTGTCCCTTTAAGAACAGGGGAGCGCGTACAACGCACACTGGACACACCACCGAGACATAGTGCACCATGCACACCAGGAAGTGACAGAAGGCAGGCGCAGTCCAGGGACCACGCAGAGGACCAGAACAGTGAGTAAGCCAGCGTCCCTGCATGGACGGAGAAAGGGACACGATACATGGTCACCGGCAATAGCACTACAACCTGTAGGGTTAACACCAAAATTGTAGCTGAAATTAGAAATATTGCCTGAAACAATACACGTACAACTTGTAGTACAGCGCCCACCATTGTCTGCTAATGGTTTATTCTATTCATGACAACCACGTGCCTCCCATATTACTGGCAGATAAAGAAACACCATGGTAACACTAAACCTGCATAAACCTTCTAAGGTCACTCTTTTACAAGCATTGGTACTGTCACAGTCACACATACATCTGACTCAATCAATTCTAGAATTCTATTTCTGCTGGTAACATACAAGCCGCTGCTTCTATGCTTCGACACTGTAGTAAACCAATGTTCATGCAAAAGAAAGTAAGAGAATAATATCTCATTAACTATACGAACAAGAACTAAAAAAAATCATATCCAATAACATAAAGGCATTTACAGCATCTCACTGCTAAAGTTATATGTAGTACATCATGAATTTAGATGTCAGTTACAGTGTAAAGGCTAGAGTCTATTTCTTAGTATCATAATAAAACCAAAGTCTTAGCTTTCAAATTATACAATTATTCTAATTGTAATATTCCAGCAGCAAAATGTATGGTCCAAGTTTAAAGTCTAGAAGCAGTCTGAAAAGTTTTACTTTCTTGTTCTGCTTCATGTGGACGAAAACAGGAACTTTTCTACATTATTCCCTTACCAATGACAAATAATGATCAACACCGGTCTTGGGTCTTGATGAGAGGACAGATGTTCCTGTTTCATTAAGGGTATGTTTCTATGTGGAGTGTTCATTCGGTATTTGCTGCAGCGTCCAATCCGCAGCGTCCAGATGTTACAGCATAGTGGAGGGGACTTTATGAAATCCTATCTCCAATATGCGTACACGGCCGCATCCGGTGACCTTGCGTAAGTGGAGATGCAGCGCGTCTTTCTAGACTGCAGCATGTCTATTTATCTTGCGGAGACACTCAGTCTCCGCAAGATAAATAACAGTCTATGTATAGGATGCGGTGATTCCTCATGTATTCAGTGAACACATGCGGAATCACCACTCGTACAAAAGTCGGCAGAGCTTTGGACGGAGCGGACATGTGCTGCGTCCAAAGCGCTGCCTAATACTGAACGTGGGAACGTACCCTTAGGCTATGTTTCCATGTGCCGGATTCCCAACTGCGGGCAAAGCCAAAAAGCAAAGGCGCGCATGCGCCGGCAAACATACAGTACAGACCAAAAGTTTGGACACACCTTCTCATTCAAAGATTTTTCTGTATTTTCATGACTATGAAAATTGTAGAATCACACTGAAGGCATCAAAACTATGAATTAACACATGTAGAATTATATATTACACTTTACAAAAAAGTGTGAAACAACTGAAAATATATCTTATATTTTAGATTCTTCAAAGTAGCCACCTTTTGCTTTGATTACTGCTTTGCACGCAGAAAAGGTGAACGGCTGGACTCTACATGCCTAGTTCCCACAGTGAAGCATGGAGGAGGTGGTGTGATGGTGTGGGGTACTTTGCTGGTGACACTGTTGGGGATTTATTCAAAATTGAAGCGGTGAGCAGTCCAGCTCACCCCAAACCATCTCGATTGGGTTCAGGTCTGGTGACTGTGGAGGCCAGGTCATCTGGCATAGCACCCCAACACTCTCCTTCTTGGTCAAATAGCCCTTACACAGTCTGGAGGTGTGTTTGGGGTCATTGTCCTGTTGAAAATAAATGATGGTCCAACTAAACGCAAACCGGATGGAATAGCATGCTGCTGCAAGATGCTGTAGTAGCCATTCTGGTTCACTATGCCTTCAATTCTGAATAAATCCCCAACAGTGTCACCAGCAAAGCACCCCCACACCATCACACCACCTCCTCCATGCTTCACGGTGGGAACCAGGCATATAGAGTCCATCCGTTCACCTTTTCTGCGTGCAAAGCAGTAATCAAAGCAAAAGATGGCTACTTTGAAGAACCTAGAATATAAGACATATTTTCAGTTGTTTCACACTTTTTTGTAAAGTGTAATGTATAATTCCACATGTGTTAATTCATAGTTTTGATGCCTTCAGTGTGATTCTACAATTTTCGTAGCCATGAAAATACAGAAAAATCTTTGAATGAGAAGGTGTGTCCAAACTTTTGGTCTGTACTGTATTTCCAGCTTATGTAGTTGAACTACTCCCATGTAGCGGAAATACGTTTGCTGGCACATGCACACTTTTGCTTATCTGGGCCAAGGAGAAAAAGAACTGGACTGTTGCTCAGTGGTCCAAGGTGTTGTTTTTATATGAAAGTAAATTTTGTATTTCATTTGAAAGGGTGGAGAGGCACACAATCCAAGCTGCTTGAGGTCTAGTGTGAAGTTTCCACAATCAGTGATGGTTTAAGGAGCCATGTCATCTGCTGGTGTAGGTCCACTGTGTTTTATCAAGACCAAAGTCAGGGCAGCTGTCTGCCAGGAAAATTTAGAGCACTTCATGCTTCCCTCTGCCGACAAGCATTTTGGAGATGGAAATTTCATTCTCCAGCAGGACTTGGCACCTGTCCACACTGTCAAAAGTATCAATACCTGGTTTACAAACAACAGTATCACTGCTTGATTGGCCCACAAACTCGCCTGACCTTAACACTATAGAGAATCTATGGGGTTTTGTCAAGAGGAAGATGAGAGACACCAGACTCCACAACGCAGACAAGCTAAAGGCTACTATCAAAGCAACCTGGGCTTCCATAACACCTCAGCAGTGCCACAGGCTGATCACCTCCGTGCCACGGCACATTGATGCAGTAATTGATGCAAAAGGAGCCCCAACCAAGTATTGAGTGCATTTACTGAACATACATTTCAGTAGGCCAACATTTTGGATTTTAAAATCATGTTTTCAAGCTGGTGTTATAAATTATTCTAATTTACTGAGATAATGACTTTTGGGTTTTCATTGGCTGTAAGCCATAATCATCATTAACAGAAATAAACACTTGAAATAGACCACTCTGTTTGTAATGACTCTATATAATATATATGAGTTTCACTTTTTGTATTAAAGAACTGAAATAAATTAACTTTTTAATGATATTCTAATTTTGTGAGAAGCACCTGTACCTCTAGAGGATCATTGTAGCCAAAGAGTTCTATTTTAACCTCATCGGTCTTGGGACTTTTTTCCAAAATGCATCAGGCTTGTTTAGATGTTCTTTTGCATACTTCTGACACTGAATTTTATGGCGAGGATGCAGGAGAAGTTTTCTTCTTATGACTCTTCCATGAAGGCCACATTTGTGCAGGTGTCTGACCAGTAGAACAATGTACCACAACTCCAGAGTCTGCTAAATCTTTCCGAAAGTATTTTGCCATAAAGCAGGGGTGCGGATTTGCCTTTATAACAATTCGACGTGCAGCTCTCACTGAAATTTTTCTGGGTCTTCCAGACCTTATCTTGACCTCCACTGTTCCTGTTAAAAAATGGCAGTTAAATTACAGTTCGAACTGAGGGAAGGGCAGCTTGAAAACGCTTTTCTATCTTCTTGTAGCCTTTTCCTGATTTGTGGGCCTCCACCATTTTCATTTTCAGAGTGCTAGGCAGCTGCTTAGAAGAACCCACGGCTGCTGTTTTTTGGCACAAGGTTAGAGGAGGCTGGATTTTTTTTTAGAAAGCTGGTAAATTTGCATCACTTGGCCTTTCATAATAATGTAATGAACAAGCCATAACCCTAACAGGCTAATTAACATCTGAAACCTTGGTCAAAGTTATCTAAGCACACAAATTTTCAAGGATGCCCAAAGTAAATGTGTCATCTTTAATTTTAGCCCTTTTAGAGATCATTCCATCTTCAACTTGCTTAACTGTTCACAATAATAGTAATTTTGAGCAGGGGTGCCCAAACTTTTACATGCCACTGTATGTAAAAGATTCTTAGAAATTCCTTTTAACCATTTCACCACTCAAAGCCATAACATCTACAGCTGCATGGTGAATGCACATAGCTAGGATACATTATAACTCTTATTAGTGTGTGTCTGACCTTGGCAATATAAAAAAAAATGAGTTACGAGAGGTGGGGAGTTCTCCTTCAATGGAAGTCTTCAAACAGATAATGGACAGACATCTGTCTGAGATTGTTTAGTGAATCCTGCATTGAGCAGGGGGTTGGACACGATAACCCTTCCAACTCTATTATTCTGTGATTCTAGGAGTTAAAATTGGTTTGGATCACATATTCTTAGTATATCAAGAAACTGTCCAAAATCCTTATCTGCCTTGACTGAAAGTCGGCCTCTCCGGTTTTACCTGTACGCAGCTTGAAAGACAGGAGAGAAGGAGCAGCAAGAAAGAATTTCCTTCACTTCCTGTAATCCATCTCCGATTCTCTGCTTCTGGAAATGGATTACATTTGACAGCAAGTAAGCAAGAAGGAAGACAACTAGTAACCTCTGCTTTGGAGTGATTATTTAGGGGTGAGATAAATAATTTTTAAATAAAAAGACAATCTGCAGATCACTTTACCAAAATGAAATGCTGTGACAATCAGTGCAGGGAATTTAAAGAAGCCCTCCTCCTATTAAAGTTTTTATCTTCTTAATATATTGCAGTGATCATATTATATAGTACTGTGTACTTACAATTGCTCATTTTGCTTTTCTACCCAAATAATTCTCTTTTCTCTGTACTATGTATAAACGGGAAGCAAAAATCATTTCGTCTTCAACTCCTGATCCAGCTGCTCTCTCCTCACCCCTTGCCAGGGACTTTTGCAGTGAATTATGACTCATAGGGAAAATTGACCTCCTGTTTCTACATGGAGCTTAGAAGGGTTCAGCTAGTTAGTTTTTAATCATATGATGTCATAAACCTAAACAGAGGAATTATCTGAGTAGAAAGGCAAAATGAGCAATTGTAAGTACACAGTGCTGTATAATATGATAACTGCAATATATTAACCCCTTAACGACCGCCGATAGGCCTTTTAACGGCGGTAGTTAATGGTACATAAACCACAGCACCGTTAATTAACGGCGCTGTGGAAAAAGTAGATAGCGCCCCCAGAGTCGGATTTTCTCCGGGGTCTCGGCTATCGGAAGTAGCCGAGACCCCAGAGAACATGATTCGGGTCGGTTTTTACCGATCCCGCTTTTGCGATTGCTGTTATTAACCATATAACGGCGACGGCAAAAAAAAAAAAAAGCCGCAATTCTCCATTAAATTTCTCTCTCCTCTGATGTGATCGCACATCAGAGGGGAGAGAAATGGGGTCCCTGGGATCCCCGATCGGTGCCACGTGCCTCCCGGGGTCCCCCCATGTCTCCCGGAGCTCCCCGAGCTCCCCGCACCTTCTTGCTGTAAAAGAAAATGGGCGCATGCGCAGTACGCCCGCCGAGTCGGATTTTCTCCGGGGTCTCGGCCAGGGGTAGCCGAGACCCCAGAGAACATAATTCGGGTCCCCCACTTTTGCGATCGCTGTTATTAACTCTATAACGGTGCTTGCAAAAAAAAACAGCAATTCTGCATGTAATTTCTCTCCCCTCGCACATCAGAGGGGAGAGAAATAGGGTTCCCGGGACCCCCGATCCCTCCCCCGGTACCTCCTGATGTCCCCCCGTCCTCCCATTGGCTCCTACAGCTCCCAGTCTTATCCCTGGAAAGAAAATGGCGGGCGCATGTGCAGTGCACCCGCCGAATCTGCCGGCTGGCAGATTCATTCATTCTCTGCAGGAACATTTTGATCACTGTGATAAACGCGATCATATTGATCAAAATAAAAAAAAATAGTAAATAAACCCCCCCTTCATCACCCCATTAGTTAGAGACATATAATAAACTATAGAAAATATATTTATTTTCAGTTTTCCATTAGGGTTAGGGTTACAATTAGGGTTAGGAATACAATTAGGGTTAGGGTTACAATTAGAGTTGGAATTAGGGTTGGGATTAGGGTTAGGATTAGGGTTGGGATTAGGGTTAGGGTTGGGATTAGGGTTAGGGGTGTGTTGGGGTTAGGGTTGGAGCTAGAATTGAGGGTTTTCCACTATTTAGGCACATCAGGGGTCTCCAAACAGACATGGCATTCAAAAAGTCAAATGGTGCTCCCTCCCTTCCGAGCCCTGCCGTGCACCCAAACAGTGGTTTACCCCAACATATGGGGTATCAGCGTACTCAGGACAAATTGCACACCGATTTTGGGGTTCTAATTTCTCCTGTTACCCTTGGGAAAATAAAAAATAGCGGGCTAAAAAATCATTTTTGAGGAAAAAAATTATTTTTTATTTTCACGGCTCTATGTTATAAACTTCTGTGAAGCACTTGGGGGTTCAAAGTGCTCACCACACATCTAGATAAGCTCCTTAGGGGGTCTAGTTTCCAAAATGGGGTCACTTGTTGGGGGTTTCCACTGTTTAGGCACATCAGGGGCTCTCCAAACGCGACATGGCATCCAGCCAATTCTGTGTTGAAAAAGTCAAATGGCACTTCTTCCATTGCGACCTCTGCCGTGCGCCCAAAAAGTGGTTTACCCCACATATGAGGTATCGGCGTATTCAGGAGAAATTGCACAACAAATTTTGTGGTTCATTTTCTTTTTTAACACTTGTGAAAATAAAAAAAATTGGTTCTGAAGTAATTTTTTTTCAAAAAAATGTAAATGTTAATTTTTTCCTTCCACATTGCTTCAGTTCCTGTGGGTTAATAAACTTCTTGAATGTGGTTTTGAGCACCTTGAGGGGTGCAGTTTTTAGAATGGTGTCACTTTTGGGTATTTTCTATCATATAGACCCCTCAAAGTGACTTCAAATGTGATGTGGTCCCTAAAAAAAATAATGGTCTTGTGAACATGAGAAATTGTTGGTCAACTTTTAACCCTTATAACTTCGTAACAAAAAAAAATGTTATTTATTAAGAAATTTGTGTGACCTATCTCTCTGATTTAAGGGCATAAAAATTTAAAGTTTGAAAATTCCTAAATTTTCAAAATTTGCCATATTTCCGTTTTTTTTCATAAATAAACGCAAGTCATATAAAAAAAAAAAAAATTACCACTAACGTGAAGTACAATAAAAACATTCTCAGAATCAGCGGGATCCATTAAAGCGTTCCAGAGTTATAACCTCATAAATTGACAGTGGTCAGAATTGTAAAAATTGGCCCGGTCATTAAGCTGCAAAATGGCTCTGTCACTAAGGGGTTAAGAGGATAAAATGTTGATGGAGGAGGAGGGCTTCTTTAAAGGAATTGATTCTGCAATTCCCTGCACAGCATGTGGTGTGAACCTTAGGTCCCCTCTCTCTATGTCGCATTCACAGGTGTCTAGAAGAATATTGGGAGCTCTTTTGGCCGAGTCCTTATACTAGACAGGAGTGATCATCAGGTCTTTATATTTGTGCTCCCTGTATGATCCACTTCTGATTTAGCTACATGAGTTGCAATCAGACTGCCATATTTAACAATACATTTCCTGCCTCAAATTGTAAATGTTGCCAAGAAATATGTTGCGTCCCTTCTATTATTCAATAACTATGTTACATTGCATCCCTTCCCACTAGAATTGCAGCAATGATTCATAAATGTATTATCTCCAATGTGCAGTAACTTCTAATATTTTCTATTACGTAGAAGCAGCAAAAAAAAAGTCCGTTCCTTACCGCTCCACACTAATGAGTTAAGGCCTTGATAATATTGCTAAGCAACAGGTATCCAAGCACCGAATCTTCCATGCGTTCCGTGATGATCCTTTTCAGTATCCGCAGCAGCCCGTCTGCTCCTACACATCGTTATTTGCTGTCTTAAGTGTCTGTGCAGGGAATGATTAGTAAGGATTGGATTCTGCACATTGGACTGACTTCCATATGTTTCTAACTCAAATAAGTGAATTAACTTTCCACCAATTCTGCGCTTACATCAGTAGCGTGATGTGTGCCAGACTAATGATATTATGCAAATCGCTCCAAATGGTGCATATGCCGGAGTTGTCAACACCTGCAGTGATTATGCTTCTGGCGTGAGCGGTATTCACTGACATCTTAGCGCTGTCAGTGAATGTGTGATACACAAATAAAAATTAACTTTTTTTTTAAATGTTAACTCTATGGTTGGAATTACACGTGGAGATTTTACTGGAGGCATCAGTCTAGCAAGGCCGTACTGGGGCCACAGGCCGTAAAAGGGAGGACGCCATGACAGGGTTTGAAGAGGGACTACAGGGAAGGGTTAAGGAGTCATGCTGTGGGAGGGGTTAATGGGTTTTTGAAACAAAGGCATCTGATAGGGCTGTGGAGTAGTAGGAGGAAAAAGGTGGAGGGAGAAGGGGGGATAGTATAAATAGGGTGGACATCTTAGTGGGGCAACCATTTTAGGTGCCCCATAACATAGAAAGCGAGCTCCCACCCACCCGCCCTTATTATAGGTGGGGAAATTTCAGGTATTACGGGGAGGATAGGATGTGCAATCGAACTGTTATGTCGTCATGGCAGCGTGGCGGGGGGGAGGTCCTCGAGGTTGGTGGTGGTAAGTTATGGCGGCTTGGAGGGGGGGGGGGATCTCCAAGGTCCTGCACTCCCCCTTGGGTGGATTATTTGGAATTGTGGATTCCGTGGCTGTTTTTGGTGGATATTGGCCGATCGAGCCTATTGGTGTCTCTGAGCTGGAGCTTAGCGGCAAGAGGCAGGACTCGACCTGGAGCCTAGTTTTTCCACGGGACTGTGACCGGAGGTGGTTACAATTTGGGGACTCGAGGACCGTCCTCCCCTAGTGATTTTTTTTATGTTAAATTGTTATGTAAAAATGTTTAATAAACGGCTGCTGTGGCCAAATTATCCAAATAACAAAAGGTGTTATGTCTTTATTTGGGGGATTATGATGTTATAAAGGGTGGTTAATAGGAGGGTATTATCAAGAAGATGGGGGGTAGGGTCGAAACCTGAGGAATCTCTAATACCCAGCTGTCATGTCAGTATAATTTTCAATATAAATTTCTTGCATTTACTAACACATTTGTCTTCAAAAATATGATAAAAAAATGCAAATGTTGCCAGTCTCACACATTTTTTAAAGTGAACCCGTCAATGGATTTTTGTAAATTAAACCGAGTACATCCTCCAGTTATTGCTGCTCTGCTCATTCTGTAACAGTTTCTCTTTTTCTTCTGTGCCTCTCCGTTCCATAGTTATATCTCCTGGTAATAAAAATACAAAATTTTCCCTTCAACCAAACTTTTCTGTGGGCGTTTCCTTTTTCTCCTCTGATGTTGGCCAATCAAAAGCACGGCCACTCCCATAGAGAAGTTCTGTGGTAAACGTCCAGTTGGTTCAAGGGAAATTTTGCACCATTGTTACCAGAGGGCAGAACTTTGGAACGTAGGGGCACAGAAGAAAAAGAAAATCTGATCCAGAATCAGTAGAGCAGCAGCAACTTGAAGGAGGCTCTCAGCTTAAATTGAAAAATCCAGTTAAAGACCCTCTTTAAGCATGAATATACCTAAAAGTTATGGCAGTGGTTTTTGTTCAGATTTTCCTATTTTTAAGCATTTTTTACATGCGTTTGGTTTGGCGTTTTTCAAGCCCTACAGGAAATCTATGGAAAATAGGCCAGATAAACTAATGAAATAAATGCCACAAACCACATACCGTAACTGAAAACACTTTGGTAATTCCATAACTTCTACGTGGAGAAACATTAAGGCCAAATCCACGATTCCAACATTGATAGTCCAAGTAGTGTCAGCGATGTCCAGACTGGCCACGGATCTCCTGAACCAAACTCAACAGTCTGTATGTCTAGGCGCCTGGTCCAAACACGTACTACCAATGTGCCATCAACCATATGATTTTACAAACATTATCTGAATTTGTGCTAGTTGTTTTTGTCCAGCCGACAATTACAATAAAAATAAAAATCTGCATAGAATATGTGTAGCAAAAGTGAATATTTTGCAATACCGTTTTGTTTTTGTCTATATGGTACATTACGGTTGTATATATTTGGTCAAAAAGAATAAAAAAAAAAATTAAAGAAGACATCTAAGGTAGTCCGTTGGCCACAAAAGGATAGATTAAATGAGAAAAATTAATTATTTAACTGGTGGACAGATCATAGTTGACCTTCAAGAAAATCAAGGTATAAGACGTTCACAGAAAACAGATCAAGAAAAGAGCAGCATTCTTTTCATAAAACATCAACAATACTGAATTATGTGATGGTATTAACCATGAAAAATTCATAAAAAACAAACACAGGGAGTGTCCTCTCCACTGCACCATTAGGTCCCATTGTATTAGGGCCCATTATTGTGTCATAGCTTGGGCCAAAAAGGATCCTCAGGAAGTCTGGTGGGTTGGTCTGATACTAATATCGGCCAGTAGAGTGGCCTTTGTTCTATCAAGTTGGGTCAAGTATTAATCATGGGCTAGTATTACTTAAAGGGAACCTGTCACCAGAAAAAAAAACAAACGCTATTAACCTGCAGATATGGGGTTTATCTGTTGGTAATAGTGTTATTAAACTGCCCAGCGCCCGCACTTAGTAAACGTTGTGGGGTGAAATTTAACTTTATTCCCCCTGGCAGCATTTTGGCATCAGCCACACCAGGGCTCAAAACGCTGACTGAACTGGTGCCACCCCCGTGGCTGAAACCTGAACGCTGTGGGGGGGAATAAAGTTCACTTTCTCCCCACAGCATTCGGATAAGTGCGGGCGCCAGTCAGGTTAATAACATTTTTAACAACATAGCTGCAGGTTAATAGCATTTTTTTGTAGTGACAGGTTCCCATTAAAGGGAATCTATCACCAGGGTTTTGCTACCTCCTTGGAGATCAGCGTAATGTAGAGAAAGAGACCCTGATTCCAGCGATATATCATTTAGTTTACTGGTTGGAACAGCTGTGACACAGAGTTTTTAGAAGTAGCAGAGCTCAAAAACTAACCCTGGCCCCCACACTACAGCTTTCTGTGTACATTGTCTATTGAGTGTAAGCATCTTTTCAGTGATGGCGGTGTGGTCGGACCAAGACTCAAGTGAGCTGTAGTCCAGGCAGAGATAATATCCTGGTGATAAAACAGTCATTGTATTGAAACAACAGCAAACAGCCTAAAAAGTGACATATCAATGAAATCTGTGTCTCACCCTTTACAATATGCTGTTCTCAGATAACATAGCAAAAACCTGCTGATAAATTCCCTATTAAAGGGGTAATTTGATTTAGGCCATCCATAGGTCCACAATGTCTGCTCATGTCTTTTCCATTGCCACTTGCCAGTAGCACTTGCTATAGAATTTAAACACATTTGGGCTTCCAGTTGTAAACCCCAAGTTAATATAATGAGAAAACAGTTTTTCATTACAGATATATTTTTTTAATTAAAGAGAGAAGCATTGTGCGTGAAAACAAACATAAAAATATATATAAGCATTTTCTTAATTATGCTGCTAATATAACTTGTCACTTTAACTGTGATATAAAGGCAACATAAATATCCCAATTCTAGGAAACTGGGTGTATTTAACAGGGTTGTCCACTACTATGACAACCCCATATCACTCTGAAAATTTGCCCCAGCTAAAATAAAAAACAGTTATACTCGCCTCCTGTGCTGGCGCCGTTCCAGCGGTGTCGGCATTTGTGTTCCCGGGGCTCTTATGAGTTTGTTGTGTCATGCGTGAGCCCAGCGCCCAATCAGTACCGGCTCCACTGGCCCTTCTTTGGCTTTGGACATAGAAGTACTCAAGAGGAAACGATAGCTGCGGTTGGACGCTCACTTCCTCTTGATTACCTACAGGTCCGAAGACGGGGACAGTGGCGCCAGCGTCGAAGAGGCGCAGGGCTCACGTGACACAACAAACTCATGTGAGCCCCGAGAGAGTCAGTCCTGACACTGCTGAAGCAGCGCCGGCACGAGAGGTTAATTGGGGCTAACATTCAGAGTGATAAGGGGTTGTCCTCCTAGTAGTGGAGAACTAGTTTAATTTATTCCATTAATATTAGATTATTCCGTTTGATAGAGAGTGAGGTTTACATTTCTATATGTGCTGTTATTTGAACATGCTCCCATCTCCAATCTACACTCCTCACAAAAGAGGTTGCTCCTGTAAATATCACTCTTGTATTCCAAAGAAATCCCCAACAGGTCAAAAGCTTTACTGATACCAACCAGAGAAGAGCAACTCAATTTGCAGGATCCTGCTCCAGTGGACACGTCAGTATACCAACTCCCACCTGCAAGCATCCCCAGCTCCTCTGTTGATTAGACAACCTGGCGCTCGCCACCCCCCCCCAGCTCGCCATGTATCTGCCATCACGCCACAGTGATGATCGCAGCTGCTCTGTTGATTAACCAGCCTGTCGCCATGTCATCTGCGCATCACGCCACAGTGATGATCCGCGCTCCTCTGTTGATTAAGCCAGCCTGTCGCCATGTCATCTGCGCATCACGCCACAGTGATGATCCGCTCTCTGTTGATTACCAGCCTGTCGCCATGTCATCTGCGCATCACGCCACAGTGATGATCCGCGCTCTGTTGATTAACCAGCCTGTCGCCATGTCATCTGCGCATCACGCCACAGTGATGATCCGCGGCTCTCTTGATTAACCAGCCTGTCGCCATGTCATCTGCGCATCACGCCACAGTGATGATCCGCGGCTCCTCTGTTGATTAACCAGCCTGTCGCCATGTCATCTGCGCATCATGCCACAGTGATGATCCGCTGCTTTGTTGATTAGCCAGCCTGTCGCCATGTCATCTGCGCATCATGCCACAATGATGATCCACGGCTCTGTTGATTAGCCAGCCTGTCGCCATGTCATCTGTGCATCACGCCACAAAAATGATCCCCGGCTCCTCTGTTGATTAGCCAGCCTGGCACCACATCATCTGCACATCACGCCACAATGATGATCCCCGGCTCCTCTGTTGATTAAGCCAGCCTGGCACCACATTATCTGCGCATCACACCACAATGATGATCCCCGGCTCCTCTGTTGATTAGCCAGCCTGGCACCACATCATCTGCGTATCACCCACAATGATGATCCCCGGCTCCTCTGTTGATTACCAGCCTGGCACCACATCATCTGCCATTACGCCACAATGATCATCCCCGGCTCCTCTGTTGATTACCAGCCTTGGCACCACATCATCTGCCATCATGCCACAATGATGATCCCCGGCTCCTCTGTTGATTAGCCAGCTTTGGGACCACATCATCTGCGCATCACGCCACAATGATGATCCCCGGCTCCTCTGTTGATTACCAGCCTGGCACCATTCATCTGCGCATCACCCACAATGATGATGCCCTTGATACCAGCCTGGCTAAACCCAGAGGATCCCCTGTGTGAATGCTGGCAGAAAGAGGCGATGTATAACGGAGGATGGCCGCTGGAGCAGGGTCCTTTGAACCGATTCGATCATCTCCACTATCTACATATCTAGGTTATCATGGATAACAGCCCATTGGCAATTCAAACTGATATCTAGCATGACTTTTACAGAAAAATCAGTAGCAGTATTTAAACAGTAAAAATATCAGCCTTCATCATACTTGCTGGGACAATCTTCCGAGTTAAAAATGGGGGGTTTTATTGAAAGTGGGCGTTCCCAAGTGGGTTTTGGGTAGTAACAGGGGTTAAAATGTACTGACTTTGCTGATCTAAATTTTGACAAATGGATGCCAATTCCACTGGCAAGTGACAGACGGTATTTAACATTATTTTGTGCTCATAGGAACCCAATAAAAAAAAAATACTTAAAAAATCTAATGTGCAAAACACCTTGATTAAATAACCTTTTCCATTTATTTAGGATATTTGCGTAATTTTCAGGATCTACATTAATATTCGTTAGATCATTCTACACCAAGAAATAAAGCGCTGGGAATCATTTATTGAAACTAGATAGTAGACTTCTTGTCCTTCTTCTTCATGGCAACCAATCAGAGCTCAGCTTTCAATATTTCACCTGCTGTGAAAAAAAGAAAGTAGTACAGTGATTGGTTGTTATGGGCCAAATGGCCAGCTTTTCTACTAGATAGCTTTAATAAATGAGGCCCGATTAGCCCATTTACACCAAACTCATGAAGATATATTAAGATATAAAAATCATTCACTTAAGTCCTTGCTTTGGTTGTTATTTTCCGGCAGTCATTCTGGCAAGAGTCAAAATATACATAAAAAAATATTATTTTTCTCCTTTAAAAAGCAAGGTTCCCTTTGCAAACATGTATTCACTTCATATACGTCTAGGTCCATACAGCTGCAAAGGGTTGAATAAGGTACTCTTGGTAATCATGTCCCACTTGATTTCACGCTGCCCTGTGGTAGGATGGCAAAAGGACCGCACAGCGGTGCCCTCTGATCCTTTAGTGCAGGTGCCATGTCTTCTGCCCAATTGAAAATCGCAATACAGAGTCTACTTCTTGTCCGTTGGACGGATCTTGGAGTGGCTCTCTTAAAATGTTGGTTTGTTCATGTATTCTTCCATGGTCTAAAAAAAAAAATACAAACAAAATCTGAAATATCGGCACATTATTTAATCATTTACATCACAATTTCTTTTTTTCTCATATCTTTTTTTTTCTGCAGATCACTACTATGTTAGAATAAGTCTGCTATCGGGGGTTCTACAGTTTAAAAGGGGTTGCCTGCTTTGGACACTTTCCTTTTGTCTGCAGACTATAACTTGATAATAAGGTGTCTCCTTAGCAAGTGTTCAATTTCCTGCAGCGCCTCCGCAGGAGAAATGAATGTAATTACATGAATGGGATGTCCCGGTCCTCCAGAACTGCTCCCGCTACTAGAGGAGGGTACTGTACAGGAAACACCTACTCACTCAGAACTAAACATTAATAAACACAACGGATTCTATAAAAAAAAATACAAAAAAGCATGAATGTCAGGATTCTTCTTGATTTCACAGTCCTATGCCTTTTACTCCTTGAAGGGGTTGTCCCAGGACTAATATATTGATGACTTGCCAAAGGATAGGTCATCATTTTGAGATCGGTGGAGGACTGAAACCTGGCACCATTCTTAAATGAGAGGGATAACCTGCAGTACTTGGCAGCAGCTGCTGAACAATATACAGAGCCGCAGTGTTCCACTTGGTTCATCTCTTACATCTGGCTTTCATCGAGTGTCGGACACCCACCATTTCATCTTGATGACCTACACTACGGATAGGTCATCAAAATTGAAAGGGGTTGTTCCATATCAGAAATTGAGTGTCCCCGACTGTTGTTATTATAAAGAAACAAAGAGAGCTGTACTCTTCCCCAGGTCCATCGGCAAGTCTCTGCCAATCCTCCAAGTATCTGGTACTGCAACTCTAAAAGGGGGATTACTGTCTAAACTGGATGAACCTCTGAGCTTACTGACTGGCTGCCATACGGTCAACGTGACATCAGTGCCGCAGCCGAAGCCACACACCGGGATCATTGGCGAAGACTCACCGGTGAACTGGAGAAGGTAGGACGGGTCATGGCAAAGCCTGCCCGACTAAAGGTACTGTCACACTAAGCGAGATCGCTAACGAGATCGCTACTGCGTCACCGATTTTAAACGCAGTAGCGATCTCGTTAGTGACTTAGCTGTGTGTGACATGTAGCAGCGATGTGGCCCCCGCTGAGATGTCGTTGATCGCTTATGAACGTTCTGAGCCGTTTTTTTGGTCGTTGGTGTCCCGCTGGTGAGCCTGAATCGCTGAGTGTGACACCCTTTATGAACGACTTCACCAGCGTCGCAGGTGGGACTAGGTTTTCCCAACGACTGCAGAGGTCGTTATACAGATCGCTGATGAGATGTGTTTGGAAGCTAACTAGCGATCACATAGCGATCGCACTAGCGATCTCGCCAGGTCATGTCGTTGTCGTGATCGCTAGTGCGATCGCTAAGTGTGACAGTGCCTTTAATCAATGAAAATTTATGGAGTACCTTATTCCAGTTGTTAGATTTGCCTAATCTTTAAAAGGGGTATTCCGATTTCCAAGATCCTAACCCAACATGTAGTAAGTGTAATAATAATAATAATAATAATAAATAATAATAATAACAACAACAACAACAATAATAAATAGCAAATACCTCCAATTAGAAATGTAGTATAGTTTTTCTGATTTGCTATGTCTCTTTCCACATGTGCAGGCATTGCAGGACCTCAGGTATCCATGGTTATGACCACTATCAACTAGCTAACTGTCACTATATCAGTGTTCATAACCACAGATACCTAAGGTCCTACAATGCCTGCACATGAGGAAATGATCACCTTTTCCTTTGTTCTTAGCGAGTAATGAACAAAAACCAGCAATTCTGGCATTGTTTTTATGGGTTCAATTAATAATGACAGTCTTATAGTACTTCTAACCTACTGAAGCCCATGCTCCTTAGGAAGTTTCATATATAACTTTATTCCTGTATACAATGACAGCAGCAACGTTTTGACCTGTATGGTATTTTTCAAGCCTACAAATACCCTTATATAGTCTTATAGTACTTGTCGATACGTTCTTGGTGATACCAAAAAACACACATATACATTATGTTTTTCTACTTTTGATACAGTAAAGATGTATATCTTTGTACCGTGTTAGCCAGTAGATAGAAAAATATTTAGACTTGAGAGTCCTCAGTGGTTGATACCTTTAATGGCTAACTGAAAAGATGGTAACAAATTGCAAGCTTTCGAGACTACTCAGGTCTCTTCATCAGATGAAGAGATGAAGAGACCTGAGTAGTCTCGAAAGCTTGCAATTTGTTACCATCTTTTCAGTTAGCCATTAAAAGGTATCAACCTCTGAGGACTCTCAACTCTACTTTTGATAATCACTTTTAAAAGAAGATTTTTTTTTGTGAGATAAACTTTAGTTTTTACTGCTGACATTTCTGAATTACATACAACTTTTTGATCACTTTTTACTTATTTTCTTGTGAACTGATGAATATATTAAAAAAAGCAATTCAGGCTTTCGAACAGTCCATACAAACTTATTATTTTCTCATTTTTGCAACCTTCACTGTGCAGGATAAATAATTAAATCATTTTATAGCATGGGTCATTAGGCATATTAAGCACATATACCAAATGTGCTTTTTTGGGGTGTATGCTTTTTCCCAGATTAAACCACTTTTTATTGGGAAAGATGGGTTTTTATTATTTTTTAAAACACTTCTAACATTTTTATGCAATATGTATTAGTCCCATAAGGAGACTTGAACATGTGACACTTAAAACAACATAGCTAATACTGTAATGCATAAGTAGTGGGGTGCATTAGGTCAGTCTGTCAGTGTAACAGTAACATGAAGCCTATTAGACCTCAACTCCTGCAGGAACTAATAGGCTTCAGTTGATTGGCAGACCCAAATGGCACTGTTAGGCCTGCAGTTGCCATAGTAACCCATCGGCATCCCACAATCATGCTGTGGGGATTAATGGGATTTCAGAGGGAGCAGTTTCCCCTCAAACTCCAATGAATAGGTGAGAATTTTAAATGTTGGGAATAACCCCTTAATAATGGCAACAGAAGCATAGAAAATGGTCAGCAAATAAAATACATGATCTATCTCGTCTGTTCTTCTATTTCTTCTCTTATTTCTACTTGTTCATTATTTTCTGACATTTCTCTTCTCATCCTCCACTGGACGGATTTCATCTTGTTCTTGTGTTAAGTCTCTTACTGAAACACTTTGAACTTTATTTAAACCTGTAAGATATTGAAGGTTTTCCATCATGTCCTCCCTTTCCCTTCTTTACTAAAGGCTATATATAATAAGGGTGAAACCAGATTAACCCGAGTGCGTGATGTCCAAGCCCAAAATATCCACCAAGATAGGATTACATAGGAAAGATTACAGTCCTTGCCACAGAAGTACCAGATGGCTGGCACGTTTTTTTAGTGAACTTTTTTTTCTCCATAGCTTAACATTACAGAGTGTACAGGTAATATGTCAAGTAAGTGCAAAAGGAAATTACCTCTTGTAACATATCCGAATCCTCAATGGCCCTCACTACAGACTCTTTGGAGGTCTCCTGAATTTCACCTCCCATGAGAAACTCATCCAGTATGAAGTATGCTTTCTCAAAGTTAAAAATTATGTCCAGCTCACAGACCTAGGAAAGCAGAAGAAAACATACAGCAGTTACACAAATTTTACTTAAAGAACTAATTTATTAATGTGCGTTGGCATTTTTACTGTTCACTTGCAGCCGACTGTTCCAGCTGCGACTGTTATATCATTAATTTTGCAATCTGGCTGTAATTTAAAGGGATTGTACCTAGATTGCAACTTATCTCCTATCTCAGCTAATCATTAAACGGAACGTGTCAGCAGAATTGTACTAAGTAACCTACAGACAGTGTACTGATTAAAAGGATTCCTTAGTTGATGAAAAATAGGGGCAGGTCAGTGAGGGATCAGTTACCTGTCAGAAGCCATAGTGATGAATACCTAATCAGAGCACAACATGAAGACCCCCCCCCAGGCTGCACCATTTCTGGGCCAGCTGAGAGCTGATGTTTTTAGCCTGGGGGGTGCCAATATCCATGGCCCCTTCCTAGGCTATTAATATCAGCCTGCAGCTGTCTGCCTAGCCTTTTCTGGTTCGATTTTATAGGAGGACCCCATGTCAATTGTTGCCTGGGTTCCCCTGTAAACTAGCCAAACCTTGGGCTTGGTATATATAATATATATATATTATCACTTTCATTTGTGTGTGTAAACATTATAAATTTGAACATGGTATGTAATGACATGGTCTTCAATAAAGAATGAAAAAGAAGACGTTGAACAAGGAAATGACATCACATTTTTTTTTTTTATTAACCCCTTTATTCCATCCGACGTACTATTCCGTCCATGTAACCCTGGACCTCATTCCCATGGACGGAATATACGTCCAGGCGATCAGCTGCGCTCCCGGCGGGAGCGCAGCTGATCGCCGCCGGGTGTCAGCTGATTATCACAGCTGACACCCGGCACTATGTGTCAGGAGCGGTCACGGACCGCTCCCGGCACATTAACCCGTGGCACACCGCGATCAAACATGATCGCGGTGTACCGAGGGCACAGGGGAGCATCGCGCAGGGAGGGGGCTCCCTGTGCACTCCCATGAGACCCTCAGAACAGCGCGATGTGTCGTGCTGTTCCGAGGGACTCTCCTCACTGCAGGACCCTGGATCCAAGATGGCCGCCGGGTCCTGCAGGGAGGCGGCTTCCTCAGTGCCTGCTGAGAGCAGGCACTGAGAAGCCTGCAGCAGTGCCAGAGCGATCACTGGTGTGACAGAGTGCTATGCACACTGTCACACCAGCGATCTGACCCTACACAGTGATGTCCCACCCTGGGACAAAGTAAAAATGTAAAAATAATAAAAAAAAGTGTAAAAAAAATTCCAAAATAAAAAGGAAAAAAAAAAAATATTCCCCAATAAATTAATTTCTTCATGTAAATAAAAAAAACAAAACAAAAAAAGTACACATACTTGGTATCGCCGCGTCCGTAACGACCCCCTATAGAACTGTCCCACTAGTTAACCCCTTTAGTGAACCCCTTAAAAAAAAAAAAAAAAAAAACAAAGCAAAAAATCAATGCTTTATCATCATACCGCCGAACAAATAGTGGAATAACACGCGATCAAAACACGGATATAAATAAACATGGTACCGCTGAAAACGTCATCTTGTCCCGCAAAAAACGAGCCGCCATACAGCATCATCAGTGAAAAAATAAAAAAGTTATAGCTCGCAGAATAAAGCGATGCAAAAATAATTATTTTTTATATAAAATTGTTTTTATTGTATAAAAGCGCCAAAACTTAAAAAAATGATATAAATGAGGTATCGTCGTAATAGTACTGACCCGAAGAATAAAACTGCTTTATCAATTTTACCACACGCGGAACGGTATAAATACCCCCCCCAAAATAAATTCATGAATTGCTGATTTTTGTTCATTCTAACATCCCAATATTGAAATAAAAAGCGATCAAAAAATGTCACATGCTCAAAAATGGTACCAATAAAAATGTCAACTCGTACTGCAAAAAATAAGACATCACATGACTGTGGGCCAAAATATGCAAAAATTATAGCTCTCAAAATGTGGTGATGCAAAAACTATTTTTTGCAATAAAAAGCGTCTTTTAGCGTGACAGCTGCCAATCATAAAAACCCACTATAAATAGTAAATCAAACCCCCCTTTATCACCTCCTTAGTTAGGGAAAAATAATAAAATAAAAAAAATCTATTTCCATTTTCCCATTAGCGGTTTTGGCACTGTGGATTCACAGCAGAACCGGACGCCATGTACAGTACAGTGTTAGTGAAGGGTAAAAAAAAAAAAAAAAGCTATGCACATGATGCGGAATTTTCCGCGCGGATTTGGTGCGGTTTTAAAACCGCAGCATGTCAATTCTTAGTGCGAATTCCGCAACGGTTTTACACCTATTCCAATATAGGTGTAAAACCGCAGGCAAATCCGCAAAAAAAACGCGGCAAAACCTCAGTAAATCCGCGCTAAAGCCGCAGGTAGTTTTACCTGCGGTTTTAGCAAAATCCGCGCGGAAAAATCCACAAGTGAATCCACAACATGTGCACGGGTCTTAGGGTTAGGGTTGCGGCTAAAGTTAGGGTTGGGGTTAGGGTTGAGATTAGGGTAAGGGGTGTGTTAGGGTTAGGTTTGTGGTTAGGGTTATGGTTAGGGTTGGGACTAGGGTTAGGGGTGTGTTGGGGTTAGGGTTGGAGATAGAATTGGGGGGTTTCCACTGTTTAGGAACATCAGGGGCTCTCCAAATGTAACATGGCGTCTGATCTCAATTCCAGCCAATTCTGCGTTGAAAAACGGTGCTCCTTCACTTCTGAGCTCTGCCATGCACCCAAACAGTAGTTTACCCCCACATATGGGGTATCAGCGAACTCAGGACAAATTGCACAATAACTCTTGGGGTCCAATTTCTTCTGTTACCCTTGGAAAAATAAAAAATAGGGGGCGAAAATATCATTTTTGTAAAAAAAAATGATTTTTTTTGTTTTTACGGCTGTACGTTATAAACTTCTGTGAAAGCACTTCGGGGTTCAAAGTGCTCAACACATCTAGATAAGTTCCTTTAGGGGTCTAATTTCCAAAATGGTGTCATTTGTGGGGGGTTTCCACTGTTTAGGCACATCAGGAGCTCTCCAAACATGACATGGCGTCCAGCCAATTCTGCGTTGAAAAAGTCAAACGGCGCTCCTTCCCTTCTGAGCTCTGCCATGCACCCAAACAGTGGTTTACCCCTACATATGGGGTATTAGCGTACTCAGGACAAATTGCACAACAACTTTTGGGTCTTGTTACCCTTGGGAAAAAAAAAATTGGGGTGAAAAGATCATTTTTGTGGAAAAAATATGATTTTTTTAATTTTACGGCTCTACGTTATATACTTGTGTGAAGCACTTGGGGGTTCAAATTGCTCACCACACATCTAGATAAGTTCCTTAGGGGTCTAGTTTCCAAAATGGGGTCACTTGTGGGGGGTTTCCACTGTTTAGGCACATCTGGGGCACTGCAAACGGAACATGACCCCCATCAACGTCTGCATTCCAAAACGTTATTACTTCCTTTCCAAGCCCTGCTGTGCGCCCAAACAGTTTCACCCTCCCACATATGGGGTATCAGCGTACTCAGGACAAATTGGACAACAACTTTTGGGATCCAATTTCCTTGGGAAAAATCAAAAATTTGGGACTAAAAAATCATTTTTGTGGAAAATTGTTTTTTTTTTTTTTTCACACCCAGGCATTATAAACTTTTGTGAAACACTTGTGGTTCAAAGTGCTCACAACAGATCTAGATAAGTTCCATAGGGGGTCTAGTTTCCAAAATGGTGTCACTTGTGGGGGGGTTTCCACTGTTTAGGCGCATCAGGGGCTCTCCAAACGCAACATGGCGTCCAATCTCAATTCCAGCCAATTTTGGTTTAAAAAAGTCAAACAGCGCTCCTTCCCTTACGAGCTCTGCCGTGTGCCCAAACAGTGGTTTTCCCCCACATATGGGGTATTGGCGTACTCGGGAGAAATTGCACAACAACTTTATCTGTCCATTTTCTCCTTTTACCCTTGTGAAAATAAAAAAAAAGTTTGTAAAAGATCATTTTTGTGACTAGAAAGTTAAATGTTCATTTTTTCCTTCCACGTTGCTTCAGCTCCTGTGAAGCACCTGAAGGGTTAATAAACTTCTTGAATGTGGTTTTGAGTACCTTGAGGGGTGCAGTTTTTAGAATGGTGTCACTTTTGGGTATTTTCTGCCATATAGACCCTTTAAAGTGACTTCAAATGTGAGGTGGTCCCTAAAAAAAAAATGGCTTTGTAAATTTTGTTGTAAAAATGAGAAATCGCTGGTCAACTTTTAACCCTTATAATTTCCTAACAAAAAAAAATTTTGGTTCCAAAATTGTGCTGATGTAAAGTAGACATGTGGGAAATGTTATTTATTAACTATTTTGTGACATATTTCTCTGTTTTAAGGGAATAAAAATTCAAAGTTTGAAAATTGGAAAATTTTCAAAATTTTTGGCATATTTGCGTTTTTTTTCAAAAATAAACGTAAGTTATATCGAAGAAATTTTACCACTAACATGAAGTACAATATGTCACGAGAAAACAGTCTCAGAATCGCGAAGATCCGTTGAAGTGTTCCAGAGTTATAACCTCATAAAGAGACAGTGGTCAGAATTGTAAAAATTGGCCATCATTAACGTGCAAACCACCCTTGGGGGTGAAGGGGTTAATTACATAGCTTTATTTAGCTCTATGGATTTACAAAAAGGCATGCAAAAACACACCAAAAACGCAGTGTATTTTTACGTAGTGGTTTTGCTGCCAAGAGATGCAGAAACCTTGCAGAAATTTCTGCAAGCATGTACGCAATGTGCGCTTATACTGAGGCTACAGAAGCAAGGACTGGGGGAAGCTATATACAGATTGGTAAGTAACTGGCTAAACAACAGGAAACAAAGAGTCATCATAAAAGGTATGTCCTCTAAATGGGATAAAGTCAGAAGGGGACCACATGGATCTGTACTAGGAGCAGTGGGGACTGCAGGGATCTGTACTGGAAGCAGTGGGGACCGCAGGGATCTGTACTGGGAGCAATGAGGTATCGCAAGAATCTGTGCTAAGACCGATTCTTTTTAACCTCTTTATTAATGACCTTGTGGATGGCATTGAGAGTAAAGTGTCAGTATTTACTGAGGACATCAAACTAAATGTAGGATATTAACCCCCGTAGGTATTTTAGTTTTTTGCTCCCCTTCTTCACAGAGCCATAACTTTTTTATTTTGGCCATGTGAGCACTTGTTTTTTGCGAGTTGCATATTTGAACGACATCATTGGTTTTACCATGTCGTGTACTGGAAAACGAGAAAAAAAATCCAAGTGCGCTGAAATTGCAAAAAAGTGCAATTCCACAGTTGTTTTTTTTTTGTTCTTTTTTACCATGTTTACTAAATGCTAAAACTGACCTGCCATTATGATTTTCCAGATCATTATCAGTTCATAGAACACAAACATGTCTAGGTTCTTTTTTATCTAAGTGGTGAAAAAAAAAAAAAATTGCGCCATTTTCCGATACTCGTAGCGTCTCCATTTTTTGTGATCTGGGGCCGGGTGAGGGCTTATTTTTTGCGTGCCTAGCTGATGTTTTTATTAATACCATTTTGGTGCAGATACGATCTTTTGATCACCCATTATAGCATTTTAATGCAATGTTGCGGCGACCAAAAAAATGTAATTCTGGCGTTTTCACTTTTTTTCTTGTTATGCTGTTTAGTGATCGGGTTAATTCTTTTTTTTATTGATAGATCGGGCGATTCTGAAAGCAGCAATACCAAATATGTGTATGTTTGATTTTTTTTAATTGTTTTAGTTTGAATGCGGTAAAAGGGAGGTGATTTGAACTTTTATATTTTTTTATTTTCTTAATATTTTTAAACACTTTTATTTTTACTTTTGGCATGCTTCAATAGTCTCCATGGGAAACTAGAAGCTGCCATAACTCAATTGGCTCTGCTACATACAGGCGATGATCAGATTGCCTTTATGTAGCAGAATTACTCACTTGCTCTGAGCGCCGACCACTATGAAGGGCTGTCACAGTGTAGAAGCATCATCATTATTCTAAATTTGAACATGTAAACAGGAGAAGCAATGGAATGAAACTGAAAGGGAGAAGATACAGATAAGATATTGGGAAAAAACTTTTTGACAGTGAGGGTGATCAATGCGTGGAACCGGCTGCCACGAGAGGTGGTGAGTTCTCCTGCAATGGAAGTCTCCAAACAGAGGCTGGAAAGACATCTGTCTGAGATGGTTTAGTGAATCCTGCATTGAGCAGGGGGTTGGACACGATGACTCTGGAGGTCCCTCCCAACTGTAACATTCTGTGATTCTATGAAGGCCTCTCATATAATGAGGTATTGGAAAAGTTGGGTTTGTTTAGTTTAGAAAAAAGACGTCTCAGAGGGGATCTCATTTACATGTATAAATATATGTGTGGTCAGTACAAAGGACTGGCTCATAGAGTTGAGCAAAACAGGTTGTTAATTTTCAAAAATCGCCGATTTTCGCGAAAGTCGGGTTTCATGAAACGAAACCCGACCGTGGAGTGAGTTCGGTCACGTGTTCGGCGACCATTTTGCTGGAGTCGGTTTTCCCCTACACTTTAAGTGCCTTTTCTCAGCCAATGAGCAAGGACGCAGGCTGTGGGCAACAGGATGACATAGCCAGCGGCCAGCACCATCTTAGAGCAGGGCATTGCAGCGATTGGCTGGCTTTCAGTGGCGTCACAGTGCATATAAATTCCCTCAGCGCCGACCGCCATTTTACATCTGCCGAACTCAGTGTAGGGGAAGGTTGCTGGCGGTGCGTCTGAGCAGGGAGAGTGTTAGGCAGGGCCTAAAAAAAAATTACTTTCTGCTGATAGCGATTAGCTGTACAGTGACTGTGCAGCGAGAGGGGAGGATTTTGCTGTGTGCAGCAACGCTGGTTCTTAGGCTGCCTGCCTGCGACGCTGTAGAAATTGCTTGTGTGGAGCATCAGATTTGATTAGTTGGGTGCCTGACTGTGATAAGGGGGCAATTTATTCCCCATTGACTTGCACTGGGGTCGGATTTTCGACTCAGACCCGACCATTTCCGTTAGTCGGCCAACTTCGTTCGACTCGACTTTTGAGAAAGTCGGGTTTCACGAAACCCGACTCGACCCGAGAAAAGGAAAAGTCGCTCATCTCTACTGGCTCATATTCCTTCCAACGACCATACTTAAGACAAGGTGGCACTCATTACGGGTGGGAGAAAGGTGCTTCCAGCAGCTAAATAGGAAAAGGTTCTTTACAGTTACAGCAGTCATACTGTGGAATGCCGACCACAAGATGTAGTAATGGGAGACACTGTAACAGCTTGTAAAAAAGGGCAGGACGATTTCCTCGATACACAACACTGCAGGTTATAGTTAAATTAGTGGCAAAATGTATAATTGGTGGAGAAAGGTTTAACATGATGGACACAGGTCTTTTTTTCAACCTATGTAACCAACAGGCAGGTACTTGCTAACTACGTGCTTGTCTTACTTGGTGAAAACCTCTGCAGGCACAGAGCTGTCAAGGACCGCTGCTACAGGTGATTCTGTGATTTCTGTTAACATCTCGTTGGCAGAGTAGTGCCTTCTCTGCTGTTCTGCTCTGTTGATAGGGGCGTCTCTGCCAATGTCATGCTTATTGACAACCGGCTCACTACTGCCCAACTGCGAAGAGCCAGCTGTCAATCAGAATTACATTGGCAGTGACATCCCATCAACAGAGCAGAACAGAAGAGAAGGTGCTGCTCTTGTTGACGAGATGAAATGAAGCAGGGGAATCGCTGGCAGAGACAGTGCAGATCATGCAGCTAGTTAGTAACTACCTGCCTGTTCATTCTTAGCCCTACACACAAAAATATTAAAAGTCTTGGATAACCCTCTTAAAACCCAGCTGTTAGAGATTGTAAACTCAATGCCATGCATGCTGGAGCTCATGTGACCCCTCCACAACATGAGCACTGGCCTCCAGAGCACTGATGGGTTACCATGGTAGCCAGGGATCGACTGAAGGATCCCGTTGCTGCCACCTTGGTACTCTTATGAAGCTGAATCACAACTTGAGCTTCAAAAGGAGACTTAGACTTTCATTATACAGTATATTGCTACACTGAGGTTTTGCAGTATAAAGCGATCGGATAATGGCAGGTTCAAATTCCTTAAAGACGCTCTGCCATGTATATAATTTTTATTATATATGTGCATGTAGTGCCAGTCTATGAATATACTCAACTACCGCTGCTCTCTCCGGTGTCCAGCGCCATTCTACTCCTCTGCTTCTGAATGAGGACATCCCAATTGCGTCTAGTCGGCTCACTCTATGCTCCATGCGTGAGCTGGAAGTCTCTTTTACACTGTAAGCCTATGGGGCCTTGTTCTGACGCTCTATAGACTTACATTGTAAAAGCCACTTCCGGGTCACGTAGGGCACAGTGTGACCCGAAGAGTCTGGAGAGAGGTGACGTCACTAAGAAGTGGAGAAGAATGGTGCGGGACACCAGACAGAGCAGCGGTAGGCGAGTACATTAATGCACTCACACTATATTACATGCACATATACACACACAGTTAGTAAAAATAAAAATACCTGGAAGTGCTTCTTTAAGTGGACTAAAATATACAAAAACATTTAAAAAAAATAACATGATATATATATATATATATATATATACACACACAATATATATATATAGTAAGGTGGCTGTCGGACCTAGTGGTTGGGAGATAGAACTTTAAATAATGCTTTAGTACATATAGAAAAATGCTCCAGCGCACTAAGTGCTGAGCGGGGTTAATCGACCATGACAGACTGATTGTGAGCAGCTGCTGAGTTGGGAGAGACGGCTGCTCACCATATCTCCACCCCTGGATGGGGTTCACTTTGTAAATTGAGAGCAGTTTGTCTCAGACTGGCCTGTGAGTGTGGAGGTGTGCAGATCTCCTGGATTGACTGCTTCTGCTAAAAGGACTAAGAAGCTGGACTCTAAACCAGGTGAGCTAACCAGCACTATTGTATGGGCTTGTTACTTTATGTTTTGCCTTGTGGTTTATGAGGACTGCAAAACCAGCCAGACGTTAAATAGAAACTGTACCTGTGTCTACCTCTTTAAGAAGCCAAGTGAGTTGACCTACCATAATATGTACACATTTTTACAGACATGTCTATACCAAAATTTTTTTTTTTTCTATTTCTACCACATTAGAAATTTCAAAAATATTTAGCATAGACGTGTCTGTAAAAGTCTGGTCTATCAAAATAGATTAATTAACCCATATGATAACTGTCATAACGACAAAGAATAAAATCGTTAGAACCGAGTTTATTTGGTCACTACTTCTACTAAAAAAAAGAAAAAAAATGCACTACCATGTAATGTACTGAAAAATAGAGAAAACAAAAATTCCAATTGGGTTAAAATCTCCCAAAACATGTGTCTGTAAATTACAATTCTGATTTGACTTTAATCCTGAGTAATGTGGCAAGGTTCGAGAAAGGGTCGATATTGACTGTTAGGATTGCTACTTCCAATAGGTGGCGTTAGAGTTCAAGTTGTCTTTCTCTCTGAAGACACACTTTGCATATTTAATTTCCCAGAGGAGCATTGCATGGCCTATAAGTCTCCTTACACTAGCATGGTCACTATTCACAAGTAGAGACGCTACCCCTTATACTTTACACTGTAATTAGTTGATGAAAGTATTCATGCCTGACCAAGACGTATGGGAGAATTATAAGCTGGGACAGCACCGAAACAAACCAAAGGGTCCAAAGCCTGCAAATAAGAATAGTCTATATCACAACGAAAGTGGTAAGACACATTCATCCATTTAATGATGCAATTATTGGGTTGTATGCATGCTCCGAGACACTGACTATAGAAAAATTCCTACAATACAGGGAAGAGCTTGCACTGGATGTTGTGTCTTCTATGTTTTTGGTGGTCAAACCAGCATGTGACCATTTTATTGTTTCATTAACAGATGAAAAGATGGTGAAATTAAATCGGAAAACTTACATTTCCAAAGTATTTATCGAGTAGCTCCACAAGCCTATGAACGATCTCCAACGTCAGCAGCTCATTATCTTGATCTTCTATGGCACAGCAGAAGTACAGGCTGGCATACCTGAAGAGTCAAAGATAAAAGGCCAAGATTAATTGGGATAATTGCTGCTACTTCCTCTGTTATTAATAAAGCAGTGTAAGTAGCAATCACGAAGACCTCGTGGATTAAAGAACAGCCATGACTCTTGTACCACATGTCTCTGACAACTGGGCATCCTGCCTGTAAATGCACAATTGCTGCGATTGTAAAAAAAAAATGTCATTAAAAGGGATTGTCCACCTTTGAAAACAATTTTCTTTACTTACTCAAATTAATGTATTTAGGGATAAAATTTGTTTTTACAATTGGGTTTCATTAAAGGGAACCTGACAGTGGCTACATGCCGCCTGATCCACGGACAGCATATATCAGACATTGGCTGTATGATCTCAGCCAGGTCTGTGACACGGAAATACTGCAACTTTCAGAAAAAATAAATAAAACTTTAAAAGCCTCCTGGGCTCGATCCACACATGAGACTTCTCCCAGCACCCTGCCCTGGATGGACAGGTCTCTGCCTACGTGTGTATAGAGAAAGTACTGTCACTTTTGGGGCAGCGGGTGGAGAGAAGTCACTGGGGCCCCACGTTTCCCACAAATCTACAGCGCTGCACAGTCCCCAGAGGCTTTTAAACTATACTTTTAAAAGCTGCAGAGCTTCAGTGTCAAACATACCTAGCTGAGATCATACAGGCAGCGGCTGATCCATGCTAATGTGGATCGGACAGCATGTCATGCTGTCAGGTTTACTTTAAAAAAAAAATTTGCACCATGTGTCTGCTGTCGCTTCTGCAGAATGAGTTAACTGAGAATCAGTCAGTGACGTTCTCATTCTGATGGTCTGACAAGAGAGTTTGTAACTCATATTTCTGATCTCCCCTCAGTTAAATTTGATCTGTGGTCACAAATCGAGTATGTAGGAAACAAAGCGCCTGGAAAAGCAAAGCGTGCAAAACTTTTAATTAATAATAATAATAATAATCTTTATTTATATTATTATTATTAATTAAAAGTTTTGCACGCTTTGCTTTTCCAGGCGCTTTGTTTCCCTACATACTCGATTTGTGACCACAGATCAAACTCAATTGTAAATATGATTTTTAGCCTGAAATACTTATACAGTGAAGGAAATAAGTATTGGATCCCTTGCTGATTTTGTAAGTTTGCCCACTGACAAAGACATGAACAGTCTAGAATTTTAAGGGTTGGTTAATTTTAAAATTGAGAGATAGAACATCAAAAATAAAATCCAGAAAATCATATTGTATAAATTATATAAATTTGCATTTTGCAGTGAGAAATAAGTATTTGATCCCTCTGGCAAACAAGACCTAATACTTGGTGGCAAAACCCTTGGTGGCGAGCACAGCAGTCAGACGTTTTTGTAGTTGATGATGAGGTTTGCGCACGTCAGGAGGAATTTTGCTCCACTCGTCTTTGCAGATCATCTCTAAATCATTAAGATTTTGAGGCTGTCGTTTGGCAACTCGGAGCTTCACCTCCCTCCGAAAGTTTTCTCTGGGATTAAGGTCTGGAGACTGGCTAGGCCACTCCATGACCTTAATGTGCTTCTTTTTGAGTCACTCTTTTGTTGCCTTGGCTGTATGTTTTGGGTCTTTGTCTTGCTGGAAGACCCGCCACGACTCAGTTTTAATGTCCTGGCGGAGGGAAGGAGGTTGTCACTCAGGATTTTGCGGTACATGGCTCCATCCATTCTCCCATTGATGCGGTGAAGAAGTTCCTGTGCCCTTAGCAGAGAAACACCCCCAAAACATAATGTTTCCACCTCCATGCTTGACAGTGGGGATGGTGTTCTTTGGGCAGCATTTCTCTTCCTCCAAACACGGCGAGTTGAGTTAATGCCAAAGAGCTCAATTTTTGTCTCATCTGACCACAGCACCTTCTCCCAATCACTCACAGAATCATCCAGGTGTTCATTGGGAAACTTCAGACGGGGCTGCACATGTGCCTTCTTGAGCAAGGGACCTTGTGGGCACTGCAGGATTTTAAACCTTTACAGTGTAATGTGTTAGCAATGGTTTTCTTGGTGACTGTGGTCCCAGCTGCTTTGAGATCATTAGCAAGTTCCCCCCATGTAGTTTTAGGCTGATCTCTCACCTTCCTCATGATCAAGGGTACCCCACGAGGTGAGATTTTGCATGGTGCCCCAGATCGATGTCGATTGACAATCATTTTTGTATTTCTTCCATTTTCTTACTATTGCACCAACAGTTGTCTCCTTCTCACCCAGCATCTTACTTATGGTTTTGTAGCCCATTCCAGCTTTGTGCAGGTCTATGATTGTGTCCCTGACATCCTTAAGCTCTTTGGTCTTGCCCATGTTGTAGAGGTTAGAGTCTGACTGAGTCTGTGGATAGGAGTCTTTTATAAAAGTGACTATATAAGACAGCTGTCTTTAATGCAGGTAATTAGTTGATAAGGAGCGTCTAACGGGTCTGTAGGAGCCAGAACTCTTAATGGTTGGTAGGGGATCAAATACTTATTTCTCACTGCAAAATGCAAATAAATGTATATAATTTATACAATGTGATTTTCTGGATTTTATTTTTGATATTCTATCTCTCAATGTTAAAATTAACCTACCCTTAAAACTATAGACTGTTCATGTCTTTGTCAGTGGGCAAACTTACAAAATCAGCAAGGAATCCAATAATTATTTCCTTCATAGTATTTACACAGGAAAAAATTACCATAATTAATAGGTGAACAAACCCTTTAAGTGGTTAAAACAATATCATGATGGAAAATAGCAATGGTCTATCAGCGACATGCAAAATCCATGAAGCTCAATGACAACTCTAGGAAATTTAAAGAGCACATATCACAGATCTGGGAACCCAAGATTTGGGAGTTCTCTCAATATAATCCAGTAACAAATCACCTCAAAAGGGTCATTAATGACCAATGAAAGGGCACACCTTTCCAGTAAAGTCGGGTCTGGACTTAGATTGTGAGATCCCAGCATGCTGAGCGAGATCCCACGGCCCTCCGCAGCTTCCTTTGTAGTGAAAGAGCGAGATATCACTTTTTTTAGCCAACCCAGCTCTCCTGCACTTTTTTTTTAAAAGGAATCTGTCACCAAGTGCTTGTTTCGTTATCGGAGAGCAGTAGGATGTAGGGGCAGAGACCTGGATTTCAGTGATGTGTCACTTATTGGGCTGCTTGCTGTCATTTTGATAAAATCTGTTTTATCAGCTGCAAATCTGCCAGTGCTCAGAATGCTGAGCTCGGTGTGACTCTGCCCACACCACTGATTGACAGCCTTCTGTGTACACTGTGCATAGGCAGAAAGCTGCCAATTAGTGGGCAGGGTTACAATGAGCAGGCAGACTACATGGCACAAGACAGCTAGTCAGGCAATGATAATCTCCTGCTGATAAAACACTCATTCAACTGAAACTACAGCATGCAGCCTAGTAAGTGACAAATCACTGGAAATTAAAGGGTCTGCCTCTCACTGGTGATCCTGTTATCTGACAGAGTCAGAATACATTGCTACAACAGGACCCAAGGGTATAACTGTCAGGGGAGTGGTAGCAGTGTTCCTCTGTGATGAGCTAACCAGCTTTTTGCTGCAGCTGCACCCACCGCCATGCCAGCAATGCCTAGTGTCGATGCTGCATCAGAGATGCTGGTGTGATGGGGGCATGCACGTTGAAGAAGTTGAGTATACTGACAATATACCTCTTGTATACAAGTTTTAAATCCTTCCAGTCCACAAAGCTGCTGGTCTTAGGACTCCGGGTAAGAATTATGTGCATCAATTCCCGTGTTATCTTGCGCTTCTCTTTCTCGGTCAGGGTTATATACCATTTCTGCAGTCTCAACTTCCCTTGCCGACTGAACAGAAGGAGGAATCGAATCTGCAAGACAGGCCAGAGCAATCAGAAGAGAAACATACCCAACCTTAAAGGGGTTTACAGGTATAAAGTATCTAATCACAATGAGCTCGCTCCATTTAAAAATAATAAACTCCGCTGTTACTCACCCTCCCCAGCTCCAGTGTAAGCCTTCTGCTGCGGTTCTCATCTTTGTTGACATCTTTGCATTAGTGTCATCACTACTACCTTGGCATCTCCCTTGAGCCTAGTGATTGCCTGCAGCGGTCACATGTGGTGTAGTTGTATCATAGCTGCAGGCTGTGAGTAAAGACTGTAGTAGCAGCGGAGCTGCAGTGCTGGAGCCGATGCTCCCCTCTTAGTTCACAGGTTGCAGCAGTCATAAGTTTATTATATATAATAATTATTTTCACCCAGAGCAGGGCTGTGAATCATTTAGCCCATGGACCATTTGTGGCCCAATGACCTTTTCTCCAGACCCCGGGCAGATTCTCGGGGACAGCAGAGCTTGGGCTAGTGGCCGCGCATTGCCGGCCACAGGACCTTTGACTGCACTGTGATTATGTGCACACGGCGCTCAATACTGGATGCTGCGACGCATGCAATGAAGGATTACGTCCTGACGCAGGCCAGTGCCTGAATGTATTTTGTGGGCAGAGTTAGTGAGTGATGCCTTCCCGTCTCACAGATGAAAACAGCAGCAGCAGCCCCAGCGTCTGCTACGTGGCGGAACCTGCTCCCGCCCCAGCATCTGCTACGTGGGTGCACCTGCTCCCGCCCCAGCGTCTGCTACGTGGGTGCACCTGCTCCCGCCCCAGCGTCTGCTACGTGGGTGCACCTGCTCCCGCCCCAGCGTCTGCTACGTGGGTGCACCTGCTCCCGCCCCAGCGTCTGCTACGTGGGTGCACCTGCTCCCGCCCCAGCGTCTGCTACGTGGGTGCACCTGCTCCCGCCCCAGCGTCTGCTACGTGGGTGCACCTGCTCCCGCCCCAGCGTCTGCTACGTGGGTGCACGTGCTCCCGCCCTGCGTCTGCTACGTGGGTGCACCTGCTCCCGCCCCAGCATCTGCTATGTGGTTAACATGATTGGGGATTAATCGTATTAACCTGGGTAGTGCATTCCAAAGAATTGGTGCAGCACGTGAAAAGTGTTGGAGACGGGAGTGGGAGGTTCTGATTATTGAGGATGTTAACCTCAGATCATTAGCAGAACGGAGGACACGGGTAGGATGGTAGGCTGAGATGAGGGAGGAGATGTAGGGTGGTGCTGAGCCATGGAGTGTTTTGTGGGTGAGGGTAATAAGTTTGTACTAGATTCTGGAGTGGATGGGTAACCAGTGTAATGACTGGCACAAGGTAGAGGCATCGGTATAACGATTGGTGAGGAATATGATTCTGGCTGCTGCATTCAAGACAGATTGGAGAGGGGAGAGTTTGGGAAGAGGGAGACCGATTAGTAGAGAGTTACAATAGTCCAGACGAGAATGAATAAGAGAAACAGTAAGAGTTTTTGCAGAGTCAAAAATAACAAAAGGTCGAATTCTAGAAATGTTTTTGAGGTGGAGATAACAAGAGCGAGCCAGTGATCGAATGTGGGGGGTGAATGAAAGCTTGGAATCAAGTATGACCCCAAGACAGCGGGCATGTTGCTGGGGAGTAATGGCGGAACCACACACGGAGATGGCAATGTCGGGCAAAAGTAGAGGGAGGAAACACGTCTTTACTTTCACTTCCTCTCTACTGCTGGTTTTGCTATAGCTGGCGCTTCTCCGAGTACCCCCTGGATGGCTGGGCATTCTCTTAAACGTTACGGGATAGCTAGGCGGCTTGAGCATATAGCCCTCTGGAGAGCAAAGGGGTCAGGCCCCCGACTGGGCTCCTTCAGCTCCCAGTAGTGATGTGTCATTCGCGAACGATCCGAGTCAAAGAGCTCCCTGCTGTGAACGTGGGCGGAGTTTCTGACATAGGTGGGCGGCATTTCGGACGCCTTATGTCAGCATAAATATGTATCATATTGTGAACACATATTTACTAGTGATCCATTTAGGATCCAAAAAGAGCTGGCTCTTCTTGGTGAGCGGAGCCATGAGACCCGGATCACCAAAAAGAGCCGGACTGCCCATCACTAGCTCCCAGCCCTGACTAACTCAAAACAGGAAGCTTTCCTACCTTACTCCCCAGCTAACCCCTCCTATGTGTTAACTATTTACAGTGTGACTTAGCCTAATGAACTGTACACCTCCATCAAGTGTCTAAACCATACACTGCACTTTCGATATCAGATACAGTGTGCAGCACAATCACAACATCACACCGGACACACAATATATATAATATATATATATATATATATATATACACATACATACACATATGTGTAGCCCAGCTGCGCTCTGGAGCCACATGTTACCCTGGAGGATGTACAAAAGGTAAACCCACATAGTAATCCGATATGCATTCACACGTCACATTTCCCTGGTGCCACCAGAGGGAGCACTTGGAGAGTAACTAGAGATATATAAGGGTAGTGAAGACGAGAGCAGACAGAGAGTTGAGCAGAGCAGACGAGAGTAGATGAGAGAGAGAGAGAGAGAGAGAGAGAGAGACAGCAGAGAGAGCTTGTCAGACAGCCTAGCTGGGAGTTGGCTAGCTGTTAGTTTTGTTAGTAGAGAAGTGTGGAAGAAACTGCCATCTACTGCAACTTGTGCTTATGTTAAAGGTTATAGTAGGACGAAAGGCAAGTGGAAGAAGGAAGAGAGTGACAGAGGTTGAAACAGCATTGATCGCTTACCTCTGCTCTGCACTACCAGACACCGGGTGCGAGCTTGCTAGCATCTACACGACTAGTGGGAGATACCGGAGACCCTGCTGGACTTCAGGTCGCAGGGGCCCTGCAGTGCTGATACGTAACCGGGATCAGGAAGAACAGGAGTCTGGTAGGCCAACCATTAGAGACTTAGTTCTGTCCAAGAGAAGGCTCCACCACAAGGTCAGCCGGGCGTAGCTGAGAAGACAGAGTTAGACTTTGTTCTATGCAAGTCAGAAACTCACACACATAAAGAAGTACGGAGGCCCTACACCTACTCAGTGGGATTACTGGATGTGCATCCTCCACCTTGACAGCTTCCCGGGACGTGCCTGCAACTACCATCAGTAAAGGTACAGAAAGAGACTTTCTTGTGTGTGTCTGCCTTATTGCTCCTGCACCCCTACACCGCCATATACCCTGAGGGATCAGTCTTGCCTGTGGAAGACTTAACACCTTGCTGCCCAGTAACAACCCCTCACAGGATCTACCCCGCAGCGCTGGTCACCCTAACCAGGAACCATAGGTGGCGTCACGAACATTTCTACAAACTTATAATCCCCTGTAAATATCCCCTTTTCAGTGAGTGCCCAGGGCCACAGACCGAGCTGAGCTACCCGTGACATTCCCCATTGAAGTGAACGGGCTCGGTGCCGAGTACCCCACAAGCCCTGGCCGTGCGACTCACATACATACTTACATACATCAAAGCAACATTTATATATACATTAGTCAAATGTTGCGTACACCGTTACAGGGACGTACTTAAGGGGTTAGGGGAACACAACATCCTTTGTAACCCCTTACGTTTACTGCCGTCTCAGTGTCTCCTATGTGATGTATACAGCAGACCTCCCACTGCTTTAGGACTATAAATGTAATGTAAGCAGAGATGAATTTCCCACTTTAAAGGGACGTGTAGTGTAATCTACATCTATGTTCAGAACTTACTGCTGCGAGTTCTTCATAAAACTTATCACCACAAGTCAACTGTGATCCCAACCAAACGCATAACGAGTAGAAACATGATAAATATCATGTAACATCACACGTCTTACTACAGAGAAGCAGCTCCCAGCCATCACATTAGGTTTCAGTTAATTGTTTGACCAAATGTGGCAGATTAATTTTCTGTACGGTGCCCAAATGATGGTATAAATATCTAAATGGCCTTTGGCAGAAAAAAAAAAAATAAAAAAGGATCCACACTTCTGACCTAGAGGAAGCCTATAGCCATTAAATGGAGCCTGTCGCTATGAAAATGCAGATTACTCCACGGGAACCTGGTTATAGAGAAGGAGGAGCCAAGTGGATTGATCTATAGCTTTGTGAGAAAAGATTTTGTATCACTTGTGTTCTATGGATTTAAACCTCTGCTGTTTCTGGGATTTTGGATCCAGTGGGTGGAGAAAGCAGGCAGTCACTGATAGGAACGTCCACTGGGCGGAAAATCACAGAAAGAGCAGAAGTTTCAATTAACCCCTTAGTGACTGAGCCATTTTGCAGCTTAATGACAGGGCCAATTTTTACAATTCTGACCACTGTCACTTTATGAGGTTATAACTCTGCAACGCTTTAACGAATCCAGCTGATTCTGAGACTGTTTTTTCGTGACATATTGTACTTCACGTTAGTGGTAAAAAATTTTTTATATGACTTGCGTTTATTTATGAAAAAAATGGAAATATGTCGAAAATTTTGAAAATTTCGCAATTTTCAAACTTTAAATTTTTATGCCCTTAAATCAGAGAGATATGTCACACAAATTTCTTAATAAATAACATTTCCCACATGTCTACTTTACATCAGCACAATTTTGGAACCAAAATTATTTTTTTGTTACAAAGTTATAAGGGTTTAAAGTTGACCAGCGATTTCTCATTTTTACAACACCATTTTATTTTTTGGGACCACATCACATTTGAAGTCACTTTGAGGGGTCTATATGGCAGAAAATACCTAAAAGTGACACCATTCTAAAAACTGCACCCCTCAAGGTGCTTAAAACCACATTCAAGAAGTTTATTAACCCTTTACGTGCTTCACAGGAACTGAAGCAATGTGGAAGGAAAAAATTAACATTTAACTTTTTTTGCAAAAACTTTACTTCAGAACCAATTTTTTTTATTTTCACAAGTGTTAAAATACGGATTTTTGTGTTACTCACCGTAAAATCCTTTTCTCCGAGACACTCATTGGGGGACACAGGACTGTGGTGTATGCTTCTGCCGCTAGGAGGCTGACACTAAGTAACATAAAAAAGGTTAGCTCCTCCTCCGCCGTATACACCTCAGCACTGGCCGCAGGCAAACCCAGTTTAGTGCAAAAAGCAGTAGGAGGCTAAAAAATAAATCAAGAGTTAACACAGATACAGTATATTCAGAAGAAAAAAACTGCTGATACCAATTTAAGGAGAATAGAGTTAACTCAATATAAAGCCAGCAGGCTCTTAGGGAGGGTGCTGTGTCCCCCAATGAGTGTCTCGGAGAAAAGGATTTTACGGTGAGTAACACAAAAATCCGTATTTCTCCTTCGTCTCATTGGGGGACACAGGACTGTGGGACGTCCCAAAGCAGTCCCTTGGGTGGGAAACCGACTCCACAGTGTAATTTATAACCAAGCATTGCTTATAGGTGCGCAACCGCGCCCTGAAGAATCCTTCTACCCAGACTGGCATCCGCAGAAGTCTGGGTATGGACATTATAATGCTTGGAAAAAGTATGCAGACTGGACCAGGTTGCTGCTTTACAAACCTGTTCCACCGAAGCCTGATGCCGAAGGGCCCAGGAGGCACCCACCGCTCTGGTGGAGTGAGCCTTGATCCCTGCGGGAACCACCGTGCCTCTGATACGGTAAGCCTCCTGAATGGCTAACCGAATCCACCTAGCCAAGGTTGACTTAGAGGCAGCAAGTCCCTTCCTGCGACCTTCAGGGAGGACAAACAGCGTGTCCGTCTGTCGAAAGGACGCCGTCCGAGATACATATCTCCTGAGTGCTCTCACCAGATCCAGCGTATGGAGAGCCTTCTCCACTCGGTGCGTCGGAGCTGGGCAAAATGAGGGCAACACAATGTCCTCATTAATATGAAATGAGGACACAACCTTAGGCAAAAAAGGTGGTGTTGGTCTGAGCACCACCTTATCCTGATGGAAAAGTAAGTACGGAGCTCGACAAGACAGTGCAGCCAGCTCCGAAACCCGCCTTATGGATGTAATGGCTACCAAAAACACCACTTTCCAGGAAAGAAATGATAGAGAAACTTCCTGCAAAGGTTCAAAAGGAGACTCCTGTAGGACTCCCAGGACTAGATTGAGGTCCCAAACCTCTAAGGGAGTCTTGTAGGGAGGAACTATATGGACAACCCCCTGAATAAAGGTCCTAACCTGAAAATTAGACGCGATCTTTCGCTGAAAAAGAACCGACAAAGCTGATATCTGTCGTCTAAGAGTACTAGGCGCTAGACCTGAATCTAGGCCTGCCTGGAGAAAAGATAGAATGTTCGGAATTGAAAAGAGGAGCGGGGAACAACCATGTTCCCTGCACCAAGTAAAAAAGACCTTCCAAGTACCGTGGTAGATGCGAGCCGAAACGGGCTTTCGAGCGTTAGCCATCGTTGCGGCGACCTTTTTAGAGAATCCAGCCCTGGTCAGGATCCAAGATTCAACGGCCAGGCCGTCAAACACAGGACCGCTGAGTTCTGGTGGTAAATTGGGCCCTGGGAGAGAAGGTCCACGCGCTCTGGCAGTCGCCAGGGTGTGTCGGTGAGCAATTGTACCAGCTCCGCGTACCATGAGCGACGCGGCCAATCCGGAGCGATTAATATCGCTGGAACCCCCTCTATCCTGATCTTTCTGATCACCCTTGGGAGAAGGGCTATTGGTGGAAACAAGTATGGAAGATGAAACTGATTCCATGGTAGGACCAGAGCGTCTACTGCAAATGCCTGCGGATCCCGGTACCGGGAGACGAAGTTGGGCACCTTGGCATTTATCTTGGAAGCCATCAGGTCCACATCTGGGGTTCCCCAGCGTCGGCATATCTGCTGAAAAACCTCGGGATGAAGCGACCATTCCCCTGACGCTATGCCGTGACGGCTGAGAAAATCCGCAGCCCAATTTTCCTCGCCCGGAATGTGGACCGCTGAAATCACAGAGTGATTTACCTCTGCCCAAGTCAGAATCTGTTTTACCTCGTGCATGGCCGCCCTGCTGCGGGTACCTCCCTGATGGTTTATGTATGCCACTGCCGTGGCATTGTCCGATTGTATTCTGACTGGGTGGCCCGCCAGATGCTGGTGAAAATGTCTCAGAGCTAGCCGAATAGCTCGGATCTCTAAAATATTGATCGGGAGGGTCGATTCCTGCTGAGACCAAGTTCCCTGGGCTGTATGGTGACGAAACACTGCTCCCCATCCGAGCAGGCTGGCGTCCGTTGTGACAACCAACCAAAAATTTGGAGGAAACAACCGACCCTGTCGAAGAGTGGTGCTCTTCGTCCACCACATTAGAGTCTGTCTGACCTGCAGGGACAGACGACACCGAAGATTGAGGGAGTAAGGGCTCCCGTCCCATACTGCCAAGAGTGCATGTTGAAGGGGGCGAAGATGAAATTGGGCAAATGGAATAGCCTCTATTGCTGCCACCATCCTTCCCAGGACCCTCATGCAAAACCGGATGGTGTGAGGAATTGGTTGGCGAAGGATCCGTACCTCTTGACGGAGAACCAAGGCCTTGTCCTGAGGAAGAATTATCAACCCCTGAGCGGTGTCGAAATTCATCCCTAAAAAGGTGATCTTCCGAGATGGCACAGGAGATGATTTCTTCGTATTCACCAGCCACCCCAGGCGAGCAAGGGTGTCTAACGTAATGCTGACACTTTCCTCGCAGATTTGAAAAGACGGACCCTTGATGAGGAGATCGTCTAAGTAAGGCAGGATGACTACCCCCCTGGAGTGCAGAATGGACACAACAGCAGCCATGACCTTTGTGAACACCCTGGGGGCTGTGGCTAGCCCGAATGGCAAGGCTGCGAACTGAAGATGAAGTTTGCCGACGGCAAACCGAAGAAATCTCTGGTGAGGAGGAAATATGGGGATGTGAAGATAGGCATCCTGAATGTCTATTGATGCTAGAAATTCCCCTTTTTCCATGGCTGCAATGACCGAACGGAGAGATTCCATTCGGAAATGCCGAATTCTGACAAACCGGTTCAGTCGCTTTAGATCCAGAATGGGCCTTACGGTACCGTCCTTTTTGGGTACAATGAACAGGTTGGAATAAAACCCCTGACCCTTTTCGATCTCCGGTACAGGCACGACAACCCCGCTGTGCCGAAGAGACTCGACCGCCCTGAATAAGGCGCGAACCCGAGATTCCTCCTTGGGAAGGCGCGAGGGAAAAAAAACGATTTGAGGGAAGGCTGGAAAATTCTATTTTGTACCCCAAGGAGACTAACTCCCTGACCCACTCGTCGTGAGTAATCGATAGCCAAATGGGGCGAAACCAGAGTAAGCGGCCACCTACTCTGGATAAATTGACCGGATTCTGCCTCCAGTCATTTGTCCGAATATCTCTGGGGTTTGGACCCTCTAGATCTTGGTTGTTGAGATCGTCCTCTTCCCAGAGGGTTGGTCCTGTAGGAGACCTGACGATCTCTGGCCTGACTAGGCCGACCTGAACCGCTGGAGGTAGCTGGCGCGGCCCAACCTGGGTTACGAAAGGCCCTAAAGCGAGGCTGAAGCTGTCGGCGAAAAGGCTGCTTAATCTTTTGCTGAGGAAGGAAACTGCTCTTCCCTCCCGTCGCATCAGATATGAGCTGATCCAACCTTTCGCCAAATAACCGACCATTCTGATATGGTAAGGATGTAAGCGATTTCTTTGAGATTGAATCTGCTCGCCAGGTTCTAAGCCACAAAGATCTTCTGATGGCAATTGCATTAGCAGCAGCTAGGGCTGCGCAATTTGCCGCATCCATGGACGCATTAATTAAGAAGTCTCCCGCAAGTGCTATCTGATTAGAAATCTCAGTTACTTCAGATGGTACCTCAATACCATGAAGCGCTCTATTTAGAGACTCCGACCAGGATATCATGGCCTTAGCAACCCAAGTCGCTGCAAAAGAAGGAGAGAGAGCAGAACCCGATGCTTCAAACACCGAGCGGGCCAAACCTTCAATCAGACGATCCGTTGGTTCCTTGATCGAGGAACCGTTAGGAAGGGAGAGGAGCGTTTTAGACGCCAAACGCGACACAGGAGGATCAACCGCAGGAGATTCCGCCCATTTCTTAAGAAGCTCGGGAGCAAAAGGATATCTAGTATTGAGAGCCTTTTGTCCTGCGAAGCGCTTGTCCGGTTTCTCCCGGTGGCGCTGCACTAGTTCCTCAAACTCAGGATGAGATCCAAAAACTTTATGAGCTTGCCTGGCTCTTTTGAAGGACACCTTATGACCGGAGGTCAAGGTGGACTCATCGTCTATCCCCAAGGTTTGATTGACAGCTTCAATCAAACTGTCAATTGTGTCCTGACAATTTGGTGCCTCCAAATTAAGGGACCCTTCTGAATCAGAATCCGAATACTGATCACTTGTCAGAGGTGAGGGAGAGCGGGAGACGGAACTGAAAGATGCCGAGGCTCCGGACGGCAAAGGCGATGCAGTGTGGGTTCGCTTCCCCTGCGTCTGCCTAGTGAGAGCGCGGCCCCTGCAGGCCGGAGGTTCATGAGACGTCGCCAAGACGGGTGAACCACTGTCCCTGCTCCTATCGGGAGCTTGAAGGGACTCGATTGCTCTAGTCAATGATGCCACAGATTGAGTCAGGGACAGAGCCCATTCAGGGGGACCTGACGCACTGGGTTCCGTAATAGGAGCGGGTTCCTGAGCCCGTTCGGAGTCACAGGCTTCGCAAACCCGAGTAATCTGGGCGCGTGGAAAAGGGGACCTACAGGCAATGCATGCGGTATACAGCACCGTATGAGCTTTAGTTCTTCTGGACATACTGAGTCTATCACAGAGTCCGCAATGAACTGGATGTGCGACGGTCAGTGAAACGGAGTGCAGAAGTACTTAGTGAAGCGGAACAACCAGGCTGGAGGTAGAAGCACTTACCCCAGTCCTGTACCCCCTGCGTCCTTAAACCGCGTAGCAGTGGCGTCTGGCTCCAAATTTTTCAAAAAGAGCGCCCCCCTGTTAGGAAGGCGAGCTCAAGTAGCCGAGCCTTTAGGGGGAGGATCGAGAGGCGCGGCCTAGCTGTCAGAGGCCCGCCTCCAGCCGCGGCCTAGTCTCCAGCAAAAGCCGGGGACTAAATTTACAGCCGCGGCCTAGCATCAGCCGAAGCCGCGGCCTAGATTTCCGGCGGAGGCGGCCCCAAAACCAGAGGGCGGGCCCGCCGGAAGGAGACAATGCCGAGGGCGGATCCCCGCGACCGCGGCCCGCCCTCCGGCCGACACCGGACGCTACATCTTGGGCCGCGGCCTAGTCCCCGGCAGAAGCCGGGGACTAAATTTGCAGCCGCGGCCCAGATTTCCGGCGGAGGCCACCCCAAAATCAGAGGGCGGGCCCGCCGGAAGGAGACAATGCCGAGGGCGGATCCCCGCGACCGCGGCCCGCCCTCCGGCCGTTACATCTTGGGCCGCGGCCTAGTCCCCGGCAGAAGCCGGGGACTAAATTTGCAGCCGCGGCCCAGCACCGCCCGAAGCCGCGGCCTAGATTTCCGGCGGCCGGCGCCGGACGCCACACCTCGGGCCCCAGTCCCCGGTCCTTGCCCGAGGCCTAACACCGCCGAAGCCAGGGACCTGACTCCCCCGGGGGGGAACACGGGCCAGGAGTGTACCTGGCTGGAATCCAGACGCTTGAAACCTGCGGTGCTCCATGCGTGCGGCGTTTCCAGTATCTTCTCCGTTTTCAAAAAGGTGAGCCATAGAGGGGGGCTTTGTAGTAAAAAAGGTGGGACGGTGCAGGAACCCTAACTCCATCACCCCTTCAGGGGGCGAGGAGAGGGACCGTCCGCCTCCTTGCAGCACCGCAGTCTAGCATTGGTGGCGCAGTGGGGGCTGCACGGACAAACTCCTGCCTCTGTGCAACCTAGGGTTTCAATACCTCAGGGTGGACAGGGCTAAGTCCGGCATTCGTGTCCCACGTTGCGGGAGAGGATACGCTGGAGGCTTTACTCCACGTGCTCGCCCGTTGATGGTTTGGGGAGATCGGACCCTTTCAATAGGATCCGTCGCCCCTATCTCATCTTCGTGGGGAAGAAAAAAAAAAAAAAAAAAAAAAATGGTCTGGAAAAAGAACCAGACGTGTGCCTCCATCAGACACTAAGCAATAACTGGGTTTGCCTGCGGCCAGTGCTGAGGTGTATACGGCGGAGGAGGAGCTAACCTTTTTTATGTTACTTAGTGTCAGCCTCCTAGCGGCAGAAGCATACACCCACAGTCCTGTGTCCCCCAATGAGACGAAGGAGAAAGAAAAAATAAAGCACAACATTGTGCAATTTCTCCTGAATACACCGATACCCCATATGTGGGGGTAAACCACTTTTTGGGCGCACGGCAGAGGTCGCAAAGGAAGGAGCACTGTTTGACTTTTCAACGCAGAATTGGCTGGACGCCATGTCGCGTTTAAAAAGCCCCTGATGTGCCTAAACAGTGGAAACCCCCAACAATTGACCCCATTTTGGAAACTAGACCCCTTAAGGAACTTATCTAGATGTGTGGTGAGCACTTTGAACCTCCAAGTGCTTCACAGAAGTTTATAATGTAGAGCCGTGAAAATAAAAAATCATTTTCTTCCTCAAAAATGATTTTTTAGCCCGCTATTTTTTTATTTCCCAAGGGTAACAGGAGAAATTGGACACAAAAGTTGTTGTGCAATTTTTCCTGAGTATGCTGATACCCCATATGTGGGGTGGAACCACTGTTTGGGCGCATGGGAGAGCTTGGAAGGGAAGGAGCGCCATTTTGTAATGCAGACTTTGATAGAATGTTCTGAGAGCATCGTTCTGTTTGCAGAGCCCTTGATATGCCTAAACAGTAGAAACCCTCTGCAAGTAACACCATTTTGGAAACTAGTCCTCCCAAGGAGCTTATCTAGATGTGTGGTGAGCACTTTGAACCGCCAAGTGCTTCACAGAAATTTATAAACGCAGAGCTGTGAAAATAAAAAATCATTTTTTTCCTCAAAAATTATTTTTTTAGCCAGTTATCTTTTACTTTCTCAAGAGTAACAGGAGAAATTATAACCCCAAAATTGGTGTGCAATTCGTCCTGAGTACGCTGATACCCCATATGTTGGGGTAAACCACTGTTTGGGCGCACGGCAGGGCTCGGAAGGGAGGGAGCGCCATTTGACTTTTTGAACGCCATGTCGTGTTTAGAGACCCCCTGATGTGCCTAAATAGTGGAAACCCCTCAATTCTAGCTCCAACCCTAACCCCAACACACCCCTAACCCTAATCCCAATCCTAACCCTAATTCCAATCCTAATTGTATCCCTAACCCTAATTGTATCCCTAACCCTAATTGTATACCTAACCCTAATTGTATACCTAACCCTAATTGTAACCCTAACCCTAATGGAAAATGAAAATAAATACATTTTCTTTATTTTATTATATGTCCCTAACTAAGGGGTGATAAAGGGGGGGGGGGGGGGGGTTATGTACTATTTTTTTATTTTGATCACTGTGATAGTTTATCACAGTGATCAAAATGTACTTTTACAGAATGAATGAATCTGCCGGCATGCGCCCACATTTTCTTTTACTGGATGAAGACGCCGGGAGGCTGGGAGCTGATGGAGGACAGAGGGGACACCAGGAGGTACCAGGGGGGCGATCGGGGGTCCCAGGGACCCTATTTCTCTCCCCTCTGATGTGCAATCACATCAGAGGGGAGAGAAATTACATGCAGGATCGCGGCTTTTTTTTTTTTTTTGCGATCACCGTTATATGGTTAATAACGGCGATCGCAAAAGCGGGGGGACTGCGGGGGACCAATTACATTCTCTGGGGTCTCGGCTACCCCTTGGCCGAGACCCCAGAGAAAATCCAACTCGGCGGGTGCACTGCGCTGGCGCACGCCATTTTCTTAGCTGGGACAAGACGCCGGGAGCTGCGAGAGCCACAGGAGGACTGGGGGGACACCGGGAGGCACGGAGGACAGATCGGGGGTCCCGGGGACCCTATTTCTCTCCCCTCTGATGTGCGATCACATCAGAGGAGAGAGAAATGAAATGGAGAATTGAGGCTTTTTTTTGCTATCGCCGTTATAGGGTTAATAACGGCGATAGCAAAAACGGGGTCGGTAAAAACCGACCCGAATCATGTTCTCTGGGGTCTCGGCTACCCCCGGAGAAAATCCGACTCTGCGGGGGCGCTATATACTTTTTCCACAGCGTCGTTAATTAACGGCGCTGTGGTTTAAGTCCCCCTAACCACCGCCGTTAAAAGGTGTATCGGCGGTCGTTAAGGGGTTAATATAACTCGGAATATACTGAATCTTTACTCACAAAACTACATAATTATTCAGCTCACCTCTCCCTGCTCTGTAACATGGTGCCCGTAGATTGGACGGCATTTTCATGGTGACAAGTTCCCTTTAAATATTTATACTTGGCCAACTCTGAAAAGTTCATGAAAACTTTGCAGTACAAATTATTTACACAATTCTTCCATTTAAAAGGACAATGAACCTAGAACATCTATTTGTCGGTCTGATAAACTAATCAGACAGTCCAGTAAAACAAGGGCAAACTGGGGTCATGGTCTGTACCATGATGGGAAGGAATTTTGGAAGGGGCAGGGGATGGTGGGGGGACAGGGTTGCTTTTCTTGGCTTCCAACTATGCAGTGGGGATTCGTTTATGTTTTTGCCCAAATCAACAATTCTCAAAATTCTAATAGTGGTGTTAAGAGCTGAGGAAGGTAAAAGCAAACAAATATTTCCATGGGAAAAGCACGATTTGTTTTACGCTTTGATATATGAAATAGGATGATAATCAGGGCAAGCATTGCTAATACTTGTTTACTTATCCATTGTTACTCGAAGTCTGTAGCTTTATAATGAACCCTACCCACAGTAATAAAGCTATTATTACACAAGCATGGGGTGAGGTAGAAACTCATTATCATATAATATATCATTACCGCAGACAAGAAACCTCCCATCCAAACAAGACAATATAAGCCACAGCAAGAACACCCAGCTCCCCTATAATCTAGAGACTTTCATCCTTAGATTACCTGTACAGTCATCATACTGGGCGTTCATGAGCTCCCCAGCGCATTTTATAGCTACATTTCCTACATTTCTTCTTGTAACTCATTAATGAGAAGTCAAAATTCTGCACATGGATAACATTTCTCTTCTGGTGCAATGAAACCAACCCTTCTTGTCAAATTCTCCAGCTGAGTAGTTTTATTCCAACAAATGTCATTTTATTTAGGCCAGAGTCCTAACCCAGATATGAGATGGGGAATTTATGAAAAAAAAAATAATAACAATAATTTTATATATATATATATATATATATATATATATATATTCTACATTTAAAAAAAGGGGGGGGTAGTATACGGCTCCGTGTGCAATGATCATTTGGGCTATGGTCACACTAGGGATTGAACTTCCAGTAGGAGTTTGTCAATTTAACTGGAAGTAAAAGAGCAGCACAAATAAGGTTACATTGGCCAAAGACAAAATAAAGTCTGTATAAGGTGTGGCACAAGGAAATGATGAAAGGTGAAGAGCAAGTATAGCTAATGTGAATTACATATACAACTTATCTAGTATATGGTTACTGAAAAACAAAATTAAACACAATTATATCCGTGGAAAATAAAAAGAATTTGAGTGAGAAATAAAGGAATTCAGTGACCAGCAAAGTATGTGCTTTAAAAGGGAACCTGTCACCAGAAAAAAAAAAAACACCATTAATTTGCAGATATGGCATTATTAGCCCGCCTGGCGCCAGTACGTAACCGAACGCTGCGGGAAGAAAATTAACTTTATTGCCCCCGGCAGCGTTCTGGTTTCAGTCCTGGTGAGCGGCTCCAGTTCAGTCACCGCTTTGAGTACACAGAGCAACAGCTGTATCGGTGCTCCCGACCATGCCTAACGCTGGCTCCGCATTGGGGCCGGCTGTCCGTCAGGGCCGGAGGCACAATTGCAGCTGCCACTCTGTATACACAGAGCGATGACTGAACCAGCGCCATGACAAAAAACGGAATGCTGCCATGGTGAATAAAGTTACCGCAATTTTTTCCCCATAGCATTCAGCTAAGTGTGGGCGCTGGGCAGGTTAGTGACGCTATTAACCGGCAGATTAACCCCCTATCTGCAGGTTAATAGCGTTTTTTTCTGGTGACAGGTTCCCTTTAAAGTGGTTTTCCTCTACAGGATACTGATGATGGGCTATCTTAGGTTTCCCATTACTTGATTAAGTGCTGATCTGCAGTACTCGCCACTAAACAATATGTCGGAGCTCAGCAGTTTGTATCCGTACACTGTGTACATACGGACGCTGCTGGAGATAACAGCTGATGGGGTGGGAACCAAGCGTCATACCTTCATGATGAGATATTGATGACCCATCCTAAGCATAAAGTCTCTTACTCAGACGTCAGATTAATAGCCTGTGAGGACATTACAGGTTCACTTTAAGAGGTTAAAGGGGTTTTCCCACAAAGTACATTTTATTCAATAACAATAAAAATAAGTTCCACAATTGGATGTAATAAAAAAAAAAAAATGTTCCTGTACTGATATAATCCTGACCAGGGGAAGAAGAAAAAGAGTATGCAGACAGAACAGCATAGGATAGCAGCTGATTTTTTTTGTAAGTTAAAACATTTCCCTGCCTGTTTTTAAACAATGTTTTACCTCACAGAAAGAATCAGCTGTGATCTCATGCTGTCCTGTCTGTATCCTTTCTTTTCCTTCCCCCCACCCAGGAGCTGTGGTATGATCAGACCATGTTCCTGCATGGTCAGACACGGCCATTACACAGTACACAGCAGGGGCACATTTATAAGATTATTTCAGCACAGGAACATTTTTTTTCAAGCACATCCAATTGTGGAAATTATTATTATTCAAAGATTTGTGGATTAAAAGGAACTTAGTCTGTGGGACAACCCCCTTTAAGGAATTGAACGCCATAAAATTTCTTAATATTCTATCCAACGTTCCTGAAAATAGGTCAGTAATAGAAAGCACACGGCTCAGGAACACGAGTAGCTCAGAGCGACCTTGTCGCGGGTTCATTCCGGTGGAAATTCTTCCTTTAAACAAACACAAATAGAACAATTTTACAAGTGGACAATCGTCTCCTAAGTGTTTAAGGAAAAGAAGAAGTTGGAAGCTTCCAATAACATGTTTCATGTACTAACATGATAATATCGCCTGTATTTAAACACAAACACACCTAAACACGAATTTGCCTTTGGTTATGTGTTGCAAAGTCAGCCAAAAGGAGAAGTAGTCAAGTGTAGAAATAGAAATTCTAATAATAATGTGCAAAGGCTCAACAAGTGCTCTCCTATACATTTACCAGTCTCCAAAATCTGTAGGAGACGCGTGAACACAATCCAAGGTCATTGTAGGTCCCACCACCTTCCCGCTGCGGGTCACAGTCACAGCTGCGGGGTCACGCTGACATCTGACAGCATGACCCCGCAACGTTCTGACTTATGGTAACATCTACCAGCGGTAGCATTACCGCGAGTCGCAGTCACAGCTGCGGGGTCAAGCTGACATCTGACAGCATGACCCCGCAACGTTCTGACTTATGGTAACATCTACCAGCGGAAGCGTTACCGCGAGTCGCAGTCACAGCTGCGGGGTCAAGCTGACATCTGACAGCATGACCCCGCAACGTTCTGACTTATGGTAACATCTACCAGCGGTAGCGTTACCGCGAGTCGCAGTCACAGCTGCGGGGTCACGCTGACATCTGACAGCGTTACCCCGCAGCACTCTGATCGACGGTCTTACCTGCGGTAGCATTACCGCTGATCAGAACCACCGCGCCGGTGTTTCCCACGCTGTCACACAGATGACAGCGTGGGACACCACAGGAAGACAGTAAAAATGCAAATAAATGCAAATCCGCAAACATTTTTATACCTGCGTTTTTGTTGTGGATTTCACTGACTCAATTGAAGTCAATGAGTAAATAGCGCTGCAGAAACGCACAAAGAATGGACTTGCTGCAGGGGAAAAAAAAAAAAAAAACACTGCAAATACTCAAGGAAAATTTACTGATCAAGTGCACAACACTTCAGGACTGTCATTGAATAAGCTTGCATAAGGATTCCACAGCATTTTTGGCCCATTTCCGTGCGGAAAAAACCGCATCAAAAACGCACCGTGTGTACGCAGCCTAAGTTGAATCATGTTTTTTATGAACATGTACAAGAGACAAAAACACAGCAAAAAAAAAAAAACAGCAAAACATGCCATTTGTAAGCAGCTTCTTTACTGCCAAGAAAGCAGGTTTTACCTGCAGAAAAACACGCAACAAACACAACGTGTGAATATAGCCTTAGGGATCTAAAAGCTGTGATCGTCTGATCACTTTTGCTATAAGCTGCAATACCACAGAATTTTTGCATAGAGTAGAAATCACAGTCTCCTTTGAAGCCCAGCTACAGCTATACCTGCAGGGTATGGGGCGAGCTCATCCCAGGAGCCCACTCCAAACCACAGCTACTGACTTGCACCATATGTGTAGGACGGCTATCGATAAGCAGTTAAGGATAGGTTCCCATAGTGCTGAAACGCAGGGGATCTTCCACTGCATTTTGGATTGTGTTATATCTGCTGACTTTTATATCGCCATTCGCCAGCATAGGGGAAGAGATTTTAAAAAAATATCACGCACATGCTGCCAAAAATACCTGCAGCATAAATTGACAAGAGCTGTGGGTTTATGCATGTGCACTCAGCTTCATGAAATATACCTCTCCAAAATGAAAGTAAATTATGTGAATTAATGGCGTATGCTTTTCCAGAGCAAGCAGAAGAAAATGATGACATCACTAGCAAAAAAATACCGTTTAGTATTTTGTTATTTTTCCTTGGGCTTTCATGACAACCTGCCATGCGCTCCACATTAACCTGGTTTTAACTCCTCCAAGTGCAGCGCTCAGCTTTGTATCCTGAAGCTTTGTCATGGACCATTTGCTGTTCATGTCGTCAAGTGTTCTGAAAGCTTTTTCTTGAGAAAAAGGGAACTTAACACTCTTTGCTTGAAATTCACTATCAATCTGAAAAGATGACTTAAAGGGAATATGTCAGCAGGTTTTGGCTATGAGAAGCAGGATGTAGGGGCAAAGACCCTGATTCTAGCGATGTGTCACTTACTGAGCTGCTTGATGTGGTATTTATAAAATCACAGAGCTGCAGAAGATCATTAGGAGGACTAGTAAACCTGCAGCCAGGTAGTCCTCCATATTAATGAGCTCTACATAACTCCACCCCTCCCACCGATTGGCAGCTTTCCGTGTATATTGTACAAGGGCAGAAAGCTGTCTATCAGTGGTGTGGGTGGGGATATACAGAGCCCAGCATTCACAGAGCTGGGAGATCTGCAGCAGAGAATTAGAGGAGATTTTATAAAAATAACCTGCAACTAGCAAACAAAGTGGCGTATTGCTGTAATCAAGGTCTCTGCCCATACATTAAGATGCACTCGGGTGGGGTAGCAAATACCTAGTGACAGATCCCCTTTAATCACTAAATCTATAACATATTCTAATATTTAGACTTGAGAGTCCTCAGTGGTTGATACCTTTTAATGGCTAACTGAAAAGATGGTAACAAATTGCAAGCTTTCGAGACTACGCAGGTCTCTTCATCAGGCAAAGACTAAAACAAAAGCTGAAGAATCACATATTTATATACACAAAAGGACACAGGAATAATGCAATAGGTAAGACAAGTGATGTGAAGCAGAACTGTCATTATGGCAGAGGGATGAACATAAATATGACTAGTTCATAGATAAGGAGTGAAAGTTTTATTACCCTCTGATTGGGGTCTGGTATTGTGTTGTGATGACCCTAAAAGGTCAGGGAAGCAGATTCCTTAATTGTTGTAGAAAGACATGAAACTCTCGGATATATTCATCCCAGCACTAAGAGTGTCAAAGGTCATCATAAGTTTATATTCCCAGACTTTTCTATCCTTCTCAGATTTGAAGTTAGATTTTAATACAAGTAATTCCATATCCGTCATGCTATGACCGGGCATACAAAAGTGTTTTGCCACAGGTAAATCCATTCTTTTGCTGATGACCTGATACCAGAAAGTCCAAGAACAGGGACATTCTACATGCTTCCCAAAATCCACAAAGCCGGAAATCCAGGGAGGCCAATTATTTCATGTGTGGACACCCTTACTGAGCAAGTATCTGGATGGGTAGAGGGTGTTCTTAAACCCCTGGTAAAGGATACACCCAGCTACATTCAGGACACAACTGACCTACTGAATAAACTAGCAGCAATAGGTTCTCTACCAGAAGGAACCATCCTGGCCACCATGGATGTGGAATCTTTGTACTCTAATATCCCACACCAGGATGGATTAAATGCCTGCAAAGTCTTCATGGGAAACACCGGGAATGATGCTGATTCTGTGGTGAAACTTATAAAATTCATCCTCACCCACAATTACTTTGAATTTGACAACAAGATCTATCTTCAGGAGACTGGCACAGCTATGGGAAGTAAAATGGCTCCACAGTATGCAAATCTTTTCATGGCCAAGCTTGAAAGCGAATTTTTGTCCTCATGCCCCATCAGGCCTCGGGCCTACTACGCTACATTGATGACATTTTAATCATCTGGACGGAGTCTGAACAACAGCTAAAGACATTCCATGAACAGTTCAATCAATTTCATCCCACCATCAACTTAACACTTAACTACTCCAGCACTGAAATTAACTTTTTAGACACCACCATTAAGCTAAAGAACAATGAAATAGAGACATCCCTGTATCAGAAGCCAATCGACCGTCCAACATATCTTAAATGGGACAGTTTCCATCCAAAACACATAAAGAACTCTATTGTCTACAGCCAAGCCATCAGATACAATCGTATATGTTCCAACCCATGGATAGAGATGAACACCTTGGTCGCCTCAGAAAGACTTTTTGAACCAGGGCTACCATCCAAGAACAATTGAAAACCAAATTACAAGAGCCACCAGAATATCAAGGAATCACCTGCTACATTACAAAGCTAAAGAAGAAAATAACCGGGTGCCTCTAGTGGTCACCTACAATCCAAGTCTGGAGATGCTAAGGGGAGCTGCACGGAAACTACAACCTTTACTACAAAAAGATACCCGATTACAATCCATATTTCCAGACCCCCACTACTATGTTTTAGGCAGCCCCCAAATCTAAGAAGCATCATTGTCAGAAGCTCCCTGTCCTCCCAACAGCTGCAGGTACCTTTCCTTGCAAACAAAAGAAATGCAAAACCTGTGCATCTATAATGACCACGGACAGGATAAAGATCCCCAACTCCCATCAGGACTACAAGATACCAGGTACTTTCAGCTGCATCACATCTAATGTGGTGTACCTAATTATATGTACAGTCATGGCCAAAAGTTTTGAGAATGACACAAATATTATATTTTCACATGATCTGCTGCCCTCTGGTTTTTATGTGTGTTTGACAGATGTTTTTATCACAGACAGAAATATAATAATTTCAAACATATGAGTAACCAAAGCTTATATTGACAGTTAGAATGAGTTAATGCAGCAAGTCAATATTTGCAGTGTTGACCCTTCTTCTTCAGGACCTCTGCAATTCTCCCTGGCATGCTCTCAATCAACTTCTGGACCAAATCCTGACTGATAGCAGTCCATTCTTGCACAATCAATGCTTTCATTTTGTCAGAATTTTTAGGTTTTTGTTTGTCCACCCGTCTCTTGATGATTGACCACAGGTTCTCAATGGGATTAAGATCTGGGGAGTTTCCAGGCCATGGACCCAAAATCTCTATGTTTTGTTCCCTGAGCCATTTAGTTATCACCTTTGCTTTATGGCAAGGTGCTCCATCATGCTGGAAAAGGCATTGTTGATCGCCAAACTGCTCTTGGAGGGTTGGGAGAAGTTGCTCTTGGAGGTCATTCTGGTACTATTCTTTATTCATGTCTGTGTTTTTAGGCAAGACTGTGAGAGAGCCGATTCCCTTGGCTGAGAAGCAACCCACACATGAATGGTTTCAGGATGCTTAACAGTTGGCATGAGACAAGACTGGTGGTAGCCCTCACCTTGTCTTCTCCGAATGAGGCGTTTTCCTGATGTCCCAAACAATCGAAAAGGGGATTCGTCAGAGAAAATAACTTTACCCCAGTCCTCAGCAGTCCACTGCCTGTACCTTTTGCAGAATATCAGTCTGTCCATGATGTTTTTTCTGGAGAGAAGTGGCTTCTTTGCTGCCCTCCTTGAGACCAGGCCTTGCTCCAAGAGTCTCCACCTCACAGTGCGTGCAGATGCACTCACACTGCCTGCTGCCATTCCTGAGCAAGCTCTGCACTGCTGGTAGCCCGATCCCGCAGCTGAAACACTTTTAAAAGAAGGTCCTGGCGCTTGCTGGTCTTTCTTGAACGCGCTGAAGCCTTTTTGGCAACAATGGAACCTCTCTCCTTGAAGTTCTTGATGATGCGATAGATTGTTGACTGAGGTGCAATCTTTCTAGCTGCGATACTCTTCCCTGTTTGGCCATTTTTGTGCATTGCAATGATGACTGCACATGTTTCTTTAGAGATAACCATGGTTAACAGAAGAGAAACAATGATGCCAAGCACCAGCCTCCTTTTAAAGTGTCCAGTGGTGTCATTCTTACTTAATCATGACAGATTGATCTCCAGCCATGTCCTCATCAACACCCACACCTGTGTTAATGGAGCAATCACTGAAAAGAGGTTAGCTGGTCCTTTTAAGGCAGGGCTGCAATGATGTTGAAATGTGTTTTGGGGATAAAGTTCATTTTCTAGCCAAATATTGACTTTGCAAGTAATTGCTGTTAAGCTGATCACTCTGTATAACATTCTGGAGTATATGCAAATTGCCATTAGAAAAAGTGAAGCAGTAGACTTTGTAAAAATTAATATTTTTGTCATTCTCAAAACTTTTGGCCATGACTGTACTAAATGTCAACTGGGGGTCTGTATGTGGGGGAGACCGGGCAAAAACTGAGAACAAGGATGAATTCTCATCGCCACACAATAAGAGAAAAAAGAATGGTTTTACCTGTGGCAAAACACTTTTGTATGCCCGGTCATAGCATGACGGATATGGAATTACTTGTATTAAAATCTAACTTCAAATCTGAGAAGGATAGAAAAGTCTGGGAATATAAACTTATGATGACCTTTGACACTCTTAGTGCTGGGATGAATATATCCCAGAGTTTCTACAACAATTAAGGAATCTGCTTCCCTGACCTTTTAGGGTCATCACAACACAATACCAGACCCCAATCAGAGGGTAATAAAACTTTCACTCCTTATCTATGAACTAGTCATATTTATGTTCATCCCTCTGCCATAATGACAGTTCTGCTTCACGTCACTTGTCTTACCTATTGCATTATTCCTGTGTCCTTTTGTGTATATAAATATGTGATTCTTCAGCTTTTGTTTTAGTCTTTGCCTGATGAAGAGACCTGCGTAGTCTCGAAAGCTTGCAATTTGTTACCATCTTTTCAGTTAGCCATTAAAAGGTATCAACCACTGAGGACTCTCAAGTCTAAATATTTTTCTATCTACTGGCTAACACGGTACGAAGATACACATCTTTCCTATAACATATTCTAGGAATGAGAAGTGTCCAAAATCTGTATTTCAGTTTGGCTTTTCTATAGGTAAAATCCCATTTCATTCAAGCGATTTCTCAGAATTCTGTCACAAATATTGACTCCTGTTTCCACTCTTTTTTTCCATTTGTTTTGTTCGGTACTTTCTATTTTCAAGGCATATTGCGTTGAGATATTTATCCTGACACGTATACTACTTCTTTCCATCTACCCCCAGGGGTGTATTTATAGTTAGTGCTGCCCCAGACATCAAGATCTCCTCTTTTACTGGGACTCCCCTGTGTATTTTGGGAGAATTGGCAAATATAGTATTAATTTTAAAAGGGTTGTCCACCACTGAGACAACCTCTTCTGAATCAATATGCCCCCCCCCCAAAAATAAATAAATAAATAACTGACGGAAAGTCAATAGTTGGGGGATGATGTTAATATTCTGGGTATGTGCCAATAGCACCAAAAGGTTCCCAGGGTATTAATTTTAGCTATAGCTGTTCGCTTAGCCTGTACTGGTTATTATAGGAGAGACCCTCTCTCACGTCCTCCCCCAAAAAAAAAAAATGTGGAGTCCCCCTTATAATCAATAACCAGCAAAGGCTAAACAGACAGCTGCAGGCTGATATTAATAGCCTTGGAAGGGTTCATGGTTATTGGTCTCCTCCCAGACAAAAAAAAAAAATCAGCTCTCAGCAGCCCAAGAGATGGCGCATTAATTAGGTGCGCCAATTCAGGCTCTTAGCCTCCTTCTTCCCACTTTTCAGGTGCAGTGGCAAGAGGGTAATAGTTGTGGGGTTGAAGTCATCTTTGTAATGTCAGCTGACATCAAGCCCACAGGTTAGCAATGGAGAGGCATCTGTAAGTTGTGGCCATTACTAACACCACAGTCTTATTGTAATAAAGACACAACCAGAATAAACAAGAATTAGTGGTTCATAGCACCTCACAAAAACCATGGGTCAATCATACCATAAAAAGGCACACTTTCTGTCCAAGGAGTCCCTCTTGGATCAATGTAGAATCCACAGCATACAAAAGAACAGCGCTCACACGTTGGGGAAAATAAATATTCACATTTAATCTGCCTTCTGTGGCAATGTTTCGATCCAATGATCTTTATCAAGCACAGAATAAAGTCATCGTCGGACAGGTGAGGAATATGATATTTTTTTATTTTTAGTTTTTAAATAAGTGGGTAAAAGTGGGATTTTTTTTCAAATAAAGAACTTTATTCTGGCTGTGTCTTTATGCAAAGGGCTGTCATTGTTTGGCGGGTGTGGCTTTTGCCAGATTAGGACTATTTTAAGTAAAAGGAGGATTTATGCTGACCTGACAGAGTGGGTTGTTGTTGTAAAGTTTCCTTCTGTTTAATGAATTGTATAAAAAATAGTTCCCTTGTGTTTCACTTTGTTTTGTTCCTGTTTTTCCGATGCAATGCTAAAATGATGTGCCTGAAAATTCTCTAAGTAAAAATTGTTACCCCTGCAGTGCTTGTGAAGTTTTTTACGCAAAGGTGTGGGTTCAGAAGCTGTGCAAAGGTTTTTGGGCCCCTACCCGATACAGCGTGCCCAGATACAGTGTACCCCCGAGAATCAGGCACCGAGAATCCCGCACCCAGAACCAACACCAAGATTTCCAGATACCCCGGACATGGAACTTCGCATGACATGGTGAATGCAGAAGAATTCTTTAGTGCCGTCTCTCCAAACAAGTAAGATACCGTTTAAAATCGAGTTAAGCGGATTTTCAGCCCATTTTTTTTGGGCTGAAAAACCCCCCCTCGGCTTTTACTGAGTCATTACAGGGGGGGGCGGAGCGCAGTGTTTTTTCCCCTCCGCGGCGCGGTCTCTGCGCCCCCGTCTTTCCCACGGTTCCGGGGCCCGTGTTTCAGCGGTCGGTGGTACCATCATTAAAGTCTGAAAAATGGACATATTCATGACTTTAATGTGTGGTACCCCTGCCGCGAACACTGGGCGGAGAGCGGGGAAGGAGGGCAGAGCGGCCCGCGGAGGGGTGAGTTTTAAGCGATATTTACCTGTCCCGTTTTCCCCCGCTGGC